>BEHA01001202.1:61217-78777 GCA_002897215.1 Eschscholzia californica subsp. californica | reverse complement strand
GGACTGGATGATCTTTACGTGTGGTCATCGTTATCCTAACTGACAAATTGATCGCATTGCCACCTTGGTCGAAGGACACTCCTTCGGAAGGACATCTCCTTCAGACCGAACGGATAAATCCTTCAGTATTCAGCAGGCTAATCGGTCTGTAGTCAGCCGGAGATTGGGGAGTCTTGGCTTTGGGAAGAAGGCAGATATGAGTGTGATTTGAGAGGGGGGGAAGAATGGTTGACGTAAAGAATTGGGTAACCATGAGCTTAATATCATCCTGCACCGTATCCCAATTGGCTTGGTAAAAGAAATGAGGAAAGCCATCAGGACCCGGGGCAACCCCGAGCTTGAGAGAGAAAACGGCCTTGCGGATCTCCTCTAGAGGAGGGATCATAGTAAGAGAGTCGTTCTGGACAGAGGAGATTTGAGGGGGGAAGCAATCTATGATATTGTTAGAGAGGTTAGAGCCTGTAGTCGTCGAAATAGAACTAATATAATTAGCAAAGATGGTGGAAATCTCCAAATCATCATCAATCCAAGAGTTGTCCTCTCGCTTAATAGAGTGGATTTGATTTTTACGATTACGAGTGATGGCCTTAGCGTGAAAGAATTTCGTATTACGATCCCCCAGATTGACGTTTGCGACACGTGATTTCTCTTTCCATAAGCTTTCTTGTTGAAGCAGCAGAGTCTCAATCTGCATGAAGATCTCCTTGAAACTATTAGGGTCTCTAGTGGACTGAAGCTGAGTAGTGAGAAGCTTGATGTTATTATCAAGATGACCGAATACCTCTTTATTCCATTTCGAAATTCTGATGGCAAGGAAGTTCAGTTTGGTTTGGATATGATGAGAAGGGTTGATCCAGTTATTTTTAATAAAAGGTGCACAGTCTGGGTGTGACATCCAAGTTCGAATAAACTTGAAAGGCCTACGACCCAAAGAAGAGTTACTCTTTGTGGTGAGAATGATGGGATTGTGATCCGAGCCTAATGTGGGGAGATGGGTGAGTTTAGACTGCGGGAATAAAGTCAGTCAGGTGTGGTTAACCAGAGCACGATCAAGCCTCTCCTGGATAAGATTACCTTTGAATTGCTTATTAGACCAAGTGTATGGGCTTCCAGAATAACCAATATCATGGAGGCCCACCTCGTTAATGGCTTGCTTACAGCTCGAGATATGATGGCTATTGGCTTCTTTACCACCTGATTTTTCAGCCGGATGAAGAATGCAGTTAAGATCACCTATAACTAGCCAAGAGAAATTATGGTCAGGAGTGTGTTTGGAAAGGATCTTCCAGGATTTCATTTTATTGTTGTTGTAAGGGCACCCATAAAAGCCCGTGATGAAGATATGTCTATTATTATTAACCTGGGTACCCTTAACATGAATCATATTGTTATCAGCATAGAGAATGTCGATACTAAAACTGGGAGACCAATAGAGGGCAAGCCCACCCGCTTTGTGAATGGGATCCACCACATACCTATTATAAATATGAGTGAGGTTGAGAAGTTTATCAAGATTCGAGTTAATGCATTTAGTCTCCGAAAGGAAGATAAAATCAGGGTTGTTCTCGTTAATGAGACGAAGCAGATGTTTGTGGTTCACAAAGTTGCCACATCCTCTGACATTCCAGGCTAGCATGGGCAGATCCATGAGAAAAGAGACAGGACAAGTGAAAGTCAAAACTAACCCTAGAAGGTAATCACTGGGATCGTATACTGCAGGCACCTCGGAAGCCCTAGACTGGCCAAAGAGAAGGCCTCTACTGCCAAGCCCAAGAAAAAAAACCCCAGAAGCCCACGACTAGGAGAATCTAACCTCAGGCACTCGAATGGCCCAATAGAAGGCCCCTACTGCCTGACCCCAGGAAAGAAAGCACCACAGAGGCCCACGACCAGAAAAAAAAAACGTTCCAACAAATAATAAAAGGATGCAGAGTATGATAATGTCAAAGTATTCATATTTTTTCTTTTAGACTTTTTCTTATGTTTGGAATAGTTATTCTACTATTTTATTTTTTGGTGAAATTTTGATGCTTACATTTTTGTTCTTATATGATTCGAAAATTTTTACTCTTTGGTAAATTTCTGTTATTTTTTTGTTACTTTACTCTTTGCTTACATTTTCTCAAGTGAGTTTTTTTCCTTATATGTGCCCAACGTTTCATACATTGTTATTGAGAGAGATAGTGGATTATAATTGTTGGATTTTTGTAATTTGAGTTTTTTGAGTTTACTTCCTCCATACTAATGTGTAATTGAGTTACCCTTCGATAATTGGGAATTGAGTTTACCCCTTTAGACATACTGTTTTGGTTAAAAATACTAAGACAATGTTTAACATGTGGAGGAAGAATATGACTACCAAAAATAATGGTCAGATAATGTGATTTTAATAATTGTAATACATTACCTTAGTGTTAGGTTTAGTCAAGAATATGATTCTTAAGAATTTATTTTATCGTACATTATTTGATTTACAATTCGAATTCCTTTACGCCAAAGATGACTTTAGTATTTCTCCAAAAATAATAAGTCCAATGAGGTAAACGCAGTTACTAATTATTGAAAAGGGTAAACTCTATTACCAATCAGGTTTAAGGGGGCAAAATAAAAAAAATCTTTGTTATTTTTTTTTTTGATGCAGAAAAATCTTTGTTATTTCAAACAAAAAAAACAAAAAATGGACCTCCTTCCCAAGACATATTGAAGTCCTTTTTCAATCACACTTACTACCCAATGAGAAGTGAATGACCCTATTTAGCAACCACATGGCGAACCGTATGTTTCTCTTTACATGAGTTGACTAATTAAAGCTAGCTACATCACCATCTGTAGTTACTAGTCGACTCCAAAATTTAGGCGAAGTAGCATTTTCCATAAGTATTTTCCTACATGCCCACCACCACTAATGCAACTGAGAATACTTTATCTAGAATTCAAATATCACATAAAAAGAAAAATAAATAGAATTCAAATAGGTATATCTGGTTTCATATGCCCCTTTAACCTGGAACTATTTTATAAAAATTAAAATTAAAATAGAAGACTTTTACAATGGAGATAATGTCTTCAAGTCAGAGATACTGACAGTTGTAATTGACTTTTTATATTGGATCTTTTTTGATGCTACATGACTGTTTTATTAGATACATTTCTATAAAAAAAAATCTTTTTTGTTGTAGTAGAGACTAAAGAGTAACCCAAAATCCGAAAATAGTTGTGTAGTTCTTTTTTATTTGGATGGTCATTAGATTCTTTTTTGTTGAGAGGAATCGTCATTAGATATTAAGGGACATAAACATACTCACACGACATAACTAGTCATTAGATATTAAGGGACATAAACATACTCACACGACATAACTGTATGATATATACTTTTTTTTTTAAAGAACTGTATGATATATACTTGAGATTTATTTAAGACATGTCTAAAAGATAAAACTTAATTTGTTACTCCTAAAATCTTTTTGGACTTTAAACGCGTGAACATCTAGGAAGCTACCTGCGCAGTCTTACCTGCACAAAAATGACCTGGAGTGTGAGTTTTTTTTTTTATGATGAGAAACCTAGAGTGTGAGTTACAGTGTGAGAAATACTCCAAAATTTTGTTTTAGGTTTTATTAGACATTAATTGAACCCATGATTGGTTAAATTGTGCCACCCATATTTGCCCTTATTCTACAATTATGATTTTAAATTACTAAATTAAAACCCTTATAAATGATTAGTTACACTATTATGTATTTGTTAATTTAAGAAATAATTGAAAAATATAATAGATGTATTTCTAAAAATACATTTAGTCTTAAAATATTCTGTTTTTCTTTTTGTTAAATCAAAATATTCTATTGAAAATCTAACTTAAAATACGATCATCCCACTTTGATATATGATAAGAAATTATGTCAAATGTCCTGTATCGTTGAACTTTTCCGAAGTCTCTTAGTTCAATATGATAATTATGTATACAGATATAATCGTTATTATTTAAATATGATAATCATATCTATATATGAAGTTATTATTATCGTCAGCGGACAACAATCTCAAACATTTATCACTTATGAAATGATTTCTCTCATTGCATTTTTGTCCACCCCATAATTGTTCTATAGTTTTGTCTTTCTAACCTTTGGTATTGGCAGGAGTTATTTTGGGTTTTCCTTGATTTCAACTACCACAAAAAAAAATCGAAGCAAAAATATCAAAGGACATTATTCCAATTTTAACATAAAAAATAAAAATTGGTTATGATCAATAGACTAGGAACATAAGCAAACTGCAAAAAATCAATAAAGATGACCTACAATATTTTTGTAAGAGTATGTCTCTATATCTATACCATGAACTTTTTTTTTTATGAGATATACCATGAACTTGCATACCATGATTACAACATCAATTTGTGGATGGTGGTCAAATAAAATTGAATCCTTTATTATGTTCATAGCACTAAAATTTAGGGTTAATTTTACCCTTTTTTCTGTTGAGAGGGGTTAATTTTACTTTGGCATCCAATTTGTGACCTAAAAGATTTTGACCCATACATATGCCAACATTAAAATTCAATTTTTGTTATCTTAATTCAATGGTAGGTCTATAGGCACCCACTTATTGTTATAAGCACGCCTTGTACCCATAATAAACCCCCCTCACAAATTTTGTATGGAGGAGAGTACCAATAACAATAGACTAGGGCTCTTTTAGAATTTTCTTGGTTTAATTAGTCAAACTTAATCATCAAATTTTTTTGACCTTTTATTTTTTTAGTATTTAGATTTGTCCCTCAGGACATGTGATTCGTTAAGTTGTTTCTACCACAACTTCAGAGTCATGAAACTTCAAAACTCTCAAAAATTTGAAAGATGAAAGTTCTGAAACTTTAAAGTTCTATAACTTAACAAAAATTTAGAAAACATTTTAACTAGAACTTCAAAGTCCTGAACTTTTGTTAAAGATCCCATATGAAACAATTCATTGAAGGTTTGCAAGATCTAATTTTGTGAAGGTATGGTTTCCACGCAAAACCGAACTTTTCGACCGAAAGAGCTAGTCCCTTTCACGGGAGAGGGAAGAGAAGAAGAAGAGAGAGAAAAAAAAGAGAAGAAGAAGACTGACAAAAGAGGATAAGAAGAAAAAGAAAAGAGATAAAAATAAATTTGAAACAAAATTAAAGTTGAAGATCGTCGCTCGGAAGTTAGCGACCCGTCTGCCGGAGAAGAAGGGTGAGATGGAGAAAGGGAGAGATTAGATGGAGGGGAGATGGATGAAGTGGAGGAGAGAAAGGGAAATGATTTGGCAATTAATGTTTTTAAATTGTTTAGGATTAATTCCATTTTGGCTCCAAAGGATATTTCTACAAAAAAAATCTTTTTGACTCTAGGAGACCGAATCGAGTTGCCAGACACTCACCTGACCAAAACGGCAAGTTGTATCACATATTGGGACCAAAATAAGATTCACGTTATCTTTTATGTGCACCTTTGGTAGTTTGAACTTCAAAGATCCTCCTAAACAGATGGAACTGTGAACTTAACAAATTTACGAGTAAATAAATTTGTCTCCAAATGTCTTTGACCCTGATTTGGGTAAATGTTCTTAAGCTTTCATAAAAAACGAATAACGAATAACTTTTGAAATTCTTAAAAGATGTTGTAAATCAATTAAGCTGAACTTTGAAATTCTTTTTTCTTTCAAAAAAGAGTTGAACGAATACCGCTAGACTGTAAAGTTCTTATATAAAGTTCTGAACGAATAACATGAAACTTTGAAGTTCTTAAAATAAGTTCTGAACCAATAACATTAAACTTCGAACTCTGAAGATATGATAAAAAAAATTTCCAAACGAACAACCCCAATAGGTTTATATAAAATTTCCTGCCTTTATCCGCGTTTTAGCTTTGTAAAAACCTTTTATGCCGGCAACACTTGGTTGCCCAAGTGGTCGATAGTGTTGACATAAACTTCAAAACTCTAGAGTTTATCGTGCTTATCACATCTTGGTGATGTATCAATGTATTGTAATGATAAAAGTAGATCGTAGTCCGTTTCTCAAGAAAAAAAAAACTGCCGGCAACACTTGGTTGCCCAAGTGGTCGATAGTGTTGACATAAACTTCAAAACTCTGGAGTTTATCGTGCTTATCACATCTTGGTGATGTATCAAGTAATGATAAAAGTAGATCGTAGTCGGTTTCTCAAGAAAAATAAACTGCCGGCAACACTTGGTTGCCCAAGTGGTCGATAGTGTTGACATAAACTTCAAAACTCTGGAGTTTATCGTGCTTATCACATCTTGGTGATGTATCAAGTAATGATAAAAGTAGATCGTAGTCGGTTTCTCAAGAAAAAAAAAAAACTTTTGTGCCCATAGCACTTATGAAATCAGATGTTAAGACCATGCTGATTTTGGGCTGAGCTTTTATTAGGCCGAATATTGGACCAACCTCTTCCACATATACTATACTCCAAGCTCAGTTTAGTGATGGGTTGGGTTTGTCTATCCAGACCTAAGTTGGTCAGTTGGATGTCGGTGCCCATGGGCTAGTTTTCGATTGATTATTTTAAGGGTCACTCACCTCATAATTGTGATTCTCAACCTTTAATTTGTCATCTTATCTTAATCCCTTTCCTTCTTAATCTCAATAGGGTCCAAAGTGCATCAAAAATTCTGAAAGTTTACACTCAAATGGAGAAGCCTTCTTTATTCACATAAAATAACACAAATTTAGCACCTCTTTCATTCAACAAATTAAAGACTTAAATTCCAATTTTCTAAAGCAAACTAGAACATCAAATACAGACTTTTCCATTAGCCCTTAAAAATTCAAATTTATGTCCCTTTAGGCTTCACCATGTAATTGCACTTTTTATGTTTCACACAATCGATCAAAATCTTTGCAGAATCAATACCTAAAATACATGAAAAGAAAAATTAATTTAGATAATTTCATACACATATTTATGCGAAAAAAGTACGATAACATGGGCAGGTGACAAAAGAGAGAAGGTAAACCTGCAAGGTATGCACCGTGAACGTAACCGTTATAATGCTCGCTTGTGTGCTCCCCGGTGAAATATACTCTTCCAACAGGCGCCTAAATATGAAAATAAGGTATCAGTACGGTAATCTTAAAGAAAGAAAAGGAAAAGTAGATTCTGATTAGTAGTTCACAATAGGTCGTTCCAACTAAAAAACGTCCTGGCACAGACAACAACACGATCGAGTCTAAGGGAAGGGGTGGCACCTCCATTTCCTTAGACACGGTCTGTTTAGCCACAGGCCATGACGGACCATTGTCTGTGAATTGACACATGCCTGGCATGGTCACGAGCTCATGGCCTGGTGGTGCCAGTGGCACAGGCAGGCCATGGACTATTTGAGGTCGTCTGTTCCCGTCTCCACGTACATCATGACACATTGTGAAACACTAGCTAGTTGTGATGCATAATAGATAAAATATGGGTGATAACGATGAGAAACTTACTCTTAATTGATCGAATTCGAATCGAGTAACACCAATCGGCCAGTTAGAGAATGTGCCTTTGTAAAACCTATTGGACCACCATCTAGGAATCAATATGTCAGTGGCGTCAGGGATATTCCTCCCAAACATAGATCTCAAGACTTCCATGATTTCTTCTTTTATATCTGAATCATGTTTTTGCTCTATCCTTCTTGATTCATCATCTGTTACTGTTACCATTAGACAGTTTGCTCCTGGGTACTCATTCTCCAATTGCTATAAACCACCACCATAAAAATATGGTCACTAATTTCTTCAATATACTCATTAAATTGGTTAGTTATATCTATCTATATTGTATATTTTTTACCTGCCAAATTGCGTAATAACCACGATTTTCGTGAACGTGAAGGAAGAATTCTGTTCCATTACCGGTCGGCCAAAATTTGCTAGGGAACTTGAGGAAAATCTTGGTGTAGACTGACATGTCAAATTGATCCATGGATAGTAGCTTCCATGACTGCAAGTCACACAACATAAACCAATTCATAAGCTACAATTTGGTGATATGAATTAATAACGAATTTATGAGTTAAAAACCTAAAAATGGTCCAAATAGGAAAGAATTAAAACAGTTCAGTTAGTTATCCAGGGGATAAGTCTGACCGTCCATTTTATTTTAGAGATTTGGTTGGGAACACATCCAACGGATAATATAAAAACTACCCATTTTCTCCACTTTACAGTAGGGAGAGATCGAGATAACTAACCCACTCTGCCATATCTTCTTAATTTCTCTCTCAACCACCTAACTATTTGACTTAAAATTGAAATTCTCACATTTCCTATCAAAATTCTTTCTCTACACTATGTTTTCTCTTTCTCAACAACAAAGAAATTTTATTCAAAATAACAACAAAAGAAATTTCCTAACCAAATTGATTTATCAATTTTTTTTATCAAAATTTTCCAGTTACTGATTTTTTATATGTTCTCCGTAGGACGTGGCGGAAACCTAGTAGGAAAAAAGACAACTCAAAATAATTATTCTAAAAAGAAAAACTCATTTTTTAAATTGCTGACAACATATATAATTATGTTGTCAACAAGACAATCTTATTTTTCTCATAATCTCCTTTTTACCTTCTGTGTTGAAAACATATTTATAACATATATAAATATTTTGTTCTAAATTATTGACAACATATATAATTGTATTGTTACAAACTGCTGACAACATATGTAATAACCCCCCTGACTTGTTATGAACAACATATATAATTTCCTTGACTTGTTATAAAATGTTGATAACATATATAATTTTGTTGTTACCAATGTATATCGTGCATTAGCCAAAATATTCTACGCCCATTGATGAGTTTTTCAAATGCAAAAGATAATATGCATAGATTTTAATTTTTGGAAAAGACAAACTAAACAATATATAGTTCAAATGTTTATGTCGGAAGCATAACAAAAAATGCGGAAATCGTTTCTTTCTTCGCAAGACAAATCAAAAAGTTCTTTAGCCAAAATGTTAGTGTTTAACAAAATACAAAACATCTTTTAGCAAAGACAATTTTTTTTTCAGAAATGTACAAAAATTTTGAGAGCAAACTAAAATTGGTTTAGAAATTTCCAAAAATGGTTTTCACGTTGATATCGGTGTAAAATTTTACTTTTCAAAATGGATTTTTTTCAAATATTAATTCAAATTAGGTCTCATCCTCAATTTTTGATTTTTTAAATTATCCTCCCTTTTATTGATAACCGTGAGTTTGATAGAGATACTAACAGGTAGATCGGGCTCAAAGTTGATGAGACTAGTTTGTAGGACACCAATGCTAGCAGAGACCATGACATATCCTGCGTTATATACCGACCCGTCTTCTGTTTTAACAATAACTCCACTTTGTGAGTAGCGAATGCCTGTTACTACCTGTTTTTCAAATAAGATAGATAATTCATCAATTTTAATTTTCTCCAAACTACTGTTTATACATACAACCCTTCTGCATAAAAGTGTTAGTGTTAGCCACATGTTAAACATGCCACAGTCTATAGTTAATTCTTTCATGTGAGAGGATTGTAGTTACAGACATGTCTGAGAGAGAGAGAGCTAGCCATAAATACAATTAGCTATAATCTCCCAACATGCCAACCACCCAGTCTTGTGAGAAGATCGTATGTACAAAATTATGGTACGTATAATTGTACATACAATAGTTGTGTGATGTAAGTTGCATATATATACTGATGGATTATTCGTCTGTATAGGTACGGCGTTTCTCAAATATACATACCTATAAAAAAATTATTGTGATATATAAATGGGAAATAGATTATGAACTAAAGAAAATCACCTTATTGAGCTTAAGTCTGGGATCAGTGATACTTCCATTTTTATCAGTGGTAAAAAATTGATTAGCCACATAATAAACAACACTTTCATATCCTCTTGGATCTGCTACAAAATACAAATTTTCCCCAAAGTTTGTAAATGTTGGCAATGGCTCTGTGTTTTTTAAACTTGTTACTCTTGGTGGTTCGCCAAACTCGTAGTCGTACGTGTAATAATCGAACGCCATTGCAGCAGGAGATGTTGGAACTCTAGATTTTAAGACGAATGGTGTAGATAAATGTTGATTAGTCCTTTTTAATCATAAAAATAGTGTCATGTATATGCAATTGATTCAGTAATTCAAATATCAAGGGGTGTAGAAAATAAAAAATACTTGGGAACAAGAAAAGTTAGGCAAACTCTAAATATAAATTCTATGTAGATTTTCGTGATTCGTGTTTTCGATGATTCTGGTCCACTAAACAGTGAATCGCGACAAATCAAATATGGTTTCTGCCTCACGTCTGCTTTATCTTTCTTGTTCTCTAGTATTACTCTAGAAAATACTAGAGAAAGGATCAATACAAGTTTTATATTCTAGTACTCGTGACACTTAAATAAATTGATAGACAATTTTTAGTAATTTTTCTACCGCACCCCACGTGGGAATTCCATCCCATGATCCTTCTTTCAAGAAACAGACAAAATCGGATCAAGAAAAAAATACAAAATCGAAGTTACACAAAAAAACCTTTTCTAATTAAAACACACAAAAAAATATTTTCTAATTAAAAGTAATATATTTTTCGATCGGTAAGTATTGACGGAAATAAACAAATATTAGGTATTACAGTATTGTATTGCAAATAAAGGTAAATATGCTTAACTGGTTTTTGAGCCGTTGAGAATCCAAAATTGAGATATCTTGTAGTTTGTGTTTAGTCAACTCTTCAGATATATTTTTGCTGAATTCTGCAAGTTCATCCCCAACGTCAAACACTGGTTGAATTTCCGATTTTTTGTATAACCCACCACTGCAAAAATTAATAAATAAATAAATATACAATAAGGACGGGGTGTTCTAACTTTTACATAATCGTGTTTCTTAGGACCATTTAATCTCGGCCTAGTGAAACGATCTAAGGGCTTATGTTATGATACATTAATATATAGCATCTCGTAAGATCTGGCTCTATTTTATAGTTGAACTTTACCAACCATGAAATACCCCAAGTAACAAAATATGTAATTCAAAAAAATAATATGGGCTAAGTCTCCAGATATGACTAATTCACCTGTTTAGTCCACTATATTTGAGTAGTTTGTTGTCCATACAGTTGAGTTAAGAAAGAGTTATCTCTAATCTTCAACCGAACCCTAATTAAACTGTTAAAAAAGTGGTCAAAATTGAAGTTGGTCATGTAGGAAGCCAAACAGAAGAGTTAGTCCTATTTTGGGGCTAAACAGGAATTAGACGGAAAAAAAAATTAAGCATAAAGTTATCTCATCATGGTATATAGTCATGTATAAAAAAAATCTTATATGAAAAAATCAGCCTTCATGAAAGGGAAAGAAAAAGCACATGAAAATGGTGGATTTGATTACTAAGAAAATATACGTTTGTTTGTAAGTATTAGAGGAGAGACTATCATAGTCAGAGAAATGAGTCTTGAGTCCAATCTTGTTGACCATAGTCCAAATAGGGTTAACTTGTGAACCATTAACACCTTCAACCCAATTTGCTCCCGTTTCTACTGATAAACCAGCAAAGTTTGTTTTCTTGATCCTTCCACCAATTCTATTAGTTGCTTCTAATATCAATATGTTCTTTATTCCTGCATCTGATAATGTCTTTGCTGCCGTTATCCCTGTGATATACATCAATCTGTCAATACTATATTTTTTTTTTGATGAAGGAATCTGTCAATACTATTTGATTGACCGTATTGACAGTAAACGTAGATTTTTTACGTGGTAAAAAGTAACATAATATTCTACTGATTCATAAAAATAATATTCACTGGAATTCAAGATAGGATATTTACGGACCACTCACCGGACATGCCAGCTCCGACAATGATGACAGTAGATGTATTGGCGGTTTCGGGTATCCAGACTACCCGGAAACTAACTGCTACTAACATGAGTAAAAATGGAAGGATTAATCTCTTCACGGCTACCATTTCTTCTAGCTTCCTTCACCTCGTCTCTTCACTCTTCTCCGAACGGATTAATCTTCTTCTATTTATAAACTTTTTTTTTAATAGCATGTGAAATTTAATTTTTTTTCAAATTAATAAACCTTCTTACCTGTCAAAGAATATTGTAGATGCATGGCTGGCTTATTTGTTATATTTTGCCTTCTTAGGATCTTTGAGTAATTCCTTTTCTCTAATTCTTTTATGTGCATAGAACACTTGCAGTTTTTAATTTTTTCCTAACTTTTTTTAATTAAGAACTAGAATCTTTTTTCGAAAAAGATAATTTTTGCATGCTACAATCTTTTTGTAATAGACCAAACCAATCGCTTGTCAAGGATGTTTCTGAAGCACCTTCTGATTACCTAGAAAAATATTACCGCCACGTCAAACTAAAGGTATTCCTAAACCAACATATGAACCTGGGTTGTCTAGTAGAGTCAAATATCGTATGAGCCAGTATGTGTCAAATCATCAGTTGTCGTAATCAAATAAGTCATTTGTAAATGAATTATCTGTTGTTTCTATTCCTAACAATGTACATGAGACCTTATCTGATCCAAAATAGAAAGCGGCTATGAATGAAGAGATCAAATCCTTACAAAAGAATGACACTTGGGAGCAAGTTCATCGTCAATTTGATAAAAGTCCAGTAGGATGTCGGTGGATTTATTCGGTGAAGTACAAAGCAGACGGTACAGTTGAACGTTGCAACATGAGACTAGTGGGAAAATGCTACACTCAAACTTATGAAGTCGATTACACATAGACATTTTCCCCAATTGCAAAAATCAACAATGTTTGCGTCTTGTTATTGTTAGCAGCGAAATTAGATTGGCCATTACAACAATTTGATGTGAAGAATGATATTTTTGCATGGAGAACTGTTAAAAGAAGTCTATATGCATGGAGAACTGTTAAAAGAAGTCTATATAGACCTTCCACCAGAATGCAAGATACCAGAAATACATAATCAGAAGGCGTGTAGATTGAAAAAGTCATTGTATGGATTAAAACAATCAGCAAGAGCGTGGTTTTCATGGTTTACAAAGGCTATGAAGGAATTAGGGTATTTCCAAAGCAATTCTGACCATACAATATTTATCAAAAAGACAGAAAGGAAAACTCACATCACTTACTGTATATGTTGATGACATAGTGGTTACTGTGGATGATCCCGTAGAACGTAAGGCTTGACAGAATTGCTTATCTAAAGAGTTTGAGATGAAAGACCTTAGTCCCTTGAAATACGTCTTGGAATTGAACTATCTCGATTTAGTAACGAAATTTACCTATCTTATAGAAAGTATAGTTTAGATTTGTTACATAAGGTGGCTATGTCAGTGTGTGAGCCGATTGATATACCTGTCGAAGAAGGATTAAAGTTGTTCATTGAGCCTAACCAGACACCGATTGATAAAGGAAGATATCAACGACTCGTTAGAAGGTTGATGTACTTGATGCACACGAGGACATATCTTGCATATGCGTCAAACATTTTTAGTCAATTTATGCACAATTCCAGGTTAGAACACATTTAATGTTATTTTACGCATTTTGGGATCCTGGAAAAGGTATTTTGTTTACTAAAAATTCAAGTTGTCAAACTATTGATGTATATACTGATGCTGATTGGGTTGGAGAAGTAAAAGGTAGGCGATCCATTGCAGGATGTTTTACCTTTGTTGGTGGGAATCCAGTTGCATGGAGAAGTAAAAATCAGAACGTTGTTTCACGTTCAAGTGCAGAGTCTGAGTTTAGAGGCATGTCAGATGACATATTTGAAAGATTATGGTTAAACTCCTCTTGGATGATTTAGGATATCCTTTTGAAAGACTAATTCGGTTATATTGTGACAATAGAGCAGCATGTGATACTGTTCATAATCCAGTCCAGCCTGACCGTACAAAGCATGTTGAAGTAGATCGATATTTTATTAAAGAATAGTTAGCCGACAACACATTGGAGTTATCAAAGATCCGATTTGAAGATCAATTGGACATGTTCTTACAAAAGCAATTTCAAATCCAATATTTTTTAAATTGGTGGGCAAGTTGGGTATGTGCAATATCTATGCACCAACTTGAGGGGGAGTGTTGAAATATCTTTCCTATATTGAGATATTAGAAAGTAGTAAATATTAGAAAGTAGTAAATATTAGAAACTAGTAAAAATATTAAAAGCTATTAAATATTAGAAACTACTAGATATTAACAACTAGTAAATTGGAAACTAGTAGTATTCTAACTCAATAAATAGAGTCGTGTATTTCTTTTGAAATTCATCAAGGAATAAAATAATTCATTTGATCACTTTGAACTTGGTACCGGAGCCAACGACCTTAAATTTGTTTTGTGAGTTAACATTGATCGAAAGAGAAAGAGCCTTCATCTTCATCTTGTTTTTTCGATTTAGCTAAAGTAAAGAAAAAAAAATTATCAAGTTTTTTAATTTAATTTATGAAACGGATAATCTGAAACAACTGATGTTTCTGAATGATGACTCGCAATAAGACAAAATTAAATTTTGCTAAAGTTGTTGTCAATCCGACAAAACTGCTTATAAGTGTACTAACTGCAACAAAATTGGTCGTTTTTTTGCTAAAGTGTTATCTATTTTACTACTTATTCATAATATTTTTAATTTACTATATCAAATACCTTCTGGATCGCCTCAATGGGAATAGGTTTGGTCTAACACAAAAAGTTTACCATATTTAAGAAACAAAACTGTTGGAAAAAAGTTCAATCTATTGTTGGTTGGTCAACAATTGGTTGCCAAGTGGTCTAGTGTGTTGACATAAGCCACAAAATCCAGGAGGTCCCAGGTTCAATTCCCAGAGGAGGCGGTTCCATGGTTTATTGAACTTGGGTTATTAAGGTATAAACAATGTTTTTGGGATTTAGGCCATAGTTTAGTTGGGCTATAGGCCCGTTTTTTGTAAGAGTTTGAATTCGGCAGTTATCGTACTTATCACATCTTTGATTTATCAATGTCAATGTAATGATTATTGCTGATCGTAATCAATTTCCAAAAAAAAAATATTGTTGTTTGATCCTAGAAAACTTTGAAAATGTCTTATTGCCCTTCTTGTCACACACTCCCTTTCATTTGGTAAATGTGGTTACATTGGCTTGGGTTAGAGGCACCCCAAATTCAGTAGAAGTCGAATTTTGTAATAAAATTTGGCATGAGTCCAACAAATTTGAATTGTGTTTAGTATAAAATGTCGGCCCCCTTATTCAAATTGGTGGACTAGGGTCGATGTCACCCTAATGTTTTTGTACAAATATATTTTATGTTAGTATTTTTTAGAGTTATTTCTCGAACACTTCTGAGTTAGGCTAAAACATTGGGATGTAGTAGTTTGAATCTCTCCCGATCTGAAAGATTAGTCAAGCTACCATAAACTAGCCACATATACAAGTAAAATACATTAATTGAAATGTGCTTTTTTTTTAAAGGAAAAAAAGACTTCATATAAGTCTTTGTCATTATAACATTAATTGAAATGAACTTTTTTTAAAAGAAAAAAAGACTTCATATAAGTCTTTGTCATTATAACATTAATTGAAATGAACTTTTTTTAAAAGAAAAAAAGACTTCATATAAGTCTTTGTCATTAAATCAAAATATTAAAATACAAAAAGAATATATCAAAATAACTTTCTCAATCCTAGTGTGTCATGTAATGATAGAAAAAGGTCAAATAATAATCTAAACTTTAATTAATTATTTTGGAATAACTCAAAGACTTCTCTAATTCATTCCAGTCACTTGTCACTCGTAAGAAGGGAAGGTACTTTTACAGTTTCTTCATTTCAGGCTGGAAGAGCAGAGCTTATCAACTCTTCTATCTCAATTGCCCCAAAATTCCAGATGTCTTGCTTTGAAATTCTCAAAAAAATCATAACAAACATTCAGTCCTTGCAAAGGGATTTTTGGTGGGGAAAAAATAAATCAAAAGGACTTTGCCTAAAAGCCTAGTCGGTGTTGGTCAAAAAGAAGAAATTAAGAGGACTTGGATTCAGAGATCTCAACAAAGATAACATGACCCTCATGGCGAAACAAATTTGGAAACTGAAGAAGAACCCTAGAAACTTATGTAGCCAAATGGTTCAAGCTAAGTATTATCCACATGGGGATATCAAAAAACCTAAGAACACTTCAGTTTCTTGGTGGTGGAAAACAATCACAAAACTGATTCCAATCGTTACTCAAGAAACAATGTGGGAAGTGAGAAATGGAAGTGCCATAAATATTTGGCACGACAAATGGATCCCTGACACTCCACCGCTCACTACACTCAATTATCAAGAGCAACAAGAATTACAAACGGTGAACCAACTAATCACACAAGATTCAAAATGGGATATGACTTTACTTCCTCAGCTATTTCAGCCAGACATCATTAATAGAATCCTCTCCATTCCTCTGTCTCATATAAGCCTAAACACTCCAAGATTTTTTTTTTTGAGTTGTTCAGCGTGTCTCGAACCCTTGACCTCTAGGAGGGTGATGGGCCTAGAAAGTTTCCTAAATAGGTCACCACCCACAAGTATACGGGCGTCAAGTAATAGTTCCGGTAAGACCGGTTCGTTCCTCAGAGACTAAGTCAGTCTATTTTAAATCCAATAACTAATATGGTTTCCTTCGAAAGTTGATTTTTGTGATGAAAAAAAATAAAACTAACAAAACTATTCAAACAATCGACGGGGATAGACAATAATGGTAAAAGGAGAAATCTAGAGTTTCGGAGTCCACCTTATCGTGTATGTAAAGTGACCTAGTTTTTCACAATCAAATATTTTTCTTATAACTCAAGGGAAGGCAACCATTCGTACCAAACCTCGGAAAATTATAATCTTTTAAAACGACATAAACATCTAATATCTTAATTTCAAGACAAATATTCAAGAGATGCTCCAACTATTACATATCAAATCCTAAGCATGATACATTAAAGACTCTAAGTATAAACATGTAACATCAAATTGTAAGCATAAATAATGAAGGAGATACTATAAAATAAGTGCAAAGAAATTAAATTTATCTATCAAATCACATCGAATATATTTATCGTGAGAAAAATGTCATCCTATCATACAAGATTAAGGCTTCATCCTAACCCTAGATTAGGTGTTTAGCTACTCATGATAAACGGATAAAAACTAGTAAGTATGAAAGAGAATGAGAGAAACATAAAAGAATAACCACAATTTTCTCGCTGATTTTCCCTTTTGCAGCCAAACAGTCCCTTAAGGAAAATACTTTTCCAGCACTGTGAGAAAACTATTTTCCAGCAGAACTTCAAACCAAACGAGGTCTTCTTCTTCCTTAGAAAATCTCTCTTTCTTACTGTTTCTCTCTCTTATTATTTCTTTCTCCTTTTTTTTCAACCCAAAAGAACTAACCCTCTCTGTAAATAATAGAAAATGAATGGAAGAAGAAGACTAAATTGAGCTTTGCCTAAATTCTGGATATTTCAAAACTCAGAGAAGAACAATCAGAATAACCTCTCTCTACAATCAACAACCAAAACAGAGGTGATTTTCT
>BEHA01001202.1:26384-38548 GCA_002897215.1 Eschscholzia californica subsp. californica | reverse complement strand
TTTGTTAAGAAACTTAACTAACAAACCAGACTTACTTTCTCTCTCTAGGTTTTGTTAAAACAGTTGTATATATAAGAGTAGAGATGAAAAGAGTAAGAAACATAAGAAATTGTAATCTTCAAGTTTGAATGCAACAAGAAATTCTTTTGAGATTTACAAAAACTTTCAAGAAACAGCAACTCTTTTCCTCCTCTTTCCTTCTGAATAGATATAAGGAAATCTCTTGTTTCCTTTCTATCTCCATCACTATCTCTCTTTTTATTCAAGTTTGAATGTATACATTAGATATTACCGAGGAGTACCGAAGTTAATATACGCGTGAATACCAAATCAGATTCTTGAGAAAATCCTGAGCGACTTCCTACACATCCCGAAGGTGTACCATCGTGTACCTTTACCGTCCATCTTCTGTTCTCGAACCCGCCACGTGTTACTTCAAGCTCTGGTCTACTAATTTTAATTCTGATCTTTGATATGGGCTAACTTTCTCACACGGTCTCCGATTTGGCTTCTGTTTCCTCCCACGAACTCGTCTTGGACTGCACTTTGAAACCGAGCACAAATGTTGACCAAATTTCCAGGATCACAAATGACCAAAATGCCTCTTTTATCTGTTTTTCGAGCTCAATTCCGTAGAAAACACCTGGACAAGAGAAACACACAATTCATGAGAGTAACAGCTCAAAAAGGACTAGCTATCCCGAGTAAAGAGAATCAGATGGGACATTTTCATGTCTCATCAGGGCCCACCTAACACAGGAGCACCGCTGACGAAAAAGTATTTGCTTTTCCATTTACGGTCGGCAGAAGGAATTTGAGTAATCAACGGACGCCCTGCGCGTTTTATCCTAACCTGATATCGACCTTCTTCGCGGTCATGTTCCTTTAAAACATAATATTGACTGACATTGGGTAAAGTCAAACTATGCTCTCAAGACAACACAACACTTCAAGCGCCATCAAGACCCTCCAGACATTTGGCATCAATTGGGCAGGAGCTATCTTGTAAAAAGCTAAATAACCACGCACTATGTCTGGGATAGGGAAACGAAATCCAATCTTAAATGGTAGCTCGTACAAAGCTACCCAAGGTGCAGAGTTGTTGGTGACTAAATCGGCAGGACCAGGCAAACGAATCTCTATAGAATTGGGAATGTTATATGTTTGACGCACCTAACCATATCGTCGTCTCTCAACTTTGAGGGGTTTTTTTTTTCCCAAACCAGTTCTGAACTTCGGGACAGAAGACCCGCTCATAGTAAAAGAAGAAAACGTCTTGTTGTCTCTGAAATATCGATGTACGAAGCACATGGATTCAGCAAACGAACAAAGAAATGAAGACGAGGAAGAGCTTTCCCTCTCACTATGCTACATAATCATACTTGATATTAGAAAGGTTGAAGATGTTGAACCATAAAGGCAACGTTCCTTCCACATATAGACTATAGAAAGTTCCTCACCAAAGCACGCCTTCATCCACAAGCACCGGAGGTTTCCTCCACAGACATCAAAGACGAAGAAGCAAACATCTTTTTAAAGGAAATACAAGTACACACAAGGGTTCATCTTCTCTGAAAATGTCTTGTCACTCTGAGTAAAGCAAAGGTAAAATACGAGTTGTCCAGTCACTTTGAAAATCTCTTCGCATATAAAGAGAAGGAGCAGTATTTATATAGGAGACGCAGGTGTGTATTGGGAAGTGTGCCATACACACTGCACAGTGCACACTGTGCACTCTGCACAGAGTTCATTGTGCGCTCTGTTCACACTGCGCAGAGTGCACCGTGGACGTACCGCGTAGACTTGTCAACGCGTTTTTGCCTCCCGCCGCGTAATTTCTTTCCGACATGTCGTAGGATCATTTAAGTTCCTTTCCGAACTTATAAAAAATTGTCAAAAATACGCGACACTACTCACAGTGGATCCCGCTAGTACTCAGGATTAACTTGCTCGGAATTCCATTTTAATTGTTTACGTCTCAAGTATTTTTCTTTTTAACCAAAACATGTGTTCGGGGTGTTCCTTTCCTCTAAGACTAAACATTCCGCGAAATTCTAAGTACTTCTCAGTCTCATTGTTATTTGCTAAGCGAGAAATTTTACTCGACACTTCTATCATATCGAAATAATTTTTATCACATTGTGTTAACAATTTTTTTAATGTTTCTCTAAAAGCATATGAATGTTACAATAATTTCTATGTCAGAGAATAAAAAACACTTGAACTTTTCATCGGATCACTCCGATATTTCTTCTCCGGATCAATCCGAATTGACCCGATACACGCGACACTTCTCGCGGACAAGTCCCCGCGAGACAAGAACTCGGCTACAAATGCAGCAAAACCGAACTACGAATTGGCCATATAACTCCAAATACTCTCTAAGTTCCCGCTCTTCATCAACTTAGAGAGTGGGGGACAAATTGTATGGGTCAAAATACGTCATAAGGAGTGGCCCAAGAAATTCATGATTAATGGGCTTACTCGGCGACCAAGCCCGTGAACTAACGGCTAATGGGCTTGACCCATTTATCTTCGGACACTCCGAACCACTGCCAAAATAAAGAAGCGCTTCAATCCCTGGAGGAAGAGGTACGCCCGAGGCTCCTCACAGACTGAAATATGTGAGCACTGCCAGCCCTGGAAGAAGAGGTCTGCCCTCGCCTTCTCAACAGACCTAAGTACGGAAACACATCTAGCCCTGAATAAAGAGGTTCGCCCTCAAATCCTCAACGGACCTCTTGTCGTATATCCGTTGGAGATGCGTTATAATCATCCGAGATAACGATATCCCGGATATATCTGTTGGGGGTTACGGAATCCATATTAATGGTAACAACCCATGCGTTACCACCATTAAAGATGACAAATCATCACTGGATAACAGTGGACGCAAGACACTATAAAGGGATGGAACCAAGAATGACTCGAGGATGGGGCGATCGCCAAACACATCGAGTACTGCTTAACACTATCATCCAATTCCCGACTCAAACACTCGATCATCTGGTGATCACCGAAGATACCCATACTTCACTGATATCACTATCAAGCACGCTGATACCATTTAGTCATCGTCGAAGACGCCCCACTTTTTTTTCTCTCATACAGAAGGACAAATCAGTCGACTACGACACTCCCACTCTGGCTATCGTCATTTTCTTTCTCTGTGATCCACTAATCAAACATCCATTGAACCATATACGACTGATCAAAAGGAGGTTGGCACATATTTCTCTCTCCTGACGACCGCTCACTAAAGAAGGTCAACCTACATTTAAAGGAGAACGACCTATTTTTATCTCTCCTGACAACCATTCATCAAGGGAGGACGACTTATTTCTCTCTCCTAAAGACCGCTCATTCAAAAAGGACGACCTACTTTTCTCTCTCTTGACGATTAAAACATAAGCAAGCCACTTTATCTCTCCTAGAGGTCAGGCCTTCCTGACTTCGCCACATTTACGAGGATTTCCTTAGCCAGGGATAGATCTCATAATCTCTCTCCAACAAGTCAGTCAATCCGTAGAGAGCGAGCTTCGGCCACTCTACGAGCCGTGCCTAAGCTCCGACCACCAACCAATCAACGGTAACATTTCCAACGATATCATTTACGCCTCGATTACTTCTCTTGCAAGCTTACTGACTTAATCGTCGGAGTCCCCTTAGGCTGTCACCATCCCGGTGTCCCCTAAGAACTTATGGTCACGTGTGTTCTTGTCTCTTTTGTCACAGGTTGAGCCCAAAGACGTCGTAGGTGCCCGCAAAATTATTAACAGGTGGAGGTTTGGCTTCCGGTCAACAGCCCGGTCCAGCTGACTTCTAGACCCGCGATTTCCTAACCTCACAACAACTTGCTGACATATTCACCAAACCGCTAGGCACAGATGCTTTTAAGAAGATTACTTGCAAGTTGGGCGTCGTTCCCCTTCCCTCTATAACTTAAGGGGGGAGTATTAGAGGTATTGGACCCGATCGACCATTAGGGTCCGGTGATGCACCCAAAAAGGTTACACACCCAAGCGGAGGTATCAAGTAGTAACCGGTAAAACCGGAGTCGATCCAAGGATAGGAAGGTAGTTTGGATATCGAAGGGTCTTATTCGTCGGTTTAAGTGTTACTAGTTAACTTAGACTAAGACGAAAAGGGAACAAAGGTAAATGAGGAGTTTGATAATCGAATAACTAACAAAAGAAGAAAACAAGTAAAACAAACTAAATTATCAATGTAAACAGGCGAGAGAGATTCGAGAGAGGAGTTGAAGGAACAAGAGTAGGGAGGCAACAAATAAGTGAGAGAAGTGTCGAGGTCCGGGAATCCGTTGTGGTGGACCTACAACTATTTACGGTCCAATCGAATGTATTGATACAAACCTAGTCTCGATTCCTACGGTGGATGTTCATAAGCACTACGTATGTCCGGAGATAATACTTAGTCAAACAAACTTCCTAAACGATTAAAACCGAATCATCGAAAATGTCGTCTAGCCGCCTAACTATGTGAAGTGCATGACAAGACACATGAAATTTGGATCTAGACTACGATCGATATCGATCACTTTGCCTAATCGATTAACTATGCGAAGTACTTGATAAGACACATGAAAAACGATTGAAACAAGTAATCAAAATAAGAAAACATCAATTTATTGTCAAAACATTAAATCATCACATAGATAATCACTAATTCATCACATTTCATCTCATTAACGACACACTTTTTGAGCTAACATGGTGAATAAGTAATAAATGAAAAGAAGATGATGAGAAATCCCCCTTTTTCGATGTGGTTCGGGGCTAGGTTCGTCGGAAAATTTGAGTAGATAAGGTTCAGCCGATCTCCCCTTAGCAAATTTCTGGATTTCCCCTTAACAGTGCATAATGGGTCTCCCCGAGCAAAAATCAGATCTCCCCTTAGCAACCAGACTCATCTTCTTCATTTAAATCCCACCACCATTAAAGCTTCACCAAGCTTTCTCTCTCTAATCACTTTTAATCAAAAACCAAATCAAACAACATGGGTAGCTAGCCAAGAGGATGGGGAGTAAAAGCCCTAAGTTTTCCGGCCAAAATAATGGCCGGAAACCTTAGAAAAATCCGGCCAAAGATGGTGAAAATCCGGCCAAAAACAAGATCCGGCCAAAAATGCTTCAAAACCACTCGATTTTCTTCACCAAGTTCCGGCCAAGCTTCCCAATCTTCCGGCTAAGCTTTCCGAGCTGCTAGCATGAAGTTTCATGCACATCCCTTGCCGGAGCTGCTGCTGTCCCGGCCTTCTTCTTGTTGCTCCGGTCGGTTCTAGCTTTGGCCGGCAAGCTACCTTGCCGACTAAGCTAGAAACGACACCCCTTCTCTTTCCCTCTCTTTCAAGCTTCTTCTCTCTAACTTTCTTGATTAACAACAAAGAAAAACTTCAAACACTAGGCTCTCTCTCCCTCACTAACTTGTTGGGTGTTGTAGAAGATGATGACCAAGACCCCTTTAGACTTTTTTTTCTCACTTGTGTATACACAACCCTAGACTCTTAGGCCATTTTCACTTGGACCAAAAAGGTGCCCATAGAATCTCTATTATTCTCTTCCTCTTTGGGCTCTTGGGTTGGGCTTCTTTCTAAAGCAAGGGAGTGCCTTCATAGAATCCTTGTTTCAAGACCGAACCTCGGCTTCTTTCCTTCACAACTTCTCCGTCCGAACTCCGAATCGACTTCCGTTTTCACCGTCGGACTCGTCATTGACTTAACTTGTTGTTTGACTTCTGATATTGACCAAAATGACCAAAATACCCCTAGTGCTCTTTTATTCCCTTTTGCCGCATAAGATGAAAATGTGATAATTCGCTCTCTTTATTCCGAATTACACGCCAAACCCCAAATAAACTACCTAGCAATAAAAACACATAAATAATTAGAAATACAACTCGAAAAGAACTAACTAATCAAAGTTAAGTGACCTAAATGTGGTTTTTTCACGCCACATCATCCGGCCATGCATACGTATAAAGCCATGCACCGACCATGGGGTAGCCCACCGACCGGTCTCCAGCGCCTTCCATACACCGGTCTCTACCTCCTAATTATTTGTATTAGACTTTCTAATTGTAATATATTTAAGACTTATGTATTTCTATATATACCCACATTGTAAACCAATATCAATAAGCAAAGTTGATTATATCTTAATATATCTTCTCAAGTAGCTTCCTTTTCTCGTTCTTATCTTGCTCTTGGTTGATTAGAACATTCAAGTTCTATAACTTCACAGAGTATCCGCCTCTTTTGTCAACATTGTTTTCAAGCTTCATGGACTACAAGTGAGGTTTATTCACTATCCAAATGGTGTTGTTATCAACTTCATGGTTACCCGGACCATGTTCGTAAAGCTAGGTCAACTTCAGTTGCAACTATTCAACAAGACTCGGAGGTGCCTGCAGCCACTTCAATGTCGGTTGAACAATATCGCCACCTCGCCTCTCTTCTCCAAAACCGCGACCAACAGCCTACAGGCATCCCCTCAACCGATCCTACCTCTCCCTTCATCAACTTGACAGGTATGTCTCTATACTCTAAACCATGGATTGTTGATTCGGGAGCCGCAAGGAATATTTTCTCTCTTCTTTCCTTGTTTACTTCTTACACTCTTGCTCCACCGAACTTCTATGTTCGTCTATCTTATGGTTCACGTTCTCGAGTTCACAACATTGGTTCTGTCACTTTCAAATCAAATTTTACTCTAGAAGCGGTTCTTCGTATCCCTACTTTTCACTTCAATTTGATTTATGTTTCTCAAATTACAAAATCTCTTTCTTGTAATGTTAGTTTTGATTCTATGTCTTGTGTCTTTCAGGACCAAGCAACGACAAGGACGATTGGACTTGGTAATCAATACGATGGATTATATTTTCTACGCATGGAACCTCGTATTTTGGCGTCTTATTTACCGTTTGATAATTTTTCTTATTTTAGTATATGGCATTATCGTCTAGGTTACCCATCTCTTTCCCGGTTCAAGTATTTAGCTAGTCGTTTACCTTGTATGGATTTTTCTTTTATTAATAATATTAATAAAGTTCCATGCACTATTTGTCCGCTTTCTAAAGCTTCTCGTTTACCTTTTCCGATTAGTACTTCAACTACTTCTCAAATTTTTGAATTAGTTCATGCTGACTTATGGGGACCTTTTCCAGCCCTCTCTACTTCTGGAAGTCGTTGTTTTTTCACTTTGGTTAAAGACTTTAGTCGGTGTACATGTTTTTTTTTAATGTCAGCCAAATCTGATGTATTCTCTTTCATTTCCAAATTTTTTAATTATGTTAAAACACAATTTCGGACTTCCATTCAGATTTTTCATTCTGACAATGGTACGGAGTTTCTCAACTCCAAATTCACTATTTTTTTTTTCTTCTGATAATGGGATCCTTCATCAAAAAAGTTGTACTCACACTCCTCAACAAAATGGTGTTGTTGAGAGGAAACATCGTCACATTCTTGAAGTGACCCGTTCTATTTGTCTTCAAGCACACCTTCCTCTCTCTTTTTGGGGAGAATGTGTCCTCACCATTGTTTATCTTATCAAAAAAACTTCCTACTCCGCTTTGGACGGCTTGTCTCCAAATAAAAGTTACTTGGTTCTCCACCAAATTTGTCCCATCTTCGTGTTTTTAGATGTTCATGCTATGCAGGGGCTGATCTATTAAGAGACCAGGTCGGGCAGCTGCCCGGCCTGGAATTCGTAATTTTCTTACTTAACTGAGGGCAGTTCTGTAATTGCACCTATATAGAAAATCTTTTCTTAGGGAAAGAGGGTTTGTACGGGATATTCTGTATGAAGAAAGGGAGTGATTTCAGGAAGAGACAAAGCGGAAGAACGTGAGCAAGCTTGAAATTCTAGGAAATCCTAGCTATAATAAGTACTCCCTCCGTCCCATTTTGTTTGACCTTTTCGGAGATCCAACTTATTAAGGATTTTCATTTATTGCTTCCTAACTAAATGTATTTTCCTAAATTACTCATATTTACTTTAGAGTATTACAATGAAAACCACATTGGAAGTAGTGTAGAACCAATAGAAACTTTTTATTAGTATTAAAAGCAAGGGTAGATTGGGAAACATCAACAAAACTAATAATAAATGAGTCTTATTTAAGGTAAGTTGACAAACATTTTGGGACTTCCTTAAAAGGAATAACACCCAAACAAAATGGGACTGAGAGAGTAATAACAACACATTGATTTCTTCATCTCTTAAACTTCCATCACTGAAATCTAACTTAAGGGTTTTAACTTCAGTGTTACATAAAATCTAGTTTTTATTTATTCAAATCATAGTTTGAAGTTGTTATTTGTTAAAGGGTTTTGCTTGTATTAGTTTGATGAAGATCTTCTTTATCTTTTACCAAGCAGATTTTGTTCATGGGTTTTGTTGTAGATTTGGAAGAAGCATATTGATCTACCAATTTCATAAAATCTAATTTTCAATAATTTAAATCTAGTTTTCATTGGTTTGAATCTAGTTTTCATTTATTCAAATCAAAAGCATAGTTACTAACCATTGAAGCAATGAATCGAAAATTGTGATTGAAGTTTAATCTATCAATTTCATGAATATCTTATGAATTTCTACTATTAGCCTTAATGAGGGTTTTGGATAGCTCTAACTTCTTCTACTTCTTCTTTACTTCTTTTTTTTATTGAAGATACTTCTTCTTTACTTGATGGAATTGGTTTGTGGATGTTTAGAATTTGTTCTTTAATGTGGATAGTATTTTTTTTTCTTTTGTATATTTGGAATGTTTTAGTTTTTGTGAGTATTTTGCATATCTTTGTTGAATATATGTTAAAATTGATACACAATAACACACAATGATCAATGAAAATCTTACTTTGACTACTTATTCTTATGTCATGTTTTTAAATTAGTTAGTATTCTCAAGATGGATTTTGTGTAACTTCCTCAAAATTTCTTTTACTAAGAGTCTGCCCTCCCGGGCGTAAAATCCTGGTTCCGCCCCTGATTCTATGCTAAATTCACATCCACTAAGTCTAAGCTTGATCCAAGAGCTTTTCCTGGTATTTTCCTTGGTTATCCTCATAGTCAAAAGGGCTACAAGGTGGACACTTTTTCAATGGCTGATCTTCCTTCTTCTTCACCGACCATTCGTACTCCTTCTCCATTTATTTGAATCTCGGATGACGACTCTTTCACCTTCTGGCGTCCTCACGATGTCGTCGTTCACCGTCCCGCCAACGTTGTCCCGTCGAACGAGTTCTTTCCTTCCGCCAACACGACTGATCAGTTGGCTTCCTCCGCCGATGTTGTTGTTCCCAACTCCGAGCATCCATCTGTAGGTGCTCCTAACGAGCCCAACAACACCAACTGTTCGGGATCTTCCACGGGTACCCCCGCTTCTTCACAACATCCTTCTGTGGGTGCCCTTAACGAGCCCAACAACACCAGTTGTTCGGGCTCTTTTGCGGGAAACCCCGCTTCTTGTACGCTGGTCACCATACCCGCAAATAATCAAGGTCGTCCGCCCAGAAATCGTGTTCCTCCGAAACACCTTTCTGGTTATATTTGCACCTCTTCGACTGACTCCACAGTCAGGTTTCCTCTCTGTCATTACATTTCTCGGGATCGTCTCTCTCCGACTCATAGGTCTTTCATTGGTTCAGTTCTTTTTCATACTAAACCCTCCTCCTTCGTCGAGGCTATGGAATCTCCCAATTGGCGTGACGCCATGGCAGCTGAAATCAAGGCTCTGAATCAAATAATACATGGTCTCTTGTTCCCTTACCACCAGGCAAACGCCTCATTGGCTCCAAATGGGTGTATAAGATTAAGTATCGTTCAAGCGGATCTGTCGAACGTTATAAAGCCCGCTTCGTTGCCAAAGTGTACACTTAGATCGAGGGGTTTGTTTATCATGCCACTTTTGCTCTTGTAGCAAACTTGGTCATTGCCCGTGTTCTTCTCTCTCTTGCCTCCATTAAGGGGTGGTCTCTTCATCAAGTGGATGTTAACAACGCCTTTCTCCAAGACGATCTCGATGAAGAAGTTTTATGAAACCTTCGCCGAGATTTTTGCAAAAGGTGGAGCAACTTGTTTGGCGGTTAAACAAATCCCTTTAGGCCATGTTTGGCACGCGGGAATCGCGTGGGAATGGAATGTGATTCCTGGGAATCACATTCTCGACTAGTGTTTGGCTCGCGGGAATGCAGGGAGAATCCTATTCCCGGAGGAATGGGATTCCCCCCAAATGGGGTAATAGCAAACCCAGGGAGGGGGGTGGGTTTGTGATTCCCATTCCCGGGAATGATTTGATTTAATATTTTTTGATAAAACAATCCTTGATAAAATATTAGAATGACTAATATTAAAATCGTCATTCTCAAAATATTTTTATTAAAAAATTAAAAACCTAGGGTTTCAACCACCACCATAGGAACACACACACTCTCTCCCACCTAGTCTCTCACTCGAACGTAACTCTCCCTCTCTCTCTCTCCCACCTAGTCTCTCACTCGAACGTAACTCTCCCTCTCTCTCTCTCCATATCTCTAGTTTTTTTTCTTCTCTCTTGCTCCTTGTTCATTAAAAATCGATTTCATAACGTTTTAAAAAAATTAGTCGAGACCTTATTTATTTTAAATACAACTTAAATTAGTGTATTACGTTACTATTTCATATATATAACTTTGCATAGACAATACTAATTAAAAAATATATATATAACAAAGTTGACCTATAATTTACGTAGTTTAAGTAAAAGGATATAACAGGATTTTCTTGAAAAATTACATTCATATTCCTACACAAACCAAACAACAAGTTCGGAATCCATCAGGAATGAAATTCCTATTCCTGGTCGAACCAAACATTAAACCAAAATAATCTGATTCCCGGGAATCGCATTACGGGAATGTGATTCCCGGGAATGACGTTTCATTCCCACGCGCCAAACATGGCCTTATGGTCTAAAGCAAGCCTCTCGTGGTTCGAGAAATATTCTTCCAAACAAATACAACATGGATTGATCAAGTCCGTTTCCGATTATTCTTTATTCACCTATACATCTAAGAATCTGTCTCTCTATATTCTTGTGTATGTTGATGACATGATCATCACCGGTATTGATGATTCAGCTATTTCCAGATTAAAGTCTTTTCTTCATAAGACGTTCTCCCTCAAAGATCTAGGTCGCCTACAATATTTTTAGGTATTGAAGTTTCACGCTCCTCTCAAGGAATTTTTCTAAGTCAACGACAATATACCCTTGACATTATCGCTGATTCTGGCCTCATTGGTTCCAAACCTTCTCCCTTCCCCAAGGAACAAAAGCTGAACCTTCATAATTCCACTAGAGATCCCATTCCTGATCTATCTATTTATCGTCACCTTCTCTATCTCACGGTGACTCGGTCGGATATTACTTTTTCGGTAAATTATTTGAGCCATTTTTTACAGTCACCAATTTCCTCGCATCTGGATGCCGCTTATAGGGACCTTCGCTGTCTCAAAGGTTCCCTTGACATTGGTCTTTTCCTCTCTGCCAACATCCCACAGTAGTATCTGGATTCTGCGATTCTGATTGCGGTTGTCCGTCGCTCCACTACGGGTTATATTACTTTTTTAGGGTCCAACCTACTCTTTTGGAAATTCAAGAAATAAACTACCGTCGCTCATTCTTCGGTTGAAGCTAAATATATAGCATTGGCTGACTTGTGAACTCCAATGGCTTCAATATCTCCTTAAAGATTTTTGTGTCCCTCACCCTACTCCTATGGCAGTTCATTGTGACAACCGTGTTGCCCTCCATATTGCTGACAATCCGGTGTTTCATGAACGCACCAAACATATTGAGATCGACCGTCAGTTGGTTCGCGAGAAGATTAATACCAAGTTAATTGCGCCTCGTTTCACTCCATCCAACGAACAACTTGCTGACATACTCACCAAACCGCTAGGCACAGATGATTTTAAGAAGATTAATTGCAAGTTGGGTATCGTTCCCATTCCCTCTCAAACTTAAGGGGGAGTATTAGAGGTATTGGACCCGACCGTTGGGGTCCGGCCGTTCATACATCCAAAGCCATGCACCGACCATGGGGGAGCCCACCGATCGGTCTCCACCGCCTTCCAAACACCGGTCTCCACTTCCTTCTAATTATTT
>BEHA01001202.1:0-15622 GCA_002897215.1 Eschscholzia californica subsp. californica | reverse complement strand
TTTAAAATCAAATGATTCAAACTATCCGTACATTTTTTGGGTTTTAGTTATGGACCTTCATTTTTCCTTTTTCCTCAAAAAATGAAATATATTGACACTTGCAGTTTGGGAAACTCCTTTAAATCAATTTCATTGTAAGGGGTCATGTAAAGAAGAAATGATTTAAAATTCAAACTGTTCGTACATTCTTTTGATTTCAGTTATCCCGATCTTCTTTTTTCCTATTTTTAGAATAATGAAATATATTAATTGTTGTGTCACTTACAGTTTGGGTATTTCTTTTAAATGAGCGATTAAAAAGTCTACGAAATACGAACACATACATATTCGATAACGAATAAAGTTGTATTAAGGGGTGGTGGTTAGCTTGTACCAACTTCCATAATAATGCAATGCTACACCAATTTGGGTTCTCCTTTGGTCTCTCTGGGTTATTTTAGTATGTTCTCCAAACGTCGTCAACATTAGTTCCAGGGTTTACCACATTTACGTCCCAAAATGGTAGATCAAGTAATCAACTCGCCATCACGAGTAAGTCAACAAATATTGGAATTTTCAGTTATTGGTTCAAATCTTAGTACAAATTCTAATAATGTATTACCACTGTCTAACAGTTGGACACCTCGAGACCATCCTTACATTAAAATCAACATTGATACCTTATTTACTGACGAAGGCATAATAATTTATGGGTTCTTAGTCCAAAAATCTACACCTAAACACACATTTAGTCCACCCTAATGCTAACATAGGATTTTAAGCCAAAATAATAAGGGTTATTTCCCTAATAGCCCCCAACTTTATGACCGGTTTCCTGCCTAGCCCCATACTTTATCAAAAATACCCAGATGACCCCCTTTTTTACATTCCGTTATAACACCGTTACCTAGTCATCATTTCTCTCTCTTCCATCTCATTACCTCTCTCCACCACCTCACTTTATCGCCACCTCATCATCTTCACCGGCGAAGGTCGTCATTAAAAAAAAATGTCTTCTCTCCTCTCTCTCTCTAAAAAAGAATATTTTTTTTCTCTCTCTAGAGACCTTCAAGAAGGTCTGTTGAAGACATTCAAGAAGGTCTGTTGAAGACATTCAAGAAGGTCTCTAGATCTGGCCAGATCTAGTGAGAGAAAAAAAGATTAAAAAAAAAATTTAGAGAGAAGCGAGAAGAAAAACTTTTTTTTTTTTAATGAAGGTCGCCAGCCGGAAAATTTGCTGGGCGACGACCTTCGCCGGTGAAGATGATGAGGTGGCAGAGAGATGTAATGAGATGGAAGAGAGATAAATGATGACTAGGTAACGGAGTTATAACGGAATCTAAAAAAGGGGGTCATCTGGGTATTTTAGATAAAGTAGGGGGCTAGACAGGAAACCGGTCACAAAGTTGGAGGCTATTTGGGAAATAACCCAAATAATAATTATAATGGATATTTAGTCCAAATTGACCCATATCTATAGAAAAACAGATCTCTATCATTTCTATTTAATCATAATACCGATTATAACCTTTTATATAAGGAAAACCCCACTTTTAAAAACCAATCTCTAAAATCTCTTTCTTTTTTTTTCTCAGATTTTTCGAATAATTTCAAAATTACTATCGGTTTCGCAATATACACGTTATTTAGTATCAATTACGTAATTTCTACAACAACACACATTTAGTATAGTTAAAGTATATCTAGATGTCAAAGTTACTGTGTTTTTCTGTTTATTGATTCTTGTTCTGTTTCATAAATAACGTGTTATTTATTGTTAAAGTTTCATACTTTATTTCATTTTTTTATATGTATCATACATAACACATCATGTATCAACAATGTTTCTTCCAAAAGTGAAAGGACTAAAATCCTATTTTCTGGGAAGATTGAACCTTAATCCCTTTTTGAATTTTATTTTGGGCCTAAAACCCGTCGATTGTTAATGATTTTCAGACAAAATTCATTACAGCAAAAACAATTCAAATTAGAGCCAGATCAATAGAGGAAAGTGAAATCAAGATAATAGTATCAGCAGTTCAATGGGCAAAAGAACACAAGTACAAATTTGTCAAAGTTGGAAGCAATAACCAAAGAATTATTCGGTACCTCCAAGGACATCAAATCGAACCACACTGGCAAGTGCTTCCTTATATGCAGAAGATCAAGACACTCATTCCATCTTTTCACAGCATCAAGTTTGGCCACATAAGGCGCAACAGTAATATGTCGGCGAATGCCCTAATTAAATGGGCAAGGAAACAGAAGTGTAATCGCACGTGGTTATTCCTTCCTCTATCTATCATTTGTATAACCTCGTACTTTTATTTATTAATATTAGGTCTCTATTAAAAAAAAGAATAATCAACCATTGTCAAGTCCTTATTGGTGAGGATGACTTGTTGTTGCTAGTAACTCCACCACGTGAACTTGTTGGATGCTCTTATTTGAACTGTTTATATTTTGAGCTCTTTATTAGTATTAGTTTTTGTAATCTTTTATTAAAGTGTCGTTTAACAAAACAAAAATAAATAGTAGTTTTTATAGTGGTGGCCAACAAATCGTGTCGGTCCGGAAACGTCTGGCACGAAACGACGCATGCCTTGCTGACCCCTCACGGGTCAAACGGGTCGTGGCGGGTATGGGATTCTAAACTCCCAGATCCTTCAACCACGATACGTTAGGAACAAGAAACACAGCTAGCCACGCCCGTCGCGTTCCTAACCTGTCAAGCCACGCTAACCTGTTAGAAACGGATAATTATTTTACAAAATATTATTGTCCTATTGTTGAAGGTAGTTATTAATTAATAAAACAAACATGGATTCTAAAATTTAAACAAATCAACGTTTGACTTGAAAAATATTTATGGTGTGTTTGGATGACACAATCATGAATCCACGGATTCATGAATCCAAGTAATATTTTTTGGTTTGTTTGGCAACTAATAAAAATCCTATGATTTATTATTATTTAAGTATTTTTTTCACGAAAATCTTTTTTTCCCGTAAACCTTTTTTCTCGAGCAGCGTTTTTTCTTTTGGGAAAAATACGGTCTCTATCAAGCAAAAAGGTTTTTATAAAATTTCAGTTTTCGGAAAAATATTTTTCGAGAAAAAAAACAACTTTTCAGGAAAAAAAAAAACGGATTTGGAGGAAAAACAAGGGAAAATCTATTTTCAAGGAAAAAAAATTGGATATTCGAAAAAAAAACTTATTTGGGGAAGAATCGATTTTCGGGGAAAAAAAGGGTTGTCGGGAAAATCAGATTTTGGGAAAAAAAATGATTTTTGAAGAAAAAATCATTTTTGGGGGGAAAAATAATTTTAGGACAAAAAATATAATTTTTGAAAAATAAAATATTTTTGAAATTTAAAATAATTATTTTGTAGAAGGAAATATTTTTTTTTTTTATTTTAAGTTTGAAATTTAGATTTATTAATCCAAAATCCTAGCAAATCCTAAGGCGTAGGGTGGGATTTTGGTCCAATACAAATTTTGGAATTAGGAATCCTTAGGATTCAATAGTCCTAAGATTTTTGGTAGCCAAACAGACCAAGGACACTTTTGATAGGAATCCTGCAACCAAACACACTATTAGTGCTTTCTTTTGTTACTTGTTTTGTTTACAAGTAATTAAATAAATAATCCGTGAATGGATCGGCAATAGCTGCGCTATGAAACACGACCCGACACAGCAACGACCGGAACCGCCACGGCAACGGTTGGGCCATTGCAATGAGGTGTTTCCGTGCCCAGACCTTTGTGGTGTGGACACGGCTCACAGTCGTCCCTGTCGAGGTCGTGGGGTGTCTAACACGTCAAGACTGCCAAACGGGCCGTGTCGTCACGGCACGGCCTGGTGGCCGCCACTAGTTTGTTACTCTTTTCAGTAGACAATTAAAAAGAAAAATTAGTCAGGCATCACGAAAATTTTCAATTTTACTTGAGTTTGATTTTCCTTGAAGTTTAATCTTTTTCCCTTTTGAATTTAAGTTCAACATATGCACGAATTTAAGTATTTAACTAACAAAAATCTTTTTATTATTTGCTTCTGTTCCACCACATCAAACCCTACAACCGGATAGCAAACGGCAACACCAAGAAGTGCTAGGCATGTAACATGAAAGACTGATTGGGATGCAGTTAGGAGTGGCGGAAAGAAAAATAACTCGAGCTTTAGTTGACGGGCAAAGGACTAATATATGCCCAGGCGACTCGTCCATCCTTTTGCTTAAGAAACATCTATTAACCAGATAATCTTCCCTTTCATCAGGTCGTCGATCATTTGAAGTTTTTGTGGTTGAAGTTTTTGTGGGTCAGTGCTTTGAAAGATTACAAAAGTATCTCTTCATGAGTTCATTCGTATAAGGATGTCGGTCAGTGCTTTGAAATTCCTCCGAGATATAAGGCTAGCTCTGGATAGCGAGGCGACTCCTAAGCTGTCACCTAGTCCGGACAATCTGAATGCACCTCAGACCGTCAAGAAGACTTATGTAACATCCCATGTTTTTGGCAAGTGAAAATAAAAGACAAAAAGTAAATTAATTTTGCTGGCCACTTTATTGGCTGACGTAGCACCCCATGCAATTTAAATGCTTATTAACCAGCCAACACCCAACTCACTTTTCACCCACTTTTCATCCCACACCATTTCCACCAGCAACACTAAATACTCGGTTGAAGGTCAATTTATGGTTTTAAATCTCGATTTTCTCGGTCCAATTAGTTTGTCGTTCGGAGTGGAATTATGTGCCGTTTCTTTCAAATAATTCTATTCGATTCGTTCTACATATCTAGCGGTTTAGAATTTTCAATTTCGTCCAAATTTGATGGTTTTATTGATGGTTATATCGATAACTGTATAGTTATACTAATTTCATTTGGGTTCAAAATTTGGAGCTATTTAGGCAATTATTATTCAATTTCTTCGAATGATTTGTGTTCAGAAACATGTTTAGGAGATTGTAGACTATTTTGGGGTGTCCAAATATAGACAGGGTGCTGCGGAATTATTTTAGTGCTCGAATTTCATATTTGGAATAGTTTGGAAATGAATTGGAATAAAGATAGTTACCCGAATTTTGTCATATTTCATACGAATGGACAATTTCAGTTATAGATTTATATTGTGGGGTTCATTATATGATTTATCAGTTTATGAAGACTCTGAAATGTAAAATAGAGTTTATGAGAAGTCGATTGGTTGGTGTATGCATTTCAAGTATTCAGTGGGCATATGTATGAAGTTTTTTTTTTGATGAAATAGCATATGTATGAAGTTAGAGATCGATTTAGTTATATTTGAAGTCTTCCGAATTTAGCGAATTTGCTCTTGTTTTAAAGTTTTCATCCTTTTCTTTTAATTATTGTTTTGCTGTGAGAAGGTTCTTATTGAAGAACCTAATGTTTCTATTCGGTGTTTTTGGTTATTCTTCCTTATCTCAGAGTATGCGAATGAGGAGGAATAAGGTCGTCTGGTAGGCGGGAGGCCTTTGGTGATGCAAGACCTGAGGTAGTGGTTCTGAATCCTTTATCCAGCATGGTTTTATAGATAATGAATATGTTAGATTCTATAGTTATATATGCGCCATTATAACTAGAGTTTAGGTAGCATGAAACCCGATTTATGTGATGAACTGAAATATGGTTGAATGGTTTTACTGCAATATGAGAAATGTTTTCGAACTATTTTTACTATGATTGTGAACTAGTTGGGATTTTCTTGTATGTACTCGACTACGGATTATGTCAACCTACTGGCATGTAGCCATTGAGGGTAGGATGACATGTGAACACGGTTGTGACCCGTGTGAGACCGGTAAGGTGGGCTACACTAGTCATGAGACTTGTGGGAGTAGAGTGTTTCACTTGCTCGCCATTGGTGCTCGTGCCTCCAGTTCAAGGCTCAAGGACGTACACCTGACCGCTCGCCTAGGAGGTGACATTGATTGGGAATCCCACTACTTTCTGTGTGATAAGGCTATTGGTTGTTCCACTTCCGTGTTTGATAAGATAGTGATATGAATGAGAAAATGGGTTTTGAGATTGAATGAGAGTATTGGTTTTGAGATATGAACGTAACTGATTTTGAAAGATTGCATTAGATGCATGACAGGGTAACGAAGAGAATGAGGTTCAGGTCCTTCCATGGGTATTAGGAGACGACTCTCTTATTCGAACTCGGTGATCTAAAACTTAAGGTATATATGTATCATGAGGTAAACTCTTCAATGATTGCGGAGTCTCTTAGTGGGAGAGGGGTTTACCGTCTAGAGGTAAGTCTCTTTCTCGATGAGACGTTAGTGCATTAGCTATTGCCTAAATGGGTTGGTACCATCTAACGCACTCTAGACTCTCCTGAGGAACTCTCCTCTTAATTGGGAGCGCACCATGGTTGGGCAGCTAATCACTGCTATTGATTGCTAGATATAAGGAAAACGTTTTATATATAGTATATATAGTAACTGGTTTGATAAATCGTTTTGTCATGATGTTTAGAACTTATTAAATGAACTTTAGAAAACGTGATGGGTTTTGGATTGGTCTTCTACCAGAATAACTCGTGTCGGTGAGTATTCTGACCCCCCTACCAGTTATTAGTGTGCAGGTGCTTTGTCGTAGCCTCGAGAGGAAGTTGTATTCCAGCCGGTGATCTTGCCTGAAGAGGCTAGTTGTGTTGCGTCGTTTTCTTTGGTTTTCGTTTATTGACTTTTCGTTATTCTCAAGCCATGTATTTATTGCAGAAACCAAACTCTAATATGTATATACGTAACACTTAGAGTTGTTTATAGATTGTATCGATGTATATGAAGCTTTTATATTTTTCTGGTTCGGATTTTGACCCAAAACTGAGTTGGGTTTGTTTAGCTTCCGCTCGATAGTTTATTTTTTGCGTATGCTAATGTATGGTTTGCATGACAGTTTTTACAAGTGCGACCGGTTCGATTTACAGAGGGGACTCTGCCGGATTTTTGTCTCGTCTGTGAATTGCCAGGGCGTGGTCGTGTCTATTTTGGGACACGGAGGGTCACAACTTATGCTTCCCACGATCTTGGCCCGCAGTTGGCTAAGTTGATCATCGTGTTGCCTAGTAAGTTGACCTCTCGCACCATTTTTTTCTTGCCTCGTAGTATTCCTGCTTGATACAAATAAGTTTACTTTTGTGCGTGCAGCCGAAGTTCCCAAAACATACAAGAAAATGAATATTAAGATGACTATTGGGGAGTCATCATAACCCAAGCAACCTAGAATAAAGATGTATGCTTCGAAGTCAACTAGTGGGCGTGCTCATTCTTTGAAAGACCATGCTGTTCCATCCATGCTTACAGATCTACCATCCGGCACTCAAGTAACAAATGTCTCACAGATTGAGGCTATACTTCCGGGAGATCCCTTTGGTGCTAAGAGTTATTCTGCAACCTTTCCTAAAAGTCTTATAGAATGCTTTTGAGAAGGTCCCTGATGCAGAGGAAGTTAGTAGACCAGCTCTGGTCGTTTTCCACGAATAGCGGGTCCTTCTATTCTTGGGGAAATGTCCTTTGCCAGGCCTGTTGTATCATCTTCCTCTCATCCGACCAAGCCGGTTATTAGAGAGAAGTACCTCGAAGTAGATCTCGAGGAACCATTCGAACAGGGATACAGCAAGACAAATAAGATTTGTTAGAGAAATCTTCAAAGGCATGACCGAAACTTTGACTTCCTTGATTCGCTTTGTTGCCATTACTTAAGTGCCAAAACTCTAGTTTGCCTTTATTCTTCGAGTTGTTATGCTCACAGAAGGTTGTCGTTTTTTGCAGCGTGACAAATACTTTTCGGACTTGAAAGCGTCAGAGCTACTACAAAGTCTTCATATAAAGGGACGAGTTGATCATAAGAATAAGACGGGAAACTCATATAAAGGAATTACAAAGTCTTCATACCCATAACTACTACAATCAAGATGACAACCAGAGTTAAAGATGATTGGGTGGACAATGTCGTGTGGTAGAAGTACCCAAGGTAGATGCATATGAGGTAACAGTCAATTTAGAAACGAACAAAATTTGTTGGCACGGTATGGAAATTTCTCATAAGAGTGTTGTCAGAAAGACTTGATGGAATTTCATTGACCTGAAATAACTATAGAGAACACTTAACACAGCATAAACCCACCTCCTCTGTTTCTCACACTCCCACACCACAATACACAAACTTCTGTATAAAACCTTATCTCCTCTCTGAGTTGTTTCGTCTAAAATACTTTACAAGCTTTTCTATGGCTTCCTAGGTTTCGAAATTCCCCATTTTGTTTGCCTAGTAGACGTATCCACCCTTTCCCACAAAAGGTTCAGGAAAAATGATATCTCAGTGTCTCTTTTAAGGGCAATTTCATCAGCTACTGTTTGGAATCAAAGGTTGTGATGGGCGCCTCTCCTCACTTACCTGAGCGCTGGAGGTCTTCTGAAGAGAACGGTATTGCAGCCGGACACTCTCTCCGCTTCCAAGAATTTTCAGAAGGTACCTAAAAGACGACCATAGAGGGAAAAGAATTATGATAGTTGGTTAATTAAAGAGTCTACGTCGAAATATAGACCTAATAAATTTGAATTTTGGAAAAGAAATTGCATTGAAACTTCAGCAATTATATCAACAAATTCAAAGCTTCATAGGTGCCTAGTATTCACATTATTAGTAATGTTCCAAATCTATAAACCTTCACTCTATTTTGTCAAATTTTGAACTAGCCAAGTAGAAAGTGGTCCGTCCATGTGATAGAACTCACCAAGGCATAAATGGGGAAGCAAATATTTGAAAAATTATCTCTGGATACCAATTACCGAGCAGAGACCCCTAATGTCACATAACCCGACATCAGAACAACTCTTACACCAGGTATCCACTATTTAAATAAAAATAAGACATGGATGAATATTATGTTATTGTTTTCCTGGCGACTTAGACTATGTAAACTCTACCAACTCACCAGCCATTAAGACATTGTGATGTTATGATTGCTTCTCTTCCAACAAACTTATCTGGAGTTCTCCTATTTCCCTGCACATCTCAATTTGCCTTCAGCACTTGCACAGCAAAACGAAGTATCATTCCGAAAAACGAGTTCTAGTACTCACCTTAATTACCACTCTTTCATTAATGCTGAATGGATATTGGACAACCCTATGATGCATCCGGCTCTCACCCTCAGTGTTTACCTCCTCATTGTCCTGAAGAAAATTCAGTATAATGTTGATTACCAACGAAAATTTTAGTAAAATTTTGAGTCATTATTTGTTTTCGTAATGTTCTCATATTGCCAGTTACAAAATGGATGTATGTGACCCTGAGACCTTCACATGACTTTACCTCAAGGGAAAAAGAACTCCTTTCAGACACAGTTGATTCAGTCAATTCACAACAGAGGGCTTGGAGGGAGAGAGAATTTGAAAATAGCCAAGGCAGCTGACTCTTAAAAGCTGTCCGCTATATCTTCTCCCAAGCCTACCAAACAACCCTCTCGCTTCCACGCATGGGGCAGAAAATTTATTGTGAACTTTGCAGCATTTGTTAATGACCTCCGTTGTGATAACTAAGTAAGATGCCTATTAATTACTTCATAACATGCATGGACACAGTTTTATTTTTCACTTAGACACAATGACACCCCTAGTTGAAAAAGAAATTGACCTCTCACGAATTTGGTAAGTTTTCAAGGAAATTGGAGCTTATACCCTATTTAGCCTCTTTGCTGAATCAACAAGTTCACCAACTTCTCTTCGGCGCCTCCGTTGAGCGGCATTGTGAAAAAGTCTACGGTCGTCCTCATGCTTCACAGCTGCAGCAGCAGCTCTCAAAGCTGCACAGATATTAGTTTCAGTTGGAGGCAAGGGTTAACAGTTGCACATCAGAAAAGTCGAAAATAAATAATAGCAACTACCATGATTAGGAATTAAAGACCCATTCTCAATTTCTGCATGGCAAAAGCTACATCTGGACTGCAAACCAAACAAGTGAACATTAATTATCTATATACATGCTCTTAGTTTTATTTTTCACAATGAAATGAAATCTCCAAATAAACATAAATGTCAAGCAACGTATAAGAGAAGACATTACAATGAACCAGAAAACCGAACACTTAATAACTACCATAGAGGAGCATAACAGGAGTAATTCCCGACGTTACCAGATACTCTCATCCACCTTGCGTACCGCGTACCCGATTCCACGCACCCTTTTTGGGTGGGTTCGCAATCCAGTACTCCAAAATTAGCATACCGGAATTTTCAGTCTTAATTAACGTAAAATCTTTGTAAAAATCTATAAATTCGACTAGTTGGGTAGTTAACTACATTAATTTTTTAATTCACTTGTTAGATTGTAAGTTTAATGGGGAAAGGATGTTTGAGTAGGTGTGTCTGTTATAAATGCATCATATAGAGTATATATTGTCTAGGAAAATAGTCCAAAATGTATTGCAATAAAGGCGTACCGAAGAAGTATACCCTTAGCGTACCCGATACTCACATGGTAGCATACCGCGTTCCGGTACCTGTACCACATAGCGGAGCGATCCGGGATAACATTGGTATTTCTTATCCATCTAAGCAAGAAACTGGATCCCTAATGCCGGAAGAATCTTGGTGCGATCTAGCTTATGTGATCATGTAATCCGAACACCAACAATGGTTTGAGCAATAGGCGGCAAATTAGTTGCCTTGCCAGAACCTACCTTGTCGTGGCCAAGTTTAGGGTTCTATGCAAAAAAGTGTAGTAGTTTAGGTTGCACCGAGAGTGAAAGGTTATGTGCTTTCTGACTCTATTTTCTCTGGCTTGATAATATTGTTGAATATTGATGTTCTTTAATTCTTTTAATGATTAATGTATTCATTGCATATTTGCATCATTGTTGTGAACTGATTGTTGAATGCAATCAGCATAAAGCACAGAAAGAATAAATATCATCACTGATCAATTGAGATAATATTGAAATCACACATAATAAAGAGGTGAAAGTTGGTTATTTGGAAGAACCATGTCCAAGACAGCAGCTATAAGACATTGCTAAGCACACTCAGGCGAGTTGGGAGACTCATCAACTTGCAATCACCTAGAACTTCAGATAACAAAGTTTTCCATTCACCAGAGACCTCATATTAGTAACAAACACTTGCACCCATCGCTATCCATTGATATTTCACAACTGAAATATTATTTATCATTTATATAAGCACTAATGCACATTTTGGGTTTTTTTTATTATAGTCAGTCCGAACCAGTTTGACATACTTGCAAAGTCCAGTTATTTTCGGAAAATTTAGAGATGCTTATGATGAAGAGAAGAAAGAAAAAGGAATGCTTAAGCTTACCATCTGAAGGACCTTTCTTAACGTGATACCACCAAATGAATGTCCACATGAAACAACCATAGCATCTTCTAGAAATGCACCACTAGAAAATCAAAAGTAACAGAAATCAACAAAGTTTAAAAGTTACAGCTTTACCAAAATTAATAACAGAACACTAAGTTGAATTCTCTTATATTTGTTTGGGGGTACAAGTTAAACTCACGATAAGGGATCTGACAGCATGTTTCTCAAAGATGGTTCTCTAATCAAATTATTCTGAGCTTCCTGTGCACCAAATTGAGAACAACGTATTAAAACCAAATGATAAAGATAAAATGAGTTTCATAGGAAGCGCTTGGAGGATAGAATAGAGAAATAGAAAAGGTTAACATGTGAACAGAGGAACCAATTCAACAGGCATGAAACAAAATCCAACTTGAGTATAAGAAGCAACTTGAAAAAAGAGCTACCAATCACATAATCGATAATTATCAGAAGTATTAGAGTTTCAGGGTTTCTGAAAATGAATATGTTAGCTCCAACTGCATCGGCCACACAAGTGAAGCACCAAGCAAGAAATTTCTCTTTAGGAAATCGTGACATTGTGTGACTCATCCTTACAAGCACAAAAATGCCTTTTTAACACACTTCAAGACAAAAACCCCTCTCATCAGTGGTTTTTAAAATGCTTACTTGGTCGTGAGCAATAAATGAACCAGCATAAACCTAGTTTTGTATATCAGATAAAACCTTAAAATTCTGGAAATAATAAAAGTTCAGTATGTTTTCCTCCTTACACTACTTACTACTAAAGAAGAGTGTACGGAGTTGTATTTTGCTCTTGATAAATAAATATATATTGTTATAGGATATGAGCCCCTGCAAAGGTCTGCACCCAGACTTCCAACCCAGATGTTAGCAACAAATCTCAGAGTTGAAAATATCTCAGTGGCACATTATCAACCATGTAAGTGCATCTTAGTTGCACTACGGGACCCAAAGTTGATCTGCCGATTAACATTCAAACCCCAGAACTTATCACAAGTAGATTATAATTAAAAAACACTATCTAAAGGAGTGAATAAAGAGACAGGTTAAAGGCAGTGCCAACTTTATCACATCAATCATGGTTCACCCATCTCTACATTCTTCTGCAAGTGTACTTGTGCATGTGACGAGAGGATAATACTCACATAAGTGTTATCAGTACGATTGCATGCCACATCTTCCTCCGCAGAAAGTTCGTCCATGAACTGGCTTACAGAGATTGGCACATAGCTTTGTGGAATCACATGACCGGCTGCCGCAATTGGAGAACAATCTAATATAGCATTACTCTGCGGCGTAAGCCTAAATGCCAGCGATATCCTAAAACACAAGTTGTGAGAAAGCAATTTGATTTCTAACAGTTTAGTTCTTTTTGAAATGCAAATAGAATAACCTGCGTAAATTCAATCACAGAATGAAATGCATAATGATGAATTGATGATTGTAAAATCAAAGTAGAATTCAGATATTGAAAAATCAAATTACACCTTCCAGTCCTAAGGCTGCTTGAATATTCAGGTACAGCCCTATATGAGGCAGCAGGACGGAGTCCAGCAGTAGCATGGCTAAGGGCCTTCCCTGTCAAAAGCAAAAGATCACCAGGACCAGATCCTTCATCGGCTAGGTACCAGCGTCCATTAGGATCACATACCTACGCAAGCAAACACTGAAAAATATGATTTGAGGATCACATTGAGCAACATCGAGTATAACTACAACAATTTTTTCCCAGCAGAAGAGCGAATAGTTCTAAAATTAGAAAGAGAACAACATAGAACAGATACATAAACAGTGGTACTTGGTAGTATCTACGTGTCTTCATGAGGCAAATTAGATGCAGGAAAGCGAAAATTCCAATTTAATTCTGAAAATCTCTTCAAGTGATTGTTAGTTTCTTAGTTTCTTTTGATACAATTTGTACTTAGTGTTTTACAAATTTTATTAATAGCCGCTAAAAGGTATTTTAAGAACATATACACAACAGTTTATTTAGTTTTCCGTACATCTTTGAAAAAAATCTTGAACTTAGAATTTACATGCTTCTTTTTGTTGTTTTATGTTAGGGTGAATATCATGAAAGTTTGATTTACGAGAGTGAAATTCTTTTTCTTTTTTAAAGAGAGTATAACTGTAAAGAGTACATGCCAGTTTCTTCAATAGAGAAATCAAGCAAAAACGAATTTAGCATATCCATTATGTTGGGTTTGGTTGTTGCTGCTTATTTGCTTATTTAATCAACAGTTGTTGGGCGTTAAGTAATGTTAGTGAGTCGGTACTACACAATGTTAGTATTATATAATCATAAAGTTGAGTGATTATTTAATCTTAAAGCTTTAAGTGCGAAATAGTCCCTTCATCGGAAAAAAAAACTCCATATTTTTATTACTAAGCTTTGCTTGGGAGCTGCAAAAAAAGCTAGTGAAGTTTAGGGAAAGGCCACATTATAGAGTTAATATTTAGAACTATAAGTATTACTACATATAAAGTTTACTGAAAGAGATATGAGGGCTTAGAAGCAACAGACCTCAAGACCAGGACTGTCTGAGGCAACCAGTGTCAACAGTCCCTTCTCAACTTCATTGTTCATTGATGGTTTCCCTCCAGCAATAGCACCCTTCCCATTTTGTAAAGAAGCATGAGAATACGCGGCAACCAGCACCGATGAGGATACCTCATTGGCAGACAATGGGGTATCATCAAGCAAACGGTTGAAAACACTGCCAAGTAGATTTCAAATTTTGAGACATTAATATTTTCAACAATAAATGGAGAGTGTGCAAACATAAGAAAGTATAAGCATTACTAGCTGCGCAGACGAAGATGCCTTGCTATTGCACACAGAGCAGCACGAGCAGCCTTTCCCATACATCTAAAGACATCTGCCATACATGGGGGAGATGATTCACCATCTTCACAAGGCCTATCATGAGACAATATAAGAAATAAATAGAAGCACCACATATGCCAGTGGATTTTAAGGGTTTGAACATTACAATAAGACAATATTAATAAGCATATAATCAATGCTGATTACTGTTTAGAGTTTGCTTCTGTCTGGCATTCATATTTGGCAGTTCAAAATGGTTGTCTATGGATTTCAGCTTTCACTTAAATTAGGGAACAAGAGGAAAATGTCTGACAGCTCGTTTCTACAAGTCCGACACCTAAAATCATCTTTCCAAGGTCCGCCCCTTCAAATATTCTGCATAATATAGGCAACTCAGTTTCACCACTGGGATCTATCATCTATATGTTCATTTTCCACCTTTTGAACGATAGTTAATTGTGGAAACGAAGCAGACAGGAAGCCAAAGTTGGCCCTTCTGTTGGTCATGCTATTGAACAAAGTTAGCTAAAATCTATAGTAGGCTACAACCTTTGGTGTTTATAGAGAGACGAGCTGTGATGTGGAAAAAGATACCGTAACAGAGATTCATATCTGTGTCTCTTTGTGTTAGGACATACTAATAACTATCACCGCATTTACCCTTTCTAGAGAATATCAACATTCGACATTTAATATAATCATCATCACCGAGCACCTTAATGATTTCTTGACAAATACAAAAAATTAAACAAAACAGCGTGAGTTTGGCTCTACTAGACATGAGTATCTTATCAATTGAAAAATTATTCATGCAATTCCAATGGGAACTTCACAACCCACATTTTCATGAAACATTTAATCTTCAATAATTTCTCTATTTATGCTTGTAAGAACTACTTAGAAATGGTTGTCAGTCTAATCCTTTAATTCCAATAAACATGCAAGAACATAAAACCCTTTGTTATGAAATTCAGAAATAAATCCAAGTAAACCCTTTGTTACCTTCCCGCCCTGTACATGTAAACTCCTCTACCGGCCGGCTTCCCCCAAGGCCCTCCACCACTGTTACCATCCCTAATTTTAAAATACAATCTTGTTGATTCTAATCCACATCTCATCAACGCAGAATCCTCACTTCCTAGTTCAATCACCACTGCGTTATGCCTCATTAAGGAACCAGAAAGAGCTTCTACAGACCTACTATATTCGATTCCAGAAGCTCCATCGTAAGGCATAATATCAGAAAGCCGAACCCTAGCTAACGGTGCTGTCGCCACCGTGATTGAAGGCTCGGCAGTCGGATTTGCTGTAGCAATTGGTTCTTGTACAATTACATGAGGAGAATGATTATGATAATTATTATTATGATGATTATGAAGTTGTGGTGTTGAACGATTGTGGTTATTATGATTTGAAGATGGAGGAGGAAGAGAGAGAATGT
>BEHA01001201.1:98696-109709 GCA_002897215.1 Eschscholzia californica subsp. californica | reverse complement strand
GTTGGAAAAACCTTAAATTTTACTTTGATTCAATAGATCTATTAGGGAAGGGTCTAAACTGCGATTCGGATAAACCTGAGGGTCAAAATGAAATTAATCCAAAATCTTTCAAAACGATGGAAGTGGGCTGGGCCTTGGCAGTCCACAGATTCGTAATGATGACTGGATGGGGCTCGAACCCACGCAGCAGCACCACCACTACCCACATCATCATCATCATCATTATTATCCCTCTTAATAAGTAATTTGTAACCCCCCTTCATCTTACATTATGATGATTGCTAATGATGATAAACTTTTGTTTTTATGTTCATAAATTAAACCTTAATTAACTATTTAATCTACCCCTCTAATCTTATCTTATAAACCTAATAGATTTCTTTTGTGGAATAACGTTATAATAATATATGACATATTATTGTTCTATACAATGTATTATTATTATACAATATAAATTTAAAATATGGTATAATAATTATGTACGTTCGTAAAGAAGTTTGGATTGAAATTTAATACTAGGATTCTGTTAATTAATTTGAGATCGAATAGATCGAAATAGTTGAATAAATATAAGAGTTATATGGTAAAATTACTACAAAATTTCTTCTGTTTTTGGTAGAAACATTATGATGAATTTTAGTATCAATGGGCTATCTAGATGTATTGCCAACTAATAAAAAACCGTACCAATTATATTCGTAACGGTTGTATATTTCAAACTTGATAATTATAGTCCCATGCTCTTTTTATTTTTGTGAAACCTATCCTATCACGTTTTCAAGTTCATTTCTCAAACTTAAAAGAGGATATAAAAAGACAAAGAGCACAATATTATTGTTCTGGATAATTTTATACAATATAAATTTAAAATACGGTAGGACAATAATGTATGTTAACAAAGAAGTTCTGATTGAGATATCTTTATAAGATTAGAATTTTGTTAATTAATTAATTTAAGACAGAGCAGATCGAACTAGTTAAATAAACATAAGGATAATAGAGTAAATCACTACAAAATATTACTTCCGTTTTTTATAGAAAAATTATGATGAGTTTGCGGTATCAATGGGCTCTCCAGATGTATTGCCAACTAATAAGAAACGGTACCAGTTATATTCATAACGGTTGTATATTTCAAACTTGATAATTATAATTCCATGCTATTTTTATTTTTGTGAAACCTATCCTATCACGTTTTGAAGTTCATTTTTCAAACTTAAAAATAATATAAAAAGACAAAGAGCACATAGTAGTAATAATGGTGAGATTCGTGAACAACTCCACCAAGTTTCAAACCTAATGATGCTAAAAAAAAAACGTTCAATTTCCAATTACCATAAGTTACTTATCAAACTCTATCATAACAACCATTTATGTTTCAACCTCCTCTAGCCGATAGATATTACTCCACTATTTTGCTTTACTAATGGCAACCGCCTAACCCTTTAAAACCACCTCAAAACTTTTGGTTTAGTTTAGTCTGTTTGGAATATGTAGTGTTTTGATGACCTGACCCTTTACATTCTTACTTGAAACAACTCAACTTAAAACATTTTGTTTTACATTTAAAGTTTGAAGTGGGCATCCCAATGAAAGATATAAAGTTTAGGGTTCTGATGAGACTTGCCGAGTGTCGTAATAGGACCGATTAAGACTAATGGTGTGTTTGGATGACGGAATCATGAATCCGGGGATTCATGAGTCCTTCGGATTCATGAGTCTTTCGGATTCATGATTCCATGGATTCATGAATTCAAGTACTAATATTTTTTGGTTTGTGTTGCAACTAATAAGAATCCTATGATTTATTATGATTTTAGTGTTTTAAACGCTTCTTTAAAAAGAATATTGAAGGAATCTTGTTCTCGAAATTCGTTTTTTCAAATATAGCTTCGTTCGAGAACCCTCCGTTTTCTTCATGATTTTTTTTTCAACAATCGGTTTTTGAATTTTTTTCGTAAATAATTTTTTCCCAAAAATAGTTTTTCCCGAAAACCCTTTTTCCCGAAATGATTTTTGAAGGTAACCGAGATTTCATGAAACTTTTTTTCACGAAAATCGTTTTTTTTTCCAAAAGTCGTTTTATTTTTTTGCGATAATCGTTTTTTCCTTGAAAAAATAATTCGGGAAAAACGGTCTTCATGAAGTAAAAAAGTTTTCAGTTATCTAAAAAACGGTTTTCGAGAAAAAAAAACTATTTTTCGATAAAAAAAGGGTTTTGGAGGAAAAAAAACTCAAGAAAAAATATGTTTTCTAAAAAAAAATCGGATTTCGGGAAAAATAAGTTATTTGGAGAAGAATCGGGTTTCGGGGGGGCGGGGGGGACAATTTTAAGAAAAATCGAGTTTATGGAAAAAATGCAAAAAAAAAAACGATTTTTTGAAGGAAAAACATTTTTTTGAAAAATGATTTTTGAAAAAAATAATAATTTTGTAGAACGAAATATTTTTTTTTTATTTTAAGTCTGAAATCTAAATTTATTAATCCGAAATCCTATCAAATCCTAGGAGATAGGGTAGGATTTTAGTTCAATACAATTTTGGAATTAGGAATCTTTAGGATTCAAGAGTCCTATGATTCTTGGTAGCCACATAGATGAAGAATTCTTGAATCCCTTCAATAGTCCTATGATTCTTAGTAGCCACATAGATGAAGAATTCTTGAATCCCACCAAATTCCACTTTTGATAGGAATCCTGCAACCAAACACACCATAAATATTCTTTCATTTTTCTTTTTTTGTTTTCCAACTTGTTTCAATTTGGGAATAGCACATATGGATCAATCAAGCGGTTCTGGAGTGTCCTCCAACTCGTCGTCCCTCCCCCTTTACTTTCTTTTCCGGTAATGAGGCAACGGACATACGAAGAAAAGAAATTAATTTCTTAAGTACAATTTAAAATTTGTCGTTCTCTCTTTAGTGAAACCTTTAGCAACTAACGCGAAGAAAAAAACTTCAACAACTCATACTTATTTCAACAACAAAAAAAACTCATAGTTAAAGAATGTTACTTAATGGAGCAGTGTGAGACATAATAAAAAGGAGTTTTGACAATGCAATTGGGTATTATGTTGGTAGCTGTTTGGGGAGGTAGTTTATCAATAATGAAGGTGAAGGGATTTCGTGTTGCCTGGTCTATTTTCAAGTGTCACTTTACCTAACCTATAGTTATATGTATAATGTTTAGAGAGAGAGAGAGAGAGAGAGAGATGAGTTGTAACCTTCAACCTTGTGATCTCATCCACCAATGGAATGATTTATTTCTTTGTTAAAAGTCATATGGTTTCAGACTTTGGTGTCACTAATGAATTTAAATCATATCACACCCATTAATTCTCTGCAATTGTGAATGATGGAGATTTGGTACAAAATACATCATTGTATAGGTTCAGGGTCAAGTGACCACAATTAAACCCTTCTGAACTCACCTTTTTAGGGTTTTAGTTGAGGTATCCTGGCCAGTCCTAATGACTACATGAGCCTCTTAAGATCTTGCTTTTGTTAGTTTAGACGATTCAATTCGTAAGAAAGTTAGGTTGGAAATAAGAAACGCAAACTTAGTCAAATATGGTATTTAAGTAGTTGGCCGCGAGACTCATGTCCTCATAGAGTCGCCGTGGGCGAGAGGAGGCCATTATGTATAACACTTCTGCATTCACATACATGTGAGATTCTTATTTATTTTTTTTACCATCCTATCACCTTCTCCCTCTAAGAACCTTAACCGCAAAGCCCATGATGAAAGGGGTGACCTTGAACCGAGTTCACCAATTTAGCTCAGGCTCAGCCTATAGACGAGTTTGATTTACTCGAAGTTAGTCCAGTTACTTGTTAATTCAACTACTTACTATTAAACCCATAAAAATGCAACTTGCGTGCAATTTCTTTTCTGGCGAGATGTCCAGCAATTTGTTCAAAATTTAATTTGTCAATTCTATGAGTAATGCGAAAGCTTCCCCCACCACGCGAAGTTCAAACCTTGCCAGAGAGAAAGAAGCGAATTGAAAACCAACCTCAAGTCCCTCGCAATCGAAGGTGGAAGTGGGTAAAAGACGACAAAACCCAGCAACTTGTTGGAAAGTAGGGGGTTGTGGGGAGCATTACCACATACTATGCAGCTGCAAGTTTGAAAACACAAACAGAATACCGACTTGGTTTCCACCCTCTAGGTCTTAGGTTGGAGACAAAAATACATAAGGTTATTTCCCAAATAGCCCCTAACTTTGTGACCAGCTTCCTGCCTAGCCCCTAACTTTATCAAAAATTCCCAGATGACCCCTTTTTTCAGTTACAGTTAGAACACTGTTAACCAGTCATCAACTATCTCTCCTACATCTCATCACCTCTCTCTGCCACCTCATCGTCTTCTTCGACGAAGGTCGTCGGCAGACGACCTTCAAATATAAATTTTTTTTATTTTCTCTCTCCTCTCACTCTCTAAAAAAAAAAAAAAATATATATCTCTCCTCTTTCTCTAAATACTCCAACGAAACCCTCCTTCGTCGGAGTATTTTGAGAGAAAGGAGAGAAAATAAATATTTGTTTTTAGAGAGAGATAGGAGAGAGAAAATAAAAAAATTAATATTTCAAGGTCGTCGACCGGAAAATTGGCCAGCCAACGACCTTCGTCGGAGAAGACGATGAGGTGGCGAGAAGATGAAGTGGCAGAGAGAGGTGATGAGATGTAGGAGAGAGAGTTGATGACTGGTTAACGGTGTTCTAACGGTAACTGAAAAAAGAGGCCATCTGGGAATTTTTGATAAAGTTAGGGGCTAGGCAGGAAGCTGGTCACAAAGTTAGGGGCTATTTGCGAAACAACCCTAATACATATTACCTTTTAAAAAAGGGTTATTTCTCAAATGGCCCCCAACTTTGTGACCAGCTTCATGCCTGGCCCCCTACTTTAGCAATAATTCCCGTATAGCCCCCTTTTTCCGTTATCTTTAACATTCTGTTACTCTCTCTCCTCCATCTCATTCTCTCTCTCCTCTAATTTTCCGGCCGGCGACCTTCAAACATAAAAAATATTAAACTCTTCTTTTTCTCTCTCTCTCAAATTTTTTTTTTTTTAAAAACCTTCTCACTAGATCTGGTGAATCAAATCTGGTTCACCAGATCTAGAGAGAGAAGAAGGTTTTTTGTAAAAAAATTTAAGAGAGACAGAGAGAGAAGAGTTTAATATTTTTTTTATTTTTATGTTTGAAGGTCGCCAGCCTGAAATTTGGCCGGTCGGCGACCTTCACCGGTGAAGATGATGATGTGGCGTGATAGGTGACTTGGCAGAGAAAGAAAATGAGATGGAGGAGAGAGAGTAACGGAATGTTAAAGATAACAGAAAAAGGGGGTCATACGGGAATTATTGCTAAAGTAGGGGGCCAGGCAGGAAGCTGGTCACAAAGTTGGGGGCCATTTGAAAAATAACCCTTTAAAAAACACACAAACATGATTCCGTTTCCTTCTTTGAAGTCTAAGTTTCTCTCTCATCAACCTGCTTATTAAGCTTGTTAAGATCTTCTAGCAAAATTTTCTTAGTTCATAGAGTCTCAAACTTTTCAACCAACTAAAGTTTTCTACACCATTCTTCATTCTACCCGAGTATTAAGTTCCAGCCTCATCTATGGGGTTAAAAGGATAGAATAGAGCAACCACAGGCCGGATGGTTGAAAACCTAAACACTCAAATTCCATGGCCTGGCCTGGGAAATATTCAGGTCAGCTTAACAGTCTGACACTTGGTTAATGTTACCATCGACAGACTGCAGTCTAATAATAAAAAAAAAAATTTAAGCATTTCAAACATGTTAGTTCTCCACATGACAGTAATTCAATCTGGGTTAGTTGTGATAAGCAATTCTTAGAAAAGAAGCAAAATTTTGACGCTTACTGCATTTTGTGGCATTCCATATTTCTAGAGTTTATATAGTCGTCGTATAGATGTATCAATGAGGCAATATCTCAGTAATCATATTTCTAGAGTTTCAATCTTACAAAAGTAGTGCCCTCTATCGCCTTCGCTAGCAGAGGGTCTCAAAAAGAATCATCAACACAACTTCAGGTTTTTTTTTTGTTTCCAATTTTCGTGGAAAGCTACTATGACAACACGAGACATAGAAAACCATGAGGCAAACGAATCCAAACTAATACAAAGATATCAAAAGATTTCGTACGTGGAAAACTCAATGATGTATAACTACGGGAGGAATCTTATATTTACCCATAAGGAATGGAATTACCTCCGGTTTTTCGATCAAATCGTTGTAGAACGCGTATTCCGCTTCATAATCATGCAAATGAAGTTCTGATTTCTGATTAGTATGATAATGATGCTTTGCTTCTGTCGATTTCCCGAACCCAAAAATACTAACTCTATCACAAATACCCAATGCCAACATCACAGCTTGCATACCGGAAGAATAATGGAAAACACTTCCATCATGAGCAGGTCCCCATTCTTCCGGTGACTTACCCGTTTCTTCTATAAACAGTTTTAACGAATAATACTTCACAATTCGAGCACATAAAAGATCGAATCTTGCATCAGTAAATAGTAATGGAGCTTTATGAGATGAATTACAAACTGTATAATCCATAAGATGAATAGCTTGGCAAATGTACATAATAATCGGTACTTTTTCGCCATATGGATGACAAGAACAACTTCCTCTTCTAGCACAAAGATGAAGGATATTACTATTCACGAACGATATACTAGTTTTTGATCCTACATTCCTCTGATACCCTATCGTTCGAGCATTATTAAGTCGGATAACAATCTCATGACTATCAATCAAACTCCCATATTGAGTCTTAAGCAAAATTCCACTATTTCCGACAACTGCACAAGACGAATATCTACTACTTTTCGAACCGAAATCAAAACCATAATGTTGATCAATAGGATGTTTCACTAAGTTTATCAATTGAGACATAATTTCAGGTTGAAATCTTTTTTTATGAAACCAATCACGAAGAATTCTACGAAAATCCGGCCAGTTTCTATCATACTTAGGAGATCGAAAATGAATTGGTATACCTCGATTTGAGTATCTTGATCGTCTACTAAGTCCACTTTGTTTCTGCAAAGCAGAGATCGAACGGTATCTTCCTTGACTACTACCATAGTCTCCTTCAAGTAATTGTTCTATCTCGTGCTTGGTTTTTGCTTCACCAATATCAATCTCTGCAAATTTTAGTAATGTGGAGTTTAATTCTGGCAATGGTTGTTTAACCTGAAAGATATTTTCAGTCGGAAAAGAACTGAAACTCCGGCGAGTTGCGATTTTACAGCTGAGAGAGGTGATTATAGCTAGTAAGAGAAGAAGACTAAACAGGAACCGAAGTGATCTTCTCATTAGAACAGATCAAATCTTTAATCTTCCAATTTATTAAGGAAATTTTGTTAAATTAGGTAAAAGAATCGAACAGATCTTAACCAGATAAAACGAATATGAAATCTCATCATTTCAGTAAATAGAACAAAACCCACTCTCTCTCTCTCTCTAGAATTTCTTTCTCTATCTCTATCTATCTTGTTCTTTCTTTGCTGAGCTACCAAACATAAACCCTAACTGGACGAATATAGCTCAGATCTTGAAGTAGAAAATTTGCCATTTTTATTCAGAAACTCAGAGAATCAAATAGAAAACTGAAACAAAATCATATCAAACAAAATGAAATATTTCATGAATCAACCAAAGAAAATGAAAGAAGTTGAAATTTCTTACTTTGTGAAAAAGAAGATTTGCTTAGCTAACGAAATCCCCCAATATCTTGTGAAAAAGTTGAAATATTTTTTTTTCTTTCTCTTTGGAGGTCTGGTAAAAATAACCTGTCGAATTAATGACGACCGCTAGATTATGAAATGGTCGGTTTGTGATTAATTTAGTAACGACAAATGAATAGGGCATCTTAAGTTAAGGTATAAACTATAAACATATCATAAATATATAAAAATAAATAGGGTAATTCCGTTTTGGCCCCCGATTTGTGACCAACTGGCCGTTTTAGCCCCAAATTGTGTCCGGCAGTTCGTTTTGGCCCCAAAAAATTCCTAAATGGCCCCAAATTTTTTCAACCTCCCAATTTTACCCCCATGGCATTTCTGTAATTATCTTTTTTTCTTTTTCTTTGTCCACCTCATCTAACAATCACCACATCACTCTGTCCACCTCACCCTTCTTCTCCGGCGAAAGGTTGCCGGCCGGAATAAAAAATTCCGGCCGGCCACCTTTACCAAAAAAAAAAAAAAAAAAAATTTCTTCATCTCCTTCTTTCTCTCTCTTCTTCTTTCTTTACCTCTCTCTCTCTCTAACCCCTCTCTCTCTCTAACCCCTCTCTCTCTCTAACCCCTCTCTCTCTCTAACCCCTCTCTCTCTCTAACCCCTCTCTCTCTCTCTCAATATAACTCCGACGAAGGGGCGGAGCCCCTTCGCCGGAGAATCAGACCTTGAAGGTCTGGTTGGAAACCAGATCGGGATCGGGTTTTTCTACAACCAGATCCCGATCTGGTTTGAAACCGGAATTTTTGAGAGAGAGAGAGGTAAAGAAAGAGGAAGAAGAGATAAAGAAGAAGAAGAGAGAGAAAGAAGGAGAGAGAGAGGTAAAGAAAGAGGAAGAAGAGATAAAGAAGAAGAAGAGAGAGAAAGAAGGAGATGAAGAAGAGAGAGGAATGAATAATTTTTTTTTTTTTTTTTTTTTGTAAAGGTGGCCGGCCGGAATTTTTTATTCCGGCAGGCAACTTTTCGCCGGAGAAGAAGGGTGAGGTGGACAGAGTGATGTGGTGATTGTTAGATGAGGTGGACAAAGAAAAAGAAAAAAAAATAATTACAGAAATGCCATGGGGGTAGAATTGGGAGGTTGAAAAAATTTGGGGCCATTTAGGAATTTTTTGGGGCCAAAACGAACTGCCAGACACAATTCGGGGCCAAAACGGCCAGTTGGTCACAAATCGGGGGCCAAAACGGAATTAACCCAAATAAATAACTATAATAGATTTAATTGGGGATTAACCAGGAATTTGCCTATTTAATTAGGCCGCGGCTTTGGAGAATAAACAAAATTTTCCCGGGAATAAATTCTCGAGGGAATCCAGATTTTTTTTAAAGTTCTCCGGAAAATAAATTTCTATGGGGAATACAGAATGCATTTTTTGAAAGTTCTCTTCCATCTCATCACCTCTCTCTGCCACCTAACCTTCTCGCCACCTCATCGTCTTCTCCGCAGAAGGTCGCCGGCCGGCGACCTTCAAACATAAAAAAATATTATCTTTTTCCACTCTCCTCTTTCTGTCTCTAATTTTTTTTTTCAAAATCCCTCTTCTCTCTCTCTCTTTAGATCTGGTGAACCAAATCTAGATGGTCTGTGAACAGACCTTGTTGAAGGTCTGATTGCAGACCCTTTAGTGGTCTGCGAACAGACCTTTGAACGTCTGTTCACAGACCATCTAGATCTAATGAACCAGATCTAGAGAGAGGAAGGATTTTGAAAAAAAAATTAAAGAGAGAAAGAGGAGAGAGGAAAAAGATAAATTTTTTTTTTTTTTTATATATTTGAAGGTCGTCGACCGGAAAATTGGCCGCCCGGCGACTTTTGCCGGAGAAGATGATGAGGTGGCGAGAAGATGAGGTGGTAGAGAGAGGTGATGAGATGGAGGAGCCTTCTAAAATTTGTTTTATTTTGAACTCCAAAAATTAGAAGCCCCTTAGCCATAAAAAGAAACATAAAAGTCAATCTTATTAGACTAAGAGGGTGTTTGATTTTTTAGCACTTCTAAGTGCTACCATTTACTAAGTGATAATCACTTAGTAAGTGATATCACTTGTAAGTGATATGGCGTTTGTTTTCTATCACTTCTAAGTGCTTGATTTTTGTTTTTATTTTAATTCTAAATGTCATAAAAATGAGAAATTGTCTATTTTGACCTTAAAGTATTTACATATTAGCATTTCATACTAATTTATTATGCTCGCGAGTTTGGATACAAGAGAATTACGATTTATGAATGCTTTATGTCGAAAATATTAACCTCAAGTAATTAAAAATTATGAAGGAAAAAGAATTTACGTTGCATCATGGAGCTTGGATGGTTCCGTGATTAATGAAGGAAGAGATGTGAAAAAAATTTAGGAGAAAAGCTTAGGTGAAGGATGAGTGAAGAAGGAAAATGGTCATTGATAAAGTCATAAAAAGATTTTTTTACTTATCAATTGTTGAAGATTTTTTTTTAATTATAATTACATTGGTAATTACTATATTCGGTAGGGATAGAAATGTCTTTTTTAGCACTTACATAGTAAGTGCAAAAAAATAAGCTCCAAGTTGGAGCTTACTTTTTTGCACTTACTTTGACCCCACTTACAAGTGATATTCACTTATTAAGTGAAAAAACAAACGGCCTAAAATTGCCGGCCCGCACTTATTAAGTGAAAATCACTTAATAAGTGCAAAAATCAAACACCCTCTAATTTTAAAAAAAATCTTTATTCCCTGGAGAATTTTCTTTATTCCCCAAAGCCGCGGCCTTTAATTATCCAGTTAATTACATGATATTAAAGTTGGCACGTCCCTTGCCGTTATTTATTTTATTTGCTTATTAATATTCAAATAGATACAATACTATCTACACTAACAAGGGATGAGGGTACATGTCGAGAATATGTCTAATTTTTTAGTAGCTAAAATGACACTTTTAAAGGCGGACGATTTCGAGAAACAAAAATAATTTTCTAGGTGCAAAGATTTTGTTAAAAGTTAGTCATTTTTAGCTGACAACTTTATTTTCTAATTGTTACCGGAAAAAATATTTTGGTTGGCCATTTCTACTCTATGTCCAATAAGGATTGTCAGTAAACTGTCATAGATGTCGACCTTTATTTTATTTTTTTCAAATCTTTCCACTTCCGATCACCAACTCTAGCCACCACCTACGATCACTGGCACCATCATTTGTCTCTCTCACTATCTCTATGCTGCTCTTTTTATCTCTCACTGTGTTTCTCTCTATCTCCCATTGCGG
>BEHA01001201.1:62570-73932 GCA_002897215.1 Eschscholzia californica subsp. californica | reverse complement strand
TCCCCGCCCCGAACCCGATAAAAATTTTTAGTACCATACCATCCCCGCCCCGTTTAATAAACGGGTCGGTAAAACCCGTTCCATTAGGGGCGGGTTTGGACGAAAACCCATCGGGTCGGTTTTAATTGTCACCCCTAGATTTGGCTAAAAAACTCGGAGTGAACGGCAGCCGTTAGATGGAGAGTCACCGTCCCGAAATCGTGCCCAACAGATGGTCAAGATGGTCGTTGGATGGGAATCTAGCGAAATCCCACCTCTGTCCCGACGCGGGGTGAACGTGGACCGTTGGATCCGCAAGGATCCAACGCTTCCGCGTTATGCCCGAAGCGGTCCCGAAAGCCCCATATGCGCGGCCGTTGGATCTGGTAAGATCCCGCGCATTGAACGCCATCCGTAGGATGTGCGCGCTTTGCTCAAACGGCCCCCAATTTAACTTTGTCTGTTTCGACGTTTTAGTCCCTATTTCAACCGATCTTCGTCCAAACTTTAAACTTAAATTTCTCATTCATCCGGAATCGGATTTGAGTGATTCTTGGCTCTAAATTGAAGAGCTCGACGAGACGAACGCAATGGCGCGTTCCGTTTCTGAGTTTGACGAGTCGGGTCGAGTCACAATTGACTCCGATTCCAACAGCCACCCCATGATAGAAGGATATAACCAAAGTTTAAAGAATTCCTTTAACTCGAATTATTTTCAATTGTGAGTTGCAATGTAATAACAATGCAAATATTTTAGCCAAGTGGTCTAGACAAAATCATAGGGAGTGGTTGTGGACGTTGATTCCACCTCTCCTACCACATCTACACTATATTTAAAAGAAGTTATCATAGTTCGATTAAGTTATATTTCACCAAAATATATCATAAGTTTCACACTTACACATATGTGGTTTATGTTTGAAAGATTAAACGAGACAAATGAGTAACCTACGCCGGTCAAACCTTTTCAATCTTCATATTTCATTAGAGTATTCAAATAAATATAAAATAATAATAATAATAATAAATTGTTAGGATCAACACAAAGGCTTTTCATTCTCGTAGACTTTTTGCAATAGGTTTATATAAATATAAGAAAGTTCATTACGTGATTGTCTGTTTATAAATAACTTTCGCTTCTAGATAAAAAAAATTATAACCCACAAAAAAGTTCTTTTCAAAACAGTTTGTAATACGTACTACGTTAATTTATAATTAATATCCTAACAAGATTAAAATAACTTCTGTCAGTGACGAGTAAAACAATATATTTCGCTCTCATAGACCTTCGCTATATATACACATATATATGTATGCACATATACATATTATAATAGGATTAAATGAGTCAAGGATATAAAAACACCCCCAGTAATCTGGATGCCCCCAGCCTTAACCAGAAATTTGAAGCAGGCCGAAAGTGTTAGAAATGGTACAGAAAATGCAACTTTTTCTTTTTCTTCCTGTTATACCCCTGCACGGTACACAAGCCTTCACCTTTTCCTGGCTGAGATGACATATCGCATCAAATTTAGGTCCCTTCTTTAAGAAAAAATTTCAAAATCGATTTACCCTTTGGTTCCTACCTCTTACATGGATCATCTTCTTCATCTCTATCTCTTCGTCTAAAAGATTAATAACTTCTAATCTCGCTCATTAAAAAATTCTGGGCTTGAAATTTTTCCTCTCTATTTTAGCGAAGATCAAGGATCGACTTCATATGGTTCAAAAGATCAAGGATTGATATTTTGAGTTCCTTTCTCTCACTAAAAGAAGACCAGAGATTGACTTCATATGGTTATTCAGAAGATCAAGGATCGTTGGCGATTTATGATCGGTTTCGCATGGTTAATTTCTTATTAAGAGATTTCTGAATGAAATCTGTGATTTTTCTGGATTCATGGATCTTAAAATCCTAAAATCAAGATCTAGGGTTTCTTACAAATGAAATCGAATAACAACAACTCTGGTATTTTTAAGGTGGCCAATATGCGGGCAACCGTTTTTTTTATATGGACAACTATCTTATGTGGACAACGCAAAAAAATTAAATTTTTTATATGGACATCAGTTTCTAAGAGGACAACTCTCAATTATTTTCACTCAAGCCCTCTTAGAATCAGATGTATTATTTGATGACCTCTCTCTTTCTCCATAAACCCTAGGTTAGTTTAGTCTTCACCTTTTCTATTACTTGTTCTTCATCATCACCCAAATTTCTAGAGAGATAAATTCCTTGGAGAAGCATTTGTAGTTATGGCATCAAACAAAGGCAAGGGGGTTGTTGTGGAATCTTCCCAAAGACAAAGGTTAGAACCCTAAAACTCTAAAACCAACCATGAAGAAGAAGATGGTACTGATGGCAGAGAAAATCGGAGAAGATGTGAAAGACGAAGATGGACCCGTTGGTTCCGACTCTGAAGAAGATGGTGAAGAGGAAGATGAATCTGGTAATTCGGGTTTTGCGAAAATATGGCATAACAGAACATCACTTGCGAAGAAAATCTGGCATAATCATAAAACTTGCCAGATTTTCGTCGCAACTTAGCTTCTATTATGCAATATTTTCGTCGGTTTTCTGCGAAAATATGGCATAACATAAGCTAAGTTGCTACGAAAATCTGGCAAGTTGTCCGATTTTGCCAGATTTTCGTCGCAAGTTATGTTCTGTTTTACCTCATCAATGTCATTAATACCTATTATAGAAACGCCCGAAAAAACTTCTTCAGATGGAGATTGAGGGATTTTGTCTTCTTCATCCATCTAGGGTTTGATAAAAAAAAAATTGTGGTAGAAACTACAGTTTATTTTTAGTAGAAGTGAAGAAAGAAGAATAAGACTAAGAAGAAGGAAGGAGAAGAAGAAGATGAAGAAGACAGTTTAGGTTTTCAATTTTTAATTATTATTTTGTTAGTAGTCCACAAGTTACTAACTATTAGTATTTAAGACTTTATGGAGTTGTCCCCTTATTAAATCAAAGTCAACTAAGTCAATCATAGTTGACTCGCACCGGACCCGAAAATAGTTATCCATATAAGAAAAACGGTTGTCCACCATTTTTAAAGGTCGCGGCTTTGGGGAATAAAGAAAATTCTCGGGGAATAAAGACTTTTCTTAAAACTAGTCAAATAAGATTGACTTTTATGTTTCTTTTTATTGCTAAAGGGCTTCTAATTTTAGAAGATGCTATAAAAAAAGTTCTTCCATCTTATATTCTTCCATCTTATCACCTCTCTCTACCACCTCATCTTCACGTCATCTCATCATCTTCTCCGGCGAAGGTCGCCGACCGGGTAATTTTTCGGCCGGCGACCTTCAAACATCAAAAAAAAAAATCTCTCTCCTCTCTCTCTCTAGATCTGTTCTGGAGAGAGAGGAAAGGTAAAAAAAAATTAGAGAGAGAAATATTTTTATTTTTATGTTTGAAGGTCGACCTTCGCCGGAGAAGATGATGAGGTGGCGAAAAGATGAAGTGGCAGAGAGAACAGATGAGATGGAGGAGAACTTTCAAAAAAATGTATTTTGTATTCTCCATAAAAATTTATTCCCTGGAGAACTTTTAAAAAAATCTAGATTCCTTCGAGAATTTATTCCCCGGAGAATTTTATTTATTCCCCAAAGTCGCGGCCTTTTTAAACCAGGTCAAAGATCTCTGTTAAATTTGGTCTACAACTTAAAATATAAATTTTAAGCAACATTAGATATATCTGAAGCAAAAAACAAAAATATTAACATTGGATATAGGCATATCGGATAGTATGCCTATATCCGATCCGATAAGCTATTGGAAATTTTGATAAACAAGTTGATTAACATTCGAATACGTTTATCCCTTTTCCGTAATTTCGCTCTCCTCTCTGATTCCTTGGACCTGCTCCTAAATTTTGGCCTGACCCGGACTCTCCCCTCATTAAGACCTTGATTTTGGGTGTTTGGCCCAATTCCCCTTACAATAGTGTGATAAAATTTCTGGAGATTTTGGCATACACTCCTATTATTATATCAATATTTAGTCTACACTACCGTTTTTTAAATTATTTTTATGTACACCCCCACGTGGACGAAAACCGTCAACTAAGAGTTAAGTTGAACGTGCACGAAACCAACACCCGAACGAAGGCCCCTTCCAATCGAACCGATCTCTGCATATTAAAAGATCTAATGGTTAAATCTTCTCTCCTCTTACTCACACCAAACTGGCAATCCTACCACTTTCCTTCTTTTGTATTTGTTTCTCTCTTTGAAAATGGCCTCAATCTTCTCTCTTCTTGTTCGCACCAAACCATCAAGCGATCTCCTTTCAAATCTTTCTTCCTAAGTTTCTATCAATATCTCAATCTCCTTCTTCCTGATTTTGAAAAAACTTAGAACTTCTTCTAGGAACAACAACACTTCATATAGAGCAATTTCCTCGAGCAGTCGACCTACTTCTTATGGTGAACCTAGTGATAATAGATCAAGTCGGTTCTTCTCAGGCCCGTGGATGGGCCAGTGCGGGCAGGGAACCCGCACTGGGCCCACCACCACAAGGGGCCCATTAGTTCCTTATCTCGTCTAACTAAACGAATTTATAAAATAAGACTACAATTACATCACTAGATGAATACGATTCAGTTGGTAAGTTTGTTTTGTTTGTACATAGTAGGTCTTGGGTTCAACTCCCACTAAAAGCATTTTTTTAATTTTTTTTTGTATGTTATGACACACAACTCTCTCACTCTCTGGACTTCTCCCACTTTCAAATGTGTATTTGTTTTTACAATTTTTCTCAATCAATCCATCTTTCTAAACTTGAAATTTAGATTGTGTGATAAAGAAAAATCGAAACTCTATTTTTTGTAAAATCCAATAAAAATTAGAAGACTTTTATTTAGTTAGGATAATCACAAAGAACACAATTAATTTGGGCTCATCAATGATTTATTATAACGCTGTACAAGTAATTGTTTCAAATTTCGCTTTTTACTTCGCGTGTAAATTTTTTTTACTTCGAATTTGTGTAAATGAGACTCGATTAAAGTTTGGCACTGGGCCCCAAAATTGTCAGCCACGGCACTGGTTCCTCTCAGGGAACCGTTGTGTTTCTTCCAAGCAATGGATCCAACCTGGACTAGAATCGAGATCGACTTCCCTCACTTCTTTCAATTAAACGAAAATATCTTTTATAATCACAAGACATAATCACATCAAATTGTTCTTCATGATTTCGAACTAGTAATACTCTGGTCTTGTTGAAGATGTTGATTTGAAGAATGACCAGGTGTCATGGTTGAAGATTTAAGAGAAGATGAAGTTACAGAAGAAAAAGATTATGGTGTTGATGAAATTGGAATTTGATTGCTAATGAAGGAAATAGGAGGAGCTTGAACTTAATTAGATTAATACCTGTTGGTTGTATAGATGAAACAAATGAAGAAATGTGTCTTGCTGATATATTAACCAGAGCAGTAGGTTGAAACACCCATAACTGAGGTTGATCTGAAAAGATCCAGTAATGGTGGTGGTGGTTGTTTGTGGATCATCCAAAATGCTCCACCGCTCACAGCCCACATCAGAATAAGCCCTTAATAAGCAGCACCATCGTCGCCTTCTCCACCTAATGGTTTCACCATCGGAGTTGTGCCCTAATTCTCGAGTACGTTCAAAAATACTACCTGGGACAATGGTGAAAGTATATGGTCAAGTGATATGTCGCTACATCAGGCAGAGGGCTGGGGATGGACCAAATAGAAGGATGAATAAAAAATTTGTTATGTTATTGTCCACTCAAGCCTCAAGGTGAGCATAGGGAAGCCAAATAGTAGCCTGGGATGTCCATACTTATATGGAGGCTTCAGTAAACTTTTAGTAAATGTATCCGCTATGTTATCTATTTTAGCTACTTATTTTACTTTTAGTGCATCCTTAACAACACATTCGTGAACAAAATGATAGTCAATTTTCATATGCTTCACGTGGGAAAGAAAGACTAAATTGTGAGCTAGGTATGTCCGACTCACATTATGTATTATAATGAAGAATAGGGGCTTAGAGATGAAACATATAAATATTTGGAAGAATATGTTGAATCCGCAGTAGATTAATGGAGTGAGTCTTAGGGCACAATATTCGACTTTTGTGCATGATTTCAAAACAGTTGGTTGTCTCTTTAACGACCAAGCAATAAAATGTGAGTTAACAAAAAGGAATACTGGCAGTTGAGCATCCTGTCTAGTTTGAATCGCACTATACTTCAAGAAAGTGTAGCCGGGTTTTTTTTGTAGTGAATGGATGAAGTAACGAAAATTTTGATGAAACACCTAAAAATGGGCTCAAATGTCACTTTTAGCCCAGCCCGGAATTTTAACTAAAAAAACTCCAAAATCTCAAAATGTCTATAGATCAAGCCCAATTACGGATCTCGAAACACCTTTTTCCATCTCTAAGACATATCTTATTTTCATATTTCCACCTTTGCCCTTATATATATAATCATTTATCTTTCCCTCTCATATTCACTCTCTTTCTAAAACTCATTTATCCTTCACTTTCTCTCTTTAAAATACCAGACTAATATTTTGGGACTTTAGCTTCATCTCATTTTCTCTCTCTCTCTAAAATAAATTTCCTCCTCAACCAAAAACTCTTTTTCTCTCTCCAAACTTGATGAACAGATTGTATCCCGACGGAAAATCTTGTCGGCTCTGCTTCTCCTTGAAGGTACGTCTTCATCTCTCTTCTACTTTTTTCAATGTATCTTTTATCTTCAATCATCATCTTCTTTAATGGAGGTTGAAAGAAGCTTCAAATTTGGTTTAGGGTGTTTTCATGGTGTTTTCGTAGTTTTTTAGAGAGTTAAATATATAGATTTGTAGATCTACATATTTGAAGCTCCATTGGTGAGGTTGTTCTTGGTGTTTTTTTATCTTTATAAGGTTTAATCTTCTTATGAAGTTTCTTGGTTTTACTTCCACACAATATAATTTCAAAAACAATACTGTGAAAAAGCTTTACATACAATTTTTTTCTAAGAAACCAAAAAGTACAATTTCAAGTCTATTTTCGGGTTCCCTCTCTAGAATTAGGTTTTTTGCATATGTTGGTTTTTAACCGACAAATTGACTGGTGGATTAAGCATTTTAAAATATGTTGTTAAACGATGTTAATAGAGCGAGCAAACTAAAAAATGCTTTAGTTTTTTTTATAGATGTTACCATCATATATCAGATTTTGTTTCTTACAGAAATCGATTGGTATTTTAAACACTTTTTCATATGTTTTGAGCACTTGTAAATACTTTTCGACATTTTCTGTAGTGTTGTTAACATAATGCTTAATTTCAAATATTTTGTCTTTTACATTTTTCGACATTTGTGAACATTTACAAATTTGTCATGTGCATTCTCAGAAATGTCGTGTGCATTATGTCTTTCCCGTATGCATACAATTATGTGTTGATTCTTGTGCATTTTTCTTCGTTATACAGACAAAATCATGTTTTCGTGAATATTTTTTGTCGTGTTTAAAACATAAATATTAGGATTTTTGAGTTTAAGGTCCAAAAATAGGGGGGGTAATGAATCATATATCCACTTCTAAATTAATAAATAAAATAAAACCAAAATAAACCGAAAATGTAAAATAAGTCCAAAAATTAACTATGTGGTGGGCCCCATGCATCAATCCTTTAATTATCTCTCATTTTTGCCCTTTCATAAATATTTTTTAACCATTGGTAAACCAAAGGTTTATACTGGTTAAGTTAATAACTCTTTCCATATATTTTATGAAAGAATATTTATGTTGGATATTAAATACCAATCTTTATTTCCATAAACTCCATAAATATTTAACCAAATCAGTGGATATTTAACAAAAATGAGTTGCACTATAAAAAAACGAGTTTCCATCTATGTAACTCTATATTCTTTGAATTCAAGAAAGTATATTATTTCTAAATCCGTTGTATTTGATTAAAGTAACCTACCAAATCAATGGATATTTACCTAAAACGAGATGCTCAATCTCAAAAACGAATTTCTCTCTCTGTAACTCTTTGTTCTCTAAACTTCAAGAAAGTATGAAGTTGTGGTTTGCGTTTTATCTCTACCTCGATCTAATTAGACATCTACAAATTCGTTTGTGAGGTATGTCCAACTTAAATTGATCGTCAGAATCTATAAATCTCTATTACTACAATCTTCTTAAAAAAATTATTTATTCTAACAAAAAACTTATATGTAACATTTTTTATCACTTTTTGGTAAAAAGTGAATGTTGAAATCTCTACTAATTCAATATTTTTTTCATAAAAAAGTTTTATAAAGTGAAATTGTGTTTGCTACATTTTCGGTATTCTACTAGCATTTTCTACATTCTATTAGCATTTGTTATGAATTTGTTACAATAGGTTAAAAAGCAAATACTATTTTGTTAGCATCTTATTGATTCTAATAACATTTTTTACATTCCATATGCATCTGTTGAATGTATTTATGCAGTAGGTTAAAATGCAAATACTATTTTTCTAGCATCCTATTGATTCTACTAGCATATTCTACAATCTATCAGTATCTGTTGAATGAATTTGTTACAATAGGTTAACAAATACTTTTTAGTAATTAAAATGTATAAGGTGAAATTGTTTTTGTTACATTTTCCGTATTTTACTAGCATTTTATCGATTCTAGTGACATCTAATAGCATTTTCTACATTTGTATTCTACTCTGTTAATCTCTTTGATGTCACATGTAGTTGCGGTAGGTGGTCGATAGATGGTATCCCTTGTCAACATGCCATGTCGTGCATCAAGAATTATGATGGTGATACGACAAGTTTTTTTTATCATTTTCACCAAACAAGCGTTCGTCAACACTTATCAATGTTATGTCTACCCAATACCAAATTATGATGAGCCAATGGAGTACACGATGAAACAAGAACACTACCTCCGTTAACAAAGAGAAAATCGGAAAGACCAAGGACAGTAAGAAGAGAGAGCTCAGGAAACATACCCAAAAAAATGAGGGTTTGCGGTCGGTGTAAAAAACTGGCTTATCACAATAGTGCCTCATGCACGGCAGCTATATAATAACTAACTTAAATTTTTATTATGCAGGTTTACTTATTCTGCTAGAAACATAAATATTTTACTTATGTCTTTTATATGTTTAGAGAATTTGATCAAAGTTACCAGATTATCGTATTTAAACAAGAGGAATTTCCTATTTCCTATTAAATTTTATTAGTGGTTACGATATTATCGTAGTTATACTCATATGTATTTGGCTAAAGTAAGTTACAAAATGTTGAAAAACTGAAAAATGCTGGTAGTGTTAGAGAAATTTTGTCAACATCTTACTGGTATCTTTATATCCATTGGACCATGCTAGAAAAATTTGTTTGATGTTTATAGCAATTTAGCAATTTTCAATACAATCAAAGCAGATTAGTTTTAGCCTTTGTTATATTTTAATCAAAATGTCCAGATTTTTGATATATTTTTGTACGAACTATTTGTTTCCTTAGTTATATATGTTATCAATGGATTCAACATTAAGTGTTTGAGTTCATCATGCCTTTGCCCTACCACGTATTATAATTGTATAGTTTCAGTAGTGTCCAAGAAATTTGAGTAACATCTTTATCGTATCTATAAACCTGTTGAACGACATCTAAAATATAATATAATTGTGGTATTATAGAACATTGATAAATAATCCCATAACTGCTCAAGATGTTATTCAAACTTAAAACATAAATATGTTTGCTACGTTTTATCACATAGTCCGTTACAAAATACAAGTTAAAGTACTTAAACATTTTTTCTCCATATATCCTTCGATTCATTCAGCAACAACCAAGTTAGTTCACCCCTCTTCTTTTGCGCTAGTTTTGTCCAATCATCTTTTGGCATCCCGTTAGGAAAATGTTTATAGTTCGATTCGATATAAAGTTCTTCCATGTGCAAAATCACATACAACCTACAATCAGGCCTGTCAAAGTTCAAACAACAAACCAATTCAACATCTTTGGGTTGTAACCATTTATGCGTTTCTATAAGAAACTAAAAAATGCTAGTCAAACAAGTCATTTTTCTTATGAAACCAGTTTTGAGCAGTAACCATTTCAAGGTTCTATGATAAACTTCAAAAATGCTAGACAAAAAAATGACATTGTTTTTACAATCCAATTTATTCTCTCATTTTTTTTCCCATATTACACCATGTAATGTTCTATGGTTGTCAAAAAATCAGGTTTGACAGGTAACCATTGATAAAGTTTTATAAGAAACTTAATAATGCTAGACAAAATATTAAGTTTTTATTGAAAATAACTATATTCTGGATCTAACACTATGCTTGAAAGTCTACAATACAAAATCCTAAATTAGATAGAACCCTAAATTGTCGGTCTAAAATAAAAAATCTAAGGAGAAACCATTTGTTCAAAGAAATTACACAACAACATAGACAAGGTAACAATACAAATTTTTTGTTGCATGCAAAAAAGAAACATACTCTTCACTTTGAACTGATTTAGGGTTTTGAAAATAACTTCCATTAAACCACTTCGAAACAACTAAACCCTAGAAATTTCTTATTAACTAATCAATTTCAGAAAAATAAATCATAGTTAAAGTTGTAAAAATCAAAACCTAATTCGTTTTGTGATGTAGAAATCAATCTAAATCATAAACAAAGTTGAAGGAACAACAAAAATGATGAAAACCAAAATAACTTACTCTTTACTGTTGATGATGATGAACGAAACCAACATTGGATTCTCCCTCTCTTCTACTCGATGCTCTCTCTCTCTCTCTCTGTTAGGTTTATTTTGGGCGTGTTTAAGATAAGAGTTTCCCTCTGTCTCTCTCTCTCTTTGGTTTGATATTTGAGGAAAAGACAACTTTTTTTTCTGGTTATTTTTTTAAAACAGAAAAGGCTACTTTTTTTTGTTATGCTAAACGAAAAAGGCAAATTTTTCCGGGGAAAGAAAGTTTGTTTTTGAAGAAATAAATGTAACGAATCTCTATATATTATGGTATCTTTTATTTTGGGTTGTTTTTTTTTAACTTAGGATAGGTTAGGCAGAAAAAGAGAATAAGAGGATAGACATGTAATTTACTTTGAGTGGATTTATTTTCTATTTCAGATTATCTTTGGTCTCTAGACTCGTTGATCATGCGATTTTGGACTTAAATCTCATCCCCCGGAAATATTAATCCTTAAATATTTTCGTTGTTATACCGACACAAACACATCAATTAGAATATTGTATCTTGTGTTATTAAGAAAATGCTTAATTTCAATATTATGTCTTTTACATTTTCCCAAATTTGTAAACACTTAACAAGTTGTTGAGTGCATTCACACAAATGTCTTGTGCATTTTGTCTTTCTCG
>BEHA01001201.1:18211-46710 GCA_002897215.1 Eschscholzia californica subsp. californica | reverse complement strand
CAGGCCGAAGATCTTGTGTAGGAATGCCTCTAGGGCACCGAATGGTACATTATTCATTAGCCTCATTGCTTCATGCTTATGAATGGGACTTTTCAGCTGAAATCTTACAAGATATGAAAGAGAAAGTTGGAATTACTCTACAAAAGGATAAGGTTTTGAATGGGGTACCCATTCCTCGCTTGAATACTTCTGTGTATCAGGATTAGGGAACCTAAAAGGGATGGTTTTGTGTTTGATTTTACAATTTAGTAAGTAATGAATGTTTTTTGGGAATTTAATTGCTTGAAGTGATTTTCCTGCATAACAACACCTAGATTTTTCAAATTCAAGTGACATGCATACAACCCTTGTGAAATACTATAATAATTAATACTATGAACTCGTGCGGTCTTAGAGCTTTGTTTCATGACTAGGTGTTGAAACCAAAATAAAATGTCGGTTTCGGTGGAAATTTCGGTCGATCCAAAAGTGAAAACGTTTCGGTCTGTGTGGAAATTTGACAGAACTATGAAAATGATAGAAATATGTTAGGAATGTATATAACACCCAATCACACAATTAGTTTAATGGGGTAAGTTGAATTATTTATCGATAATAAAGCCTAAAAATTACATTGTTACAATGACTGGCTACAAATAGTTGATATTAGGGGCTTAAGTGAGAAAAGTTTAACAGATTTATAACAAAAACTGGTAGTTGGGGATTAATATGTAATCACACCGTTAGACAACGGGATACGTTGTATTAATTGTTGATAGTTGCACAAAAAACAATATAGGGAAGTTTTAAAGGTGCCACTTAATAGGGTGGAAGGCGCTCCAGAACAATTATGGATGGAGGTGCTTTCAACACTTATGGGAGGCGCCTATAGATCTTCTCAAACAGATGTAGGAGTTTTTATTTGAAACTCTACTATTTCCTCTCGTCTTCCTCGATGGTTTTTAGGGTTTCTTACTTTCTCTCTATAGAATTCAAAATCAAAGAAAATCTCCTAAAGTTTGCTTCCAATTTTCGATTTCCTTTCTTTACTGTTGGATTTCCTTTACTTGGTAAGTGATTAGTGATGATGCATAAAATGTCCAGACGTTGACTAACGTCTGAAGAGTCGAGATCAGACCTAAAGTCCATTGGGTCAACCCGGCTTAAGGTAGCAAGACAACTGAATCCTTAACGATCCACTACATACTCCCCTAACTGGGAGGTTGGCTAGAGGAAACCAGCCCTGTAACGCCCTCGGCATGTACGGATCAGCCCTGGGGTTTCTAAAGGAATGAGGGGAATCCACGTCGGTTCGGTTGATGCCTTACGCCCAGAACTGGTGAGGCAAAAGCGCACCAGCAACCTACCGACTTAATCGTGAAATATCTACAAAGATCTCAGTCGGTTACAGATCTCGAAGTGTTTAAGCAAGTTTGGACTTCACGCTTCTAAGGGATGAAACTTCTCCCAAAAGATCTATCACATCGGCAGGATATCTATGGGAGATCCTTGAACTTAGGAACTTTCATCTATCCTGGATACGAGATAAACACAAAGGGAAAACTTCCTCCGCGGCAATCACCGCCGCCTCTTAGGCCTATAAAAGGTCCCACAAATCGTCCTTCATAGGACACGATCTAAAAACTCTAGAAGATCACCATTAACTCTGAGTTCCCACAACTCGCCCCCAAAAGGATCGATCAATACTCATTCTTTTACTGCAAAGAGCACCCTGACTGGCTTGAGCGTCGGAGCGGTTTTCGAACCCTTTGCAGGTTCTCCCCCCTTTGGAAATCGACGAACAAGAGCTTGAAGAACAGGAAAAGGAGCTTGAAGATCAGGAAAAGAAGCTGAAGCGAGGAGCAGGAGCAAAGAGCAAGGAGCAAGAGCGGAAAAGCAGTGAGTCAGAGCTGGAAGCAGGAACACTCGGTGGAATCTAACCTAATATAACAAAATATACAATCATAACGGAGGCTGTCATGCATCAACTTCCTGTTTCATGGTGATATAACGGAAGGTCATTTTTTGACATCAACAATTACTGTTCGATTTCCTTTACTTTTAGGGTTTCTTACTTTTTTAGGGTTCCTTACCTTTTCTTTTAGATTTTCTTCTAATTTTTGAATATTAGGAAATATCGACATTTCTTTATGTTTCAATCGAAATATTGCATTAAACTTCTGTAAGCGTGTTTCTGTGCACCTAATTAGGAAAATCGACATATTTCAATAACTTCGACCGAAATATGTCGACTTTTCTTTCCTTTGTTGAAACCCGCCGTGTCTTTCTAACTCTAAAGTCTAACATATATAACTATAGCCTGTGTCGTTGGCACGGTGGTGAAAAAAACCAGAGAATTAGAAATGAAAATTTACACTGAGTTATATGAAAGAAAGAAGCAAGAAAACGAAATTGCATGGTTCTAGTGACAGAAAAGAGAATTCAGTAATTCACTTAAACTCAACTATACAAATTCACATTGATCATATTCTCAATACGCTTCACATGTTGTACATTAATTGAAGATCCTTAGCCCCTCCTATATGTTAGAGCATCTCCAATGAGACACTCTAACTAAAACTCTAAAGTCTAGTTGTCAAGTCAAGTGTCAAATGAATATTCTCTCTCTTAGCGCATCTCCAATGCAACACTCAAATTGAAAAACTCGAAGTGCCACACGTAGAATTTTTTGATTTTTTTGCTGAAAAACTCTCTCCAGTGCAAAATTCAATTTGGATCCCAAAATGACGTGACATCATTTAATGTTGAGATATCTCAAGAAGAAACTCAATATTTGAGATTTCTTTTGAGGATCTCAATTGGCCACTCAATATTAAAAGCAAATCTACCCATCTAAGAAATGACAACTAATTTATTTTTAAGTTTTTGGAGTCTTGCATCGGAGATGTCTTTTGAAGTGAGGATCTCAATATTGACATCTAGGAAAGAGAAACTCAATTGAGCCTTGACACATAGGACAATTTGAGTTTTTTGAGTTTTGTATTGGGGATGGTCTAAGCATCTCCAATGGGACACTCTACCAAACACTCTAAAAGTCCTAGTTGTCAAGTGTCAATGAAGATTCTCTTTCCTAAGAGCATCTCTAGTGGGACACTCTAACAAACACTCTAAAAGTCTAGTTCTCAAGTGTTAAATAAAGATTATCTTTCCTAAGTGTCAATATAGAAACACTAAATTTTTTTTCCCTCCAATGGAGATCTCCAAAATCTCTCTACTTAATACACATGTCACTCTTAAATTGAATAGGGAAAAAGTAGTTGAAAAAAAAAGGTTTCTATTGGTTTAAATTTTAAAGTGCACTTAGAGAGTCTCAAAGAGACTCAAACTCTAAGAGCATGTCCAATGGGACACTTAAACTCTAACACTTAGAGTGCCACTTAGGATTTATAGAGATTTTGTTAAAAAAATCTTCTCTAACGGAACACTCTACTAGACACTCTATGATGATGTGGAGTATTTATTAATAGAGAGTCTCAAGAGAGACACTCTAAAATTAGAATGTCTGCTTGAGACTTTCTATGTGCCACATTGAAAGTCTAACCAATAGAAACTCTTGCTTTTTAACTACTTTTTATTTATTGAATTGAAGGACATGTGTATTAAGTAAAGAGATTTCCATTGGAGACCAACAAAAATAAGAGTCTCTATGTTGACAACTAGAAAAAAGAATCTTCATTAACACTTGACAAGTAGGACTTTTAAAGTGGTTGTTAGAGTGTCCAATAGGAGATGCTCTAAGTGTCAATATAGAGAGAATCTAATTTTTGTTTGTCTCCAATAGAGATCTCTGAAATAACTCTACTTAAATGCGCATCACTCTTTAATTCAATATATAGATAAAAAGTAGTGAAAAAACAAGAGTTTCTATTGGTTAGAGTTTTAAAGTGACACTTAAAGAGTCTCAAGGAGACACTCTGATTTTAGAGTGCGTCTTTTGAAAGTCTCTATTAATAAATGCTTCACATCATCATAGAGTGTCCCATTGGAGAAGGTGTTTTAACAAAATCTCTAAAAATCCTAAGTGGCACTCTAAGTGTTAGAGTTTGAGTGTCTCATTGGAGATGTTCTTAAGTGTCAATAAAGAGACACTCTAAACTCTTTTGGTCTCCAATGGAGATCTCTAAAATCTCTCTACTTAATACACGTGTCCCTCTTAAATTGAATAGGGAAAAAGTAGTTAAAAAGAAAAGGTTTCTATTGGTTTAAATTTTAGAGTGACACTTAGAGAGTCTCAAGTAGACATTCTAGTTTTAGAGTGTCTCTTAATAAATGTCCTCACATCATCATGGAGTGTCAAATAGAGTGTCCCATTGGAGAAGGTATTTTAACAAAAGGGTTATTTCCCAAATAGCCCCCAACTTTATGACCAGCTTCCTGCCTAGCCTCCTATTTTCTCGAAAAAAATACCTAGATGGCCTCCTTTTTCAGTTACCATTATAAGTCCGTTAACTAGTCATCACCTCTCTCTCCTCTATGTCATCACCTCTCTCTGCCATGTCATGTCTCTCACCACCTCATCATCGTCTCCAATTAGGTCGTCGGCCGACCAAAATTCCCGGCGACTGGTCGGGGACGTTCATACTTAAAAAAAAAAACTTTTTTTCTTTCCTTCTTTCTTTTTTCATTCTCGAATTGACTTACAAGCATGAATTAGATAAATACACCAAAGATCTTATCAACCCAGAAATTTAAATTCTTAATAATAAACCTAAAACCAAAAAAGAAGAACAAGATAGATTAGGGCAAAAACAAACCCTAAAAATATCAAGAAGGTTGTTGAAGAACAACACCTTGCATCATATTCTTAAATTCCAAAAAATCAACAGAACCATCATGATTTTAGTAAACAGAAATAATCATCTCATGTACACTTTCAATTTCTTTTCCATCTAGTAACCTAATTTCTCTAAAACAACCTAGTGTTTTTGTAACCGAATACCAAAGATTATCACTGTGTGAATCAAAACAATAGCAGCAGCAGTAACATCAAGATCCGGAAAATCAAGATCATTGCGAATTCTAGTACAAATAGTTTCCCATAGATCGGCAATAAGTCGAGTAGATCCAATCAAATCGAAAGCAAGTTTCTTACAGATAGCTGATGTCGGTACAATGACGATCTCTTCACAAGTAGATTTTGCAATGATGGAGATATCTCTACCAGCTGCGGATTGTTGTAAAGCGATGAGAAGAGCAATGATCTGCTTGGATCTGAGCTAAGATAATGTCCATTTATTAGATAGCCAGTTCTCTGTTGAAGCTTCAATAGATCTGGTTTGGGGAAACCCAAACCCTAGCGAAGAGAATCTCCATTTATGAGATCTGGGTTTTCCCCAAACCAGATCTAGGATTTGGGTTCCCCAAACCCTAGTGAGAGAGAGAAAAAAGAAAGAAGGAAAACAAATTATTTTTAAATATGAAGGTCGCCGGTCGGTCTGCAGAAATTTTGGCCGATCAACGACTTAATCGGAGAAGATGATGAGGTGGCGAGAGAGATGACGTGGCAGAGAGAGGTGATGAGATGGAGGAGAGAGAGGTGATGAGATGGAGGATAGGGAGGTGATGACTAGTTAACAGATTTATAATAGTAACTGAAAAAGAGAGCCATCTGGGTATTTTCGATAGAATGGTGGGCTGGTCAGGAAGCTGGTCATAAAGTTGTGGGCTATTTGGGAAATAACCCTTAACAAAATCTCTAAAAATCCTAAGTTGCACTCTAAGTGTTAGAGCATCTCCAATGCAAAACTCAATCTTAGAAACTTAGAGTGCCATGTAAAACTTTTAGAGCTTTTATCTTAAAATTCATCTCCAATGCAAAAATCAATTCAAATATCAAAGATGACTTGTCGAGGGTGGAATGGAGATATCTCAAGAGGACACTCCATTTCTAAAATGTCCTCTTGAGATATCTCTAAGTGCCAACTAAGCATTTTCATATATTTAATAAAAAAACAATTAATAAAACCTAAAACTACCGAACACAACTAGAATGGAATGGCTATTCGGTTTCTTCTCTCTCTTTTTTTCTCTGCTTTGAAACAAACCTCACTAAAAATTGCTCTCATGTTCATCTTCTTCCTTTACTTCTTAACTTCTTCTTCATTCTCTCAAACAACAAAGGTGAAGGTATGATTTTTGTTTCTTTTGTGAAATTAGATTACAAATTCAAGTTTCTTAAAACTCAATTTCTTTTTGTTCTCTAAATTTTTCAATCAAACTAATGGTTTTCCTTCCTCTTGATTTCTGGAATCCTAATAATAAAACTTCTGTCCTTGTTTCTAAAAAAAATTTCACTGTAATGAAAACTCAGGTCCTTCAATATATAAATCAAAATCAATGTTCCTTAAAACTTCAACCTACAATACAAGAATCCATAGAAGAATTAGGTCGCCATTGAAACTCAAATATGAAAAGAGTAAAACTGAAATTGAAAGTAAAAGAAATACCTACCAGAGATTGGTACCAATAAACAAATACCTGAAAGAATATGAGATTACTCTGAAACAAGTTTTTTCAATACAAAAACCCATATGGTAATTCTTAATCTAACGCCTTCTTCATTATCTACTACTTACTATCTATTTGCTTCGCCACGGTCGTAAAAATGGGAACTCTCTCTAATACTGTAACAACTATAAACTAGTATATATCCTTTTAGTCATTAACTAAGTTTGATTCTAGTACTGTAACAATTATAAACACATATATACTATAACAACAATAATGTTAGATATGATTATATGATTTCATGTAACAGTAAATTTTTCGAGTTGAACATCTCCAAGATATTCTAATTTTGTTGTTTTATGTAATTTGCAGGGAACTTAATGTCGACATCCAATTCAGCATCGACGTAACTAGTTCGACTAGTAGTGATGATCATTTTTCTTACACGAAGTACTCAACGAGATATCAAGTGATCACTCAAACTCGAATAAAATAGCACAAAGTTTGAAAGAAACAATTGCGACCATTATTCAGCCGATGGTGGCAACTACGATGATGCATAGAAAACGACCGCACGGTGGATCTACTCAGGGCAGACGATATATTCATCGTGATAAAAAGACCCACCATGATATGATTATGAATGACTATTTCAAAGGTGAGGATTCAAAATATCCACCTCAACATTTTCGTTGTCGTTTTCAAATGGACATCGACCTCTTCAATCGAATTTTTGATGCAATTGGGAAGAACAATAAATCTTTTACAGAAAAAGTTGATGTAATTGGGAAAAAAGGGTGACTCCACTATAAAAGATGACCGCGGCAATTCGCATGCTTACATATGGATGTTCAGCTGATTTTCTTGATGAATATGTTCAAATAGGTGAAAGTACTGCAATTGATAGCTTCAAACATTTTTGTGATTTTGTAATCGAGATTTTTGAAAAATAATATTTGAGAAAGCGCAATAAAGATGATATGAAAATGTTACTCAAAGAAGGAGAAAAACGAGGTTTCCCTGGAATGCTCGGTAGTCTTGATTGCATGCATTGGCACTGGAAAAATTGTCCTGTAACATGACGGTACACACACAAATAGTTTCAAAAGGGTTCCTACTCTCATTTTAGAGGTTGTTGCATCAAAAAATTTGTGGATTTGGCATGCTTTCTTTGGTGTGGTAGGTACTCATAATGATATAAATGTTCTTGAGAGGTCTGCACTTTTTGATGATCTTGTACATGGAGTAGCTCCCCCTTGTAACTTCACAATACAAGGTCATAGCTACAATATGGGATGTTACTTGAGTGATGGAATTTATCCAGAATACGCTACCCTGATTTAAACAATTTCTTAACGATCTAATATGAAAGATAAAATATTTGCGAAGCAACAAGAAGCTGTAAGAAAAGATGTGGAACGTGCATTTGGAGTGTTGCAAAGTAGATGACATATTATAAAGGGTCCATCACGTATGTGGAACGTTGAAGATCTTGGGAAAATTATGAAGACGTACATCATCTTGCACAATATGATTATTGAGAATGAACGTAATCAAAGAATCGATCCTGAATGTTGAGAGCCACTTTCAAACGAAAAAGTAACTTATGTCGAGTTACAACGTGATTACGTTTCTTGTATCAAATATATAATTGCTTGAAGGAATCAAATTCGAGACAGAGGCGTACACAAAAATTTGAAGAATGACCTCATTGACCACTTGTGGGAAATTTATGGAGATGGAAAAGTTTAGTTTGAAGATTTGTTTATTTTAGTAGATAATTTCAACGTTATATTAGTTAGTTCGATTGATTTTAGTTTTAAATAAGATGCTATGTATTAACTCTCGATTCGTTTATAATTTTAATGTAATTTCAGTTAAGGAAGAAAACTAACTCTTTAAATGACGATGGAAGAAAACTAGCGTGTGTGAAAATTATGAAAACTGTTAGGTGTTGCTGCTGCAATTACAGCATAGCTTAGATACTTAATTGGTTGATGAAGATGAATTTCAAGAGATGAAAAAACATCAAATTGATGGCATAATCAAATGTTAGATAGATCAAGAACTATTCATAACAAATAATCTATAAAGTCAGGGGCTATGAAGATCAAAAAATATAAAAAACTATCTATAGAATCACGAGTTTGATGATATTACCTAGAATGGATGATTCTTCTTAATATACACCTTCAAAGAGAAGCAAAATTCTGAAAAACCCTAGTATTCCACTTTCTACAAATCTTTAAATGAATTTGGTTGAAGTTTTATACGGTCTCCCTCCAAAATTGTCGACCAAAATCAAAACTTCCCTCCAATTTGTTTTGGCGGGGATATATGGTTCGAGTGTTCGACCAAAATGAAAATTTCGATCCGAGTTGGTTTTTAACTAGGATATATTGGTTGAATTATTGGGATTTTTTATTTTTAAATAAAAAATAAAAGTCACATAAGTATTTTTTTTGAGTTTTAGAGGGTTGCATTGGAGAAGTCTTTCAAATAGGAGATCTCAATTTCGCCAAATAGGAAAGAGGACAAATAGAAATTAAATTTTAAAAATCGGCACATTAGGTTTATAGAGTTTCTTTTGAGTTTTGCATTGGAGATGCTCTTAGAGTTTGAGTGTCCCATTGTAGATGCTCATATGCTTTTGTTACTCCATCTGTAAAAAAACATTTTACAAAAAAGATTGGGGTAGAAGACAATTTAGTATTTGAGGGGACTTAATTAGCCATGTTAATTAGAATTATATGATTCAAACTCATCATGGTATCGTTTTAAGGTAATTATTATTTATAGAAATTCAACGCGGTATCAAGTTTATGATATGGTCCAAATTAATCTTGAGATGTAATTTAATTTTGATATTATCAAATAAAATTTTTGCCACATTGTCTAATAAGACTTCTTTAGGATGAAAATTTGTTCGTATTTGTTATGTTTGTGGTCATCCAACTCAAACTCAATTGACAATGAATGGAGATGACTTAGACATTATATTCTTGTTTGCTAGATAGCCCTTCTCCTATGTGAGACTATTCTCACCGCCTCTCACGTGTGGCGTGATTAGCCTGACATGATTTTTGTTTATTTGGGTGACATGGAATACGTGTGGTCTTAGCTCTGATACCATGTTAAATTTGTGGTCATCCAACTCAAAACCAATTGACAATGAGTGGAGAAGACCTGGACATTATACTCGTAGTTGCTACATAACCCTTCGTCCATGTGAGACTATTCTCACAAAATTGGTTCATTGTATATCAATTAGATTTCAAATGTTTCACTAAAATCCATTTTACTAATTTCTCTCTCAATCGTGTATTAGTAAATATTGAATAATTGTATGAGAGAGAAACAAAAGAAAATTGACAAATAGACTTCCTGGTGAAACCTAGATTGTTGAAGAGTTTCTTAGTAGAAAAGATGACAACCCCTTGACAAACGTACAAAGACTAGATCGTTGAAGCTCTATTCCCGTGCGCCTGCAATGATAAAGTGTGTCGATCAAAACCTTCGATTGGATTTTCCAAATATTCACTCAACATTTAATGTGCAAGAGTTGTGGATCAATCATGGGCTAAATAACTAAACATGTCGAAGAAGTCAGGCAAATCTCACCTCACTCAGCAATTTCCAACATCATATATGTGCTCGAGGTCGGATTTTTTCCATTAAATCGGAAAGTATGTATTTCAGAGGTAATTCAGGAATACTCGTCAAAGTCATCAATCAGGATGGGACGTCCGCGAACAAGTCCTTTGTAAAGATCGAAGCTTTACGGGTTGTTTTATTGTGTGGGCGTCTTTTTATCAAGCTATCCTTTATACCCGTTGAACTTCAAGAGTTATTAATGGAAAAAAAAAATCACGAAACCCTTAATCTTGTATAACCGTTGCGAAACTTTACTTCTCAATTAATTTTGATATTGATTCAGTATATTATTGTATAGTAGGTTACAAAGATCCAATTTCGTAGAAAGTTAATTATTTGGATACAGTTTAATTGTGTAATATGTTAAATTTAGGTTTTGATTTTATTCTATGAAGTGGTTATTTGTTGATTTCATCAACTTGTAACGTTTGTCGATTAATCTTTCTTAGTTGTGGATCTAGTTTCATGAAAGTTCTAATTTTGTTACTATGTTGGGTTTGAATTGTCGGTTAAACTTGCCTTCATTCAGTTTTTAGAGTGCTGTAATTTTGGGTTCAATAATATCTCTTAGTTATTATTTTGATTTTGGTATCTTCAGATGAGATTCCGTTGTTTCTTACCATTTTCTTGATTTTCAAAGTACCCATTAAAATCAGTGTGCATTAATTGAAAGTCCAAGCCTGCACTTTTACAAGTTCCTTCCTTTGATGAAAAAGTTGGAATCCCAATACTCAGAGGGATAATAAGAAAGTGATTTGTATTCACAATCCTAGTTTCAGAAATAATATAAAAGTGATTTATATTGATAATAAGAAAGTGATTTGCGTGAAGAGATTACAATGGAATTTCGGAGGAAATCAAACCCTTTTTGTTGATGGGTCATTATTTGTAATAACAATATCTTTTTCCATTGAAGAAGAATATGCGGGTGATTAGGTGATTAGGATTTGTGAGGAAGAAGATGAATTAAAGATAGAAGAAGAAGATGAGTTAAGTAAACTAAGGGGTCCAAAATACAATATTCATTATATAAGGGTAAACTGGGAATTATTTTAAGTGTAACTTTAGAGGAAATATTCTCGATAATTCCGTCAAAAGAGAGTCGAAAGTACAGCACTGGGAAAAGAGAATCCAAACATCAAGTCGATTATACAAAAGGGGGTCCAAACAGCAAATCTCTCGCAAAAGATAGAATGAGTTTCACAGGGGTCGTCAAAGTTAACCTGCAACTGACATGTGGAAAATACACATTAAGCAAGACATTTTGGAGTTAAGAAGTACCCTCAACTCGATTTAGGAGGAGGCTATCATTACCATCTAAGAATTCGAATACATGACTTTAATGTCTTCCTTACTTATATAGGGGTTTTCATAGAAGTTTAAATTATTCGGTCCCATCCCGATTACGTACTAACTTGTGTCCAATCGTTATAGACACTTTTCTGAGAAGTTTGGACTACTTGACCAACGACGGATCATGAATCAAATTTTAAATGATTGTAGCACTATGTAGTACGCAGGTACCTTTTTTTTTTGGGAGGAGGTACCTATTTTGAAGGCCGAATTCGGACCTCGTGTCATTGGTAGTCCAGGTCCTCATAATGGTTTCATGACCGAGTCCTCATAAGTTCGAGTTTCATTGAAATAGTCTCTCATAATGGTTTCGTGACCGAGTTGTCTATTAGGATCTATCGTTCGAGGACCTGAAACAGAACCAATATGACGAGTACGTTTTCGTTTAGTATCCTTTTTCATTTGTTGTAACATTAAGAGATCATCATCATCTCTTTCTGCAACCCATGCATCTTCTTCAATCATCATGTTAAATAAAAAAAACAGTTTTGCACTGTAGAAAAGATAGAGGATATAGGAAGAGAGTTTGATAAGTTTGTAGAGAAAGAAGAAAATGAAATTGATTTGAGTTTGTAGAGAAAGAGAATTGTATTTGTAAAGAATAAAGTCGATAAAAAATTTAATATGGTGGTTGGAAGGGTAGAAAAGAGATAAATTTAAAATTCAAATTTAAGGGCTCTAAGAGAGTATGCGGTTGGAGCTGAATTTCTGGGGCAGAGCTGAGACCCTTAAATTTGAATGAAAAAGTGGTTTTAAGGGCGTGGATAGTCCCTAGTGGGACTTGCTCTGATTCCCCTTCTTCTTTCCCGCCAACGTTATATTTTTCCTAAATATTCCCGCCATTTCACTATTTTTGTTCTCCCTTTCTCTCTCCAGCTTTCCTCTCTCCCACCGAACTCACAAATCTCATTTTGCGCAATCAACGTGAGCATACTTGTAGTTGTAGCTTACTTCCGCTGCTGAATTTGTAAGTATCTACAGTTCTCCGACTTCTCCATAATTTCTAGGGTTTTATGCAAAAGTATAACGTCATGTTTTGATTTTCGAACACAAGGTCGTTTTTCTTGTTCAAGTTTCTATTTTTCTGTCTTAATGGTTTTTCCGATTTAGGTCAAACCCTTGTTGTAAGTATGTCTTAGTTGCGGAAAAAAGGGTTATTTAATCTGGGTCTTGTATTTTTTTTTTTTCCTCTGATTAGGGTTTTTGTTTGAAGTTTCTAAATATGACGAAAGATGAAATTGATAATGGGAGAGATGATATGATGATTGATGGATATGAACATGAAGATAGCAAAATGAAGTTGGTTCTTGAAGAAGGATTCGATGTCAATTATCTTAAAGTATATTATGGTAATTCTTTTTCAATAATTCATCTTTTCTTACTTTCTCAATTTTATTAGGGGAAATATTTGCCCTCTCTCTCTCTCTCTCTCTTCATCCTTAACAATCAGAATTTAAGTGATTAGCAATAAATTAATCAGAAAGCTGAAAGGTGACTCTTTTTTCTTATTACAGTGAGGTTGTTTCCATATGCTGAAATGTTTAAATGGATGTCCTATGGAAATGGTATATGAAGTTCTGCATCACCCTTCCAGTTTCCGCAAATGCTTCTTGATTTTCTTTACTCGATTTTTTCTTCTTTTCACATGTGATTCGGCTTCTTGATTTTAGATGGAAAGCATCCGGCTTGTGACGTTTCCTACTTTGCACGGAGAGAGTTTTCTTTTACCCTAGAAGATGATATATATATTCGGTTTAAGTCGTTCAACAGTGTAACTCAATTCGAAAATTCAATCAAAGACAATTGCCCATTCAAAATTGATATTGGGCCTGTATACAGTGTAGAGGTAACTTGACTTAGTTTTGACATACATAGTGCCTACGCCCAAACTGGTGACAATGTTTACCGAGTTCAAATATGTTGTTTAAAGTTGTTAACATTGCCATCTTTTACAGCCTTCTAAGAAGAATGCCTATGCCCAAACGGGTGAGAATGTTTTCGCTCCAGTGGAGAGGGAGCTAGTTTTTGATATTGTACGTTAATACCTTCCTATGAAACTAAAACATTTTTTTCAAGTTTAAAACCTTAAACACAAGATTGTTGTGACCCACTGTTTAATGTACCAAATGCATTTGTTTTTGTTACAGGATATGACGGATTATGATGATGTTCGATATTGTTGTTCAGGAGCTGATGTTTGCTCAGATTGCTGGCCGTTAATGACAATTGCTATTAAAGTGATTGATAATGCCCTCAGAGGTAGGAAATGTTGCACACCGGTTTACTGCATTTTCTATTCATTAGACAGAAAACTCAGCCACACAAGGTCTCTGTATAATATATATATATATATATATATATAAATTATACATTGGCTTAAGTATTATACTTGTTTTATGCGTTTGCGTAACCGTGTTATCTATTCCTTCATTGGTGTCATAATTATAATTTATTTTCTTGTCACGATAAAGCAGAATTTAAGAAAGTTTGATACTAACGTCTTGATGATTTTCTTGGGCTTATATGGTATATTTTGTCTTTTTTAATTACATAAATGAAATTGAGACTATACTTTGTTAACATTTTTGTTTGCAGATGACTTTGGTTTTAGTCACATTCTATGGGTGTATAGTGGTCGACGTGGTGTTCATTGTTGGGTCTGTGATGGGAAAGCTCGAAGGTGTATAAAAATGAAATTGTAGATAGATTTCTAACTTTGTACGTAATTCTAAAGGTTTAACTTGCTACACACTCTTCAGGTTAACTAATGAGCAGAGAGCCGCTGTTTCAGACTATTTTCGTGTAAATAAGGTGGTATATCATGACTTCTTTCATGATTAGATATGTAATATATATTTTTGCTAGAACTGATCTCATGGGTTTTCATAAATTTCATTATTTTCAGGATAAAGGAAATAGTACAAAAGTTTCTTTAGGAAGTTTTCCTCTTCACCCTTTTCTAGTGTAAGTTTTGACCTTCCTTGCTTCATTTTCAACTGTTCCAATTCTTTTCTGAACCAAATGGTATTATAATCTGCAGAAGATCATATGAAAAAGTTTTGAAGACTTACTTTGAAGATAAATTGCTCTCTGGCCAAAATTTGTTCGCAACGAAGGAGAGATTTGAGAAGATCCTTAAGATGGTTCCAAATGAATGTATGGAATTCAACAATATCCTCAGAACAAAGTTTATGTTTATTTCTAGAACAAATTTTATCTCACTAGAACAAATTTTATCTCACTAGAACAAAGTCCATTTCTATTATCTTTGCAGCAATTACAGCTGACCTTCAGAGTAACTGGGAAGAGAACCGTTGTTCGAAAGAAGATGTTAATAGTCATCGGTGGAAACAACTAAAGCATCAACTGCAATCAGGAAAACATAAGGTATAGAACTACTTATTCAAGTGATTCTTTACTCGTGGAAATGAAAGTCACTTACCAAACATAAAAGTCAAACTCCACTATATTAGTTAGTGGCGAAACAACATAGGATAACAAAAAATAGGAGTTCACTGTTGAAGATCACTTGACTAAGGTGGAGCCGTGGAGGACCTCCCAAATTCCCAATCCAAGAACTCACTGATTGGACGACACATGTAAATAATCTTTGACTGCAAGTTATAGCAACTTCATAAATTTCATAATGCAGTAAACAAAGTAGAGAATTAGTGTTCATCGAAAGTTTCTTTCTCCTCTTCAGTTTCCCCTTCCTCATCTTCTCACCATATTTGTTCCCCTCCCTCTTGTCTTGCATTTGATTTCTTAATTCTGCCTCTTCTACTACCATCTCCGTTGAAGGGATAAGAACCACAAATCAGTTTGATATTGTTAATATTATTAGATCTTATTGTATTGGTGTTTACATTGCTTCCTCGGTCTTTCTGGTACCTCTCATACTTCAAAGTGATACTTATTTTGATTAGATTGTGTTTTAGGTACCGGGCCTTCGTAGGTGTGTCGAAGAAATTGTTTTCTCATATGCCTACCCAAGGCTTGACATGGAGGTGCGGGAACTTTCCTTTCCTACCAGTTGCAGACATGTCTTGTTAATCTTCTGACATGTCTTCTTTTTTTGCTTTAATTTTTCCAGGTTACAAAACATATGAATCATTTGCTAAAAGCACCATTCTGCGTGCACCCAAAAACAGGTGAGAGGATTATTTGTGAAATTTTAACACTCAAATAGTTACTTCAGACCAACTTGTCCCACTGTAGCTCTCAACTTTCATGTGTTATAAATGAAATCTGGGGTGAAAACTGATTTTATGTTTTGGATGTGCACATGAAAACTTTTATTTTTTCTATGTCGGAAGAACATGCCATTGCACAATCATTGCCATATCTTATCACACTGCCATGTGCGTAAACATTGGGTTAATAGACTTCTCATTGCACCTAAGGTAACTTAACAGGCTAAAGCACAAGCTAGTTTGTCAAATTCAGGAAGCTAGTCTTTGGCATCCTTCAGTTTTAAAAGGCTATCTAGTAACTAGTCTAGTGGTTTAATTTAGGTTTTGGCTTATAGTTAAACGTGGTCTTTAGAGATCTATGTTTCAAACCTTACCATCTCTGAAGCTTCCAATTTATGATCCAAGTGTTTGTGATTTTTTTTAGGGAATAATACTGAAAATACAAATTTCACATGTTAGGATAAAAGATGAGCTGCGTCAATGGCTAAGTATTGAACGATATTCCTTTCTGTTTACTCTTGAACCAGCGGATTGGGTGAACTTCTAAGTATTGTTGTATAGATATATATAAATAACACTAATATTATTTGATTGTTTTGCAGGCCATGTATGTGTCCCAATTGACCCTGAGCATTGCGATGACTTTGATCCTTCAACAGTACCGACTCTTTCTAGGGTAAGCTTGTAGTTAACTGACCCATGAGTTGGCCTATTTGTTGGGAAATGGGAAGGATAAAATGGCTCAAGATTAAAGATAACATTATACATTTCTAGATAGAAGGTTATGATTTAGAAGGTGAAACATGGATCCTTAATCATCTACCAAGTAACCTAAAGTAACTAGACAAATAGACATACTCACTCTGATAACACTGTTATAGTGTTATAGCTTCGCATCCTAAAATTTCATGAGTTTGAGTTAAGTACGGAAACTACCTAAGAAGACAAAAATAGGATTTCCGTATCTCTAGACAACTGTTCCTAATGTAAGCATGTTTGCGGAAGCTTCAATGGAAGTTTACCCTTAGATAAATGAAAGAAATAACTATTATCCAAAGTCCCAACGCATTATTTATCCCGAAACTACCTCTATCTAAGTTAATATTTAGACTCCACAGAATAAAGACTCCGAAACATACTAAAACTCCTACAACTTCTTAGAACTCGTCTTAGGCATATAATGACCCAAAAAAGCAAATAATGACTTCCTAAATACTCTTCTAAAAGCAACTGTAAACATTCATAAGATATATAAACTTATCTTATACTAAAAAAGAGCGCAAGTAAACATAAATTCAATATCGAAATAAGAGAAATAAAATAGTAACTTCCAAGTGGTTGGATCCATGGAGGTGCACTTATACAATCTTGAGCCAATCACTTTCTCATGGTATTGTTGTGAGTTGTTTGAGACTGATTTTCTTATCGACTACGCAACTTCATCAAAATCTGTACAGGGTGGTTGGACACACCAATGTCTCTTTTGATTAAAAATGATAAGGTTAGCATCACATTGAAGAAAAAACAAATCTATCAGCTGTTAAAACTTAAAAGTTATCTTCTAGATATTGCAAGTAGTCTATCTTTGGTTTCTCTGTTGGGTTCGCTATTCCGTTCCTAGTCTTGTGATTGTACTTTATCAAGTTTGAGATGGCTGACGTCTGTATTTGCTAAATTTGCAGCTCATAGAAGAAATAAATAAGGGAGGTTTAAGAGGAGATCTTGAAAATGGTATGTCACATGAGACTTGAATGGTGTACTCATCGATTTAAGTATTTTTCAGTCCAAAGATTCAGTTCTCCATACATCTAGACAACGGTGCAGTGTGCACCAACACTTGTACAAATGAGTGCTGAATTCAACATTTATACTAGTGCATTTTCATTGTTTGATCCTAGCGGGATCATAATGACCCACACAAGTGAGTAGACATATTTGAAGAAAATCTGATACAGATTCAGATATCAGACTATCCATTTTTATAACTGTCAGTTTAGAGATCTAAGATACGCATCTTTTGGGAGAACTTAAATCATTTATTACATGAAGCAGCTTAACCAGTAGTTTGTTGATTCTTATGAATTTTGACTCACAGCATCACTTGAATGTAATAAAATCTTTTGCTTTACATTTATATGCAGAATTGGATAGAACATCACTTGGCAAATATGTCAGATTTTTCAGCACATCATTCTTACAACCGCTATTGAAATCTTGCAAGGTATCCCTCATTAATCATTAACTAAATTCTGCTTATGTTTTTTTTTTTGGCATACATTTCCGCTGAAGTATATACTAGGAAAATTAAATACCCAAAGTTGTCGATCAGTCAACAAGGAAGATATCATCTTCGGCAACTATCGAAACAATAAACATGTCAGCACACGGCTTTTCATGAGGATTAGCTGGGGATCCTGGGGCGTATGAAGTTTTTGAGCTTTAGTGTATTTTGGTAGTTGACCACGTTTATAGTGGGTAAACAACCATTCTTTTACTGTGGTTTTAAATCGTTAACTCGTGAAATAGGAGGAATTATATTCACCAACTCCAATCATGGATGAGAGAAAGAAACGAGAAATCCGAAGTGTCTTTTTTTTGTTTCCTGGTTGTGCATCAACATTTCTAAAACAACTAGTGGATGCTTTGTTTATTTGTCACCCAGGTTTAAGCCGATCCTTCATTTATCAAATGATCTAAACCCATTATCGAAAGCGCAGTTCTTTTGGCTCTGGATCTTCATAGCAACAAAATTCTGACGTTTTATAGTATCATCTTGTGTGCTGGCTGTTATTTTCTATTGTAGGGAACACTCCCGAATCTCATGTTCATTGCATGTGTGCAGGAAGAGATGGAAAGTTCATATGCTGCAAAACATCAACAATCAAAGAATCCATTGAGTTGGTAAAAATTTCTGGAGTTTGCGTTTTCATGCTCACAATATAAATCTTTCAGAAACCTATTTCCTTTCGGCGGGGCCGTTGGTTTCTTCGTTAAACCGGAGTGGTATTGGAAGCGATCTATCATTCCATTGAGGAAGCAAGTGCTCGATGGAAATGGCTGAAGAAAGGTTACCAGGGTTACTTCGGACGAGGTTTTAAGGAAAGCCTAAGGAACCATATACAAATCATCTTTGAGTTTAATTTTCTAACCTAAACTCGAGTCTTACTAGTTATCTACTTCGCTTATAACATTATCATCTTACTGTTTCTTATAAAAGAGTTCTTCTTTGGCTATTGAACGACTCAGAACCAGAACCTATATTTTTCATTTTGAATGCTCGGATAACTGGTAATCTCATTTCCCTTACAAAATTCATTAATTTGAGCTTACAAAATTCATCAATTTGTCTCTATGATATTGAAAGGGGGACGATATATCAGTACAATGAGAATAATACTATCATAATTACTTTTTGTGAAGTTAATAGCTATGACGGAGGCGATTTAATACTCCGATAATTAAAAGGTCTAATCCCATAGTGCACCAAAAAATTTTAGCCATATTGACCTGATCCAATCTAGGGGCGTGTATAGATGTCAACTCAGTCCTGGAGAAGAAAAGTCCAAGCCCAATAATAAGTGGTTGAATATGTGATTTGTAGCACCCCACCAACAGTCTCACACTGCTTAAAGTAAACCTGGTATCTTAGCTCTTATACAGTTTCCTAACTGTATCTAACTTCCCTTGGGGGACATCCGATAAAATTGGAACAATACAGAGAAGATTAGCATGTCCCCCTGCGCAATGATAACACACAATGGTCCAATTTGGGGGTGAAAGTCGGAGATAGAGGTGTCGTCGGAATTTGGGGGTGAAGGTCGCCGGAGTTAATGGTTGTAGTGGGAAAGGAAGAAGATTGAAGAAAAAGCTGAAAAAATATAAGGGTCTCGTGTTTGGGAGAAACAAAAAAATTACAAATTCTTTTTGTTTCACCCAAAACTTTGCATCCCGGAAACTTTCTTTATTTCCCCGTAACACCGACATTTGTTTATTTTTATTTTTTTGTTGAAAGGCGACCTTTATTTTATGCTTCAACTTCCTATGTAAATTAACGTATGTAAAGGTTTGCGTATATATTTGTGCAAAAAAGAGTGATATTTGCACAAATTCGTACATAGTATATGTAAAGGATCGCCCAACAGTAAGAATTGGGGGTTTCACCCCAAACTCCTATTTTGACAAATAATAATATCTATAGAGGATAAACCTAGAGCTGACTGAATCAATCGAAATCCAACCAAGGTGGAATTTCAAACTTAGTAGCAACTACCAGGACATGTAAAACAAGAATCAAAACAAAGAGGCAATGACTACTTTATAATAAGGGATAAGGCAATAATCGACTACCTCAATAGAGAGGAAAAGAAGATAGGCTGAACAAGAGAGGAAAATTGAGGACCATTTTAAGGATCGATGACACTATCAATACCGTTGTTCTTTTGTACGTCAAGCAAGTAATACAAGTTCTCGTCTGTTACATGTGACATTTTATTCGAGACAATGCACTCATTGATTATCTACACGTTATTTTTGACACTTATATAATTTAGAGATTTTAGTATATCTGTACATACACGGTTAATAATAAATTGGTTTCGTACCAATCGAATAAAAATGTGACAATGTCACTCACACATGGAGGACTAAAGTACATCGTAGTGTATTCCTCAAAAAACAAAAAAGGAAGTGAAAGAAAGAAGTAATTAAGGATTTCTAAAGACACATATAGACATCATTGGGTTAAAAGGTAGGGCGCCCGTAGAATGACGGCCTGAACAAAATAAGTGGGCCCTCCTGCGGCAATCACTCGACTAATGTCAAATTTATGATTGACAATTTTTTTTAATTTTTCCTTTATTGAGAAATCGACTACCATCAACATTAGTCGTTACAAGACATTGATATATCATTAAGATGTGATAAATACGATAACCGCCTAAGTCAATAATAAAAGAGACCTAAATTCCGACAGCATCTAATTTATTTAGTGTCTAAATTACATGGGATGAATCTTGATGATAAACTGCTTCCACTGTTTTCACCGATTATCGATCTCAAGAGTTCATCGGCTTTAGAGATGTCCACCCACTCAAACCAAAGAGGGGTAGACCCAAAAAAATTCCATTTGACCTCTTCCCCAAGTCAAAATTTTCAAATCTTCTCTTTCTCTCTCCAAAACTCACTCCCTCCCATCCCACCATTAATGTCCCTCCGCTTTCTCCTCCCGCCCTCATCTCTCTCTCTCTCTCTCTCTCTCTCTCTCTTACGTCCATAGCTTTCTCGCTCTATTTTCTTTATCGTCCTCCTTCTCTCTTCGACGATTTATCCCAACCTTTTCTCTTTAATATCCTGAAATTTCTAAAACAAATTAGAAATGAATCAATCTCGAGATACTACTCACTTCCATTCTTCTTCTTCTTCCTCTCGTCAGAGTTCCCTGGTTCATTTCGACGAAGAAAAACCTAACCAGATTCAAAAGGAAAAACCTAATCTGAATGAAGAAGAAATTTCCATTTTTAATGAAGAACAAAAGTCCGAGATTTTAGGCGCCAATCAAAATTCAAATCACGAACATAAATCTGAACCACCGATTGATAGAACTTCAGATTTTTCTGATATTGAGATTGAAAAAAGAGAAATTTACATCGAAGAAGAAGAAGAAATGGAAGAAAATGACGATCAGAAGTTCTCATCTGATAAAAAAAGTTCATTAATCAATGACGGAAAAGATCATCAGAAGATCATCCGACCTCCTTCACAGTTTCCTCAACCGGAAGTTCCACCAGGTTTACTCAAATCTTCTTCAAACGGAAACATTAACAACAACAACAACAACAACGAAGAAGACGAAGAGATTAATCGAATGGAGCGATCACAATCTTTTTCGAATTCTTTAGCTGGATCTATGCCGACATTAGGTAAATTCTTTCGAGAACGAAGTACTAGTTTCTCAGCTGCTATTTTCAGAGGAATTTCTAGTCTTAAAGATAATAACAATGCTAGTAGCAACAATCTATCATCTAATGTTACAGAAATTAATCTTTCTGGTCTTAAAGTGATAGTTAAGATGAATGATGAGAAAGAAAGTTTAGATAGAGAAATTGAATTCAAAGGTAGAATAAGTTTTTTTTCAAGATCTAATTGTAGAGATTGTGGAGCTGTTAGATCATTTTTCAGAGAGAAAGGATTGAAATTTGTTGAGATAAATATTGATGTTTATCCAATTAGAGAGAAAGAATTGATTGAAAGAACTGGAAGTTCTTCAGTTCCTCAAATCTTTTTTAATGAGAAACTTTTAGGTGGATTAGTAGCTATTAATTCTTTGAGAAATAGTGGAGAATTGGAGAAGAAATTGAAAGAGATGTTAGGGGAAAAATGCCCTGATAATGCTCCAGTAATACCGGTTTATGGATTTGATGATCACGAGGATATGGGAGAAGAAGAAGAAATGGATGAGATGGTTGATATAATTAGGGTTTTGAGACAGAGATTACCAATTCATGATCGATTGATGAGGTTAAAAATTGTCAAAAATTGCTTTGCTGGTAATGAAATGGTGGAAGTTTTGATTCACCACTTAGACTGTGGAAGGAAAAAGGTATTTTCAAAACTCCTTTATCATTATATTTTTTTTAAGCTTGATCAAGCATTTTAGTATTCATGAAGGCTTATTTAAGTAAAATGAATAGAAAATCTTGTATTAGCCATACATATATCGACGTCACTTGCTCCTAGATCACTTAGTAATTGAAAAGAAGAAGTTGAAACTTTATCTTGAATGTGTTTAGTTAAATATTACATTGTCGTTTTGAAGAAGTGGGGAGATAGATTTAAGTGACATAATAAACATTATTGTTACTTGAAACAATATGATGTACAATGTTATTTAATTGAGTTTCGTTAAGCGTAACGGTAGCATCGGTGAAGGAGTATGGTGCCGAGTATGGTGGAGGTATGTCATTAGTCATAAATACATCGAGTTGAAGTACCTACGCGGTTGCCGACACTCTTTGATATTATTGAATTAGTTTTGCAACTTGATTACTTGCCCCCATGAAAATTTTGCAGAAAACCCACAGTGGGACAATAATTTATAGAGTAATCAGAGATTCCCAAATAGTTACTACTTTTGTTTGTGTTTTTAATTGAAACATTGATTCTTTCAACAAAAAAAAATTGAAACATTGATTGAAGAGAAGGAAAAAAAAAGGTTTTTTTTATCCTCTCTCTCTCTCTCTCTCTCTCTCGCTGTTCCCAAATTGTTTGATTGAAATGTGTTTCATTTACTCTATGAAAAAGAGTGGTTAATTCAGTAAAGACTAATTCGAATTTCGATGTGTATTTATAGGCTGTTGAAATTGGGAAGAAGTTGGCAAAGAAGCACTTCATCCATCACGTATTTGGGTAAGCGACTAAACCAACCCATATAAATTAAGCTTAACGTTCGAATCTTTGGACCCTCAGTTTTGATGAATAAAGAAGCAGGAGTTGATTTAGTAAGACACTTTAAACCAGATATCTTTTATATGCTATCATTCACTAAAGTTGTCCAGCATGGTACAACTTGATGGAAGCTATGGAACTTACGTTATTATAGATCATAACTGTCACATTGAAATTTCAACTAGGTTAGTATTCAGATAACTTAGTCATAAGGAAACTAAACACAAGAAATTTCACCAAAACCTGGTGTTTTGGTGAAACTTAATTCAGAGCAAATGTCTTCGCAAATGCTTAAGAGATGCACCATATCACTCTATTTTTGTTAATTTGCCTTAACTTTGTAATGTCAGGCACAACGATTTTGAGGATGGAAACCATTTCTACCGTTTCCTTGAGCATGAGGCATTCATTTCGAGATGCTTTAACTTTCGCGGATCCACAAATGACTGCAAACTGAAGCCTGCCGTTGTTGTAGGGCAAAAGCTCACCAAGCTGATGTTTGCCATCCTTGAGTCATATGCATCTGAAGATAGACGTCACCTTGACTATACAGGCATTCGAAACAGTGAGGAATTCCGAAGGTATACTTTTCCGCTTTTTGAATACAAAAATTAAAAAAACAAAAAGTTCAATTTCGATTGGAGAAACCCATACCATATTTCTTCTACGGATATCAGGCAATAACATTAAAAACTAACAATAATATACATATATATATATATATATATATATATATATATATATATATATATCATAATAAGAACTAAATGTAATACCTCAAGTCAGAACCTTTAATGGTTTAACAAATTCGAACAGATAAGCATTTATATCTCGTCTACTAGTTTATATTCTTAATAATAGTAGAGGAACTTCTTTCGGGATAACTTTGCTTTTTCATTTATAAAAAGCCATGAGTGTGACACTTTCTTACTTTAATGCATGTAGATATGTAAATATGACTAAAGATCTGCAAAGAGTCGACATCGAAGTGCTTACAAATGATGAGAAGCTGACATTTTTCATGAACATGTATAATGCCATGGTAATCCATGCAGTCGCAAGAGTAGGCTGCCCCGAAGATGTCATTGACAGAAAGACCTTCTATGGGGACTTCCAATATATAATCGGAGGATTACCATACTCCCTGAATATCATTAAAAATGGAATCCTCCGATCCAACCGGAGACATCCTCTTTCCTGGACTAAGCCCTTTGGTGCTGGGGATAAGCGTCTCGAGGTAATCAAAGCAACTCCCATAACTTGAATACACTACTTTCTCTAAAAGCTTGAACTTTCAGTAACTAATGTGATAGACTTGACGGGGATATTATTAGGTAGCTCTTCCAACAGTTAATCCATTGATCCATTTTGGGCTATGCAACGGGACTAGGTCAAGTCCTAAGGTAAGATTTTTCTCCGGACAAGTTATTGAAGCTGAGTTAAGATCGGCGGCGAGAGAGTTCTTCCAAGGAGATGGATTGATCGTTGATGTCGCCAAAAGAACAGTATATGTCTCAGGGGTCATAAAATGGTAATTTTGAGCTACTATTCTATCCTGTTGTTTAAATAACATGTTCAGTTGGTCTTGTTAAAAAAGACAAGGCAATACCTTTTAAGGCTTGGCTCAGATGAAAATTGTTCAAGCTTTTACAAACCTGTGCAACTCCGTCGAAACTATTTGCAAATCCTTCAAAATATCTATGTACCCGAGCAAACCTTACTCTGACGTCCCAAGCATTAGCAGTATCGACATTGTCCCCGCTTTTACCACCCCAGGCTTGAGCGTGGGCTATAAGTGTACACTCAAGCTTAGTAAGTATGAGGTCTTTTGGGTGGGTTCATGGAGCCTTCGCCAAGAACAAAACCCTGTATCTGTGGGCTTGGGCCCTGAGGTGTTAAACGCAGGCACAATATCGATACTGCTAAGGCTTAGGGCGCCACACTTACTCTCTAATCCGGAGCTAAAGCCTAAAATAGTTGATGAATTCTTTTTTACCAATAAAACTGGCCAAGGGAGTTTTTGGCATTTTTTTTGAATATTAACTATGACTATCATATCTATTACATGAACGAAACATGTTCTTGTTGCAGGTTCATGGTAGATTTTGGGGAAGAAATAGAGCTCCTTAAATGGGTGATAGAGTATTTGGATTCAACTAAAGCTGGGTCATTGGCTCATCTTTTGAACGACGAAGGCCCGATTAATGTTGTATACCAAAAATATGACTGGTCATTGAACGCATAACTTAGTAATATAAATTTCGAAGACAATAAGAAGTAAAAATAATTGGAATTATATCCAATGAAAGATTTGAGGATCCTTATTCAGTACTTAATTGTACTGGGGTTTTGAGAGGGAGTGAATATATTATGAGAAAAATTGTGTAAATAGACAATTTTGTGTAACTTTTGAATTGGGAGAGTAACATCCAAGTTTTGAGAGTAAATGTCTGTTGAGACATACCAAGGATAGCCAAAGATAATGAAAATTTTGAAGAATTTTGTGAATCCATCTATCTATTTTGGAGTTGGTGTTTAATGATTGATCTATGGTGCTTAGGGATGATCCCTTTGACATGATTATTGAGTGCTAAAACTTTTCCACACCCAAAAAAAGGAAATGGTGTTTATCTTTTTCTTTTGTCTGATTTTGATTTTTTTGTATTTAACTTGTCTAGATGTGAGTTGTTTTAATTGTGTCTACTAGTTGTATCTTTGAATACCTTATATATATCTCGTATGAGTAATGCTAGGGAACAAGAAAAATCACAGGGGCTTCAACATTAATCCTAAGTAGCTTGTTGTGATTCGCATGACTCTACCTAGAGTGTCTATTTTTTCTTGTTCCCTAACATTTCTCCCCTCGCTAAATGTTCAAGCTGTTATTGTGCAGCAGTCTTTTATACACCTAAAGTATCTCGTAAATCTGCCACTAGCTGAGAAAGTTCAAATTGTAGCCCTGGGGAAAATGAGTTTCCGCTTTTTATCACGATCCCAAAAAGGTTGGAATTTTTGTGACATGAAATCTCAGTTTCATTAATACTTTTATTACCTATTGATAAATTTTGATCATTCCACTACAAACTTAAGTTGAAGATCTAACTTGTACACGAAAACATCACAAGATCAAACCTCGGCTCATGGTTCATGTGGCATTCAAGGAATGGCAAAATATGTATTTAGAAATGCATGAAATCAACTATGAATGGATTCCGTCAGTCAAAAAACTACTCTTGAATTATCTATGTCAAAAAAGTTTCGAGTATGTAACAAAAAAAAAGGAGAAGCATTAGGAGGAAATTACAGTGTCAAAAGAGTATCCTATCTTGATAAATCTCCAAAGCCTGGATCACCTTCTTCAGGAATAGTTTCCTATGTAATCGGTACCTGCAAAGTAAAAAAAATTTGGTCTTATAAGCATAATCCAAGGAACCCACTAAAACCCCTGGGTGCATTAGTTTGTCTGAAGTTTACATACTTGATCGCTGCTTCTTGTGTTCTCCTTGCTTGTGGTGTAGAATCTATTAAATGGGGGAAGAAAAACAAAAATGGAGATCAGAGTCTATAACTCCAACAGGAAAACCAATTAACCACAGATGAACGATCTGAAAGTTTACGGAAACTATTTTAAATTATCTCAACCATCCTTGGGGAGTTAAAGATTGCTACGTGTCATTATAGGATCGGGATGAGTAAAACGTATGATAATTACAAGATAGGAGCAAGAGTTCGGAAAATGGGTAGTACCTAGGATCTGCTGATCTTGATCAGATGTAGTTGGGAATTCTGTTAACATCTGCTGGCATTCTTCTTGTAACTCTCTCGCAGCTTTTCTTTCTATACTTGGGACAAGGGGAATATCTCCATCTGACCACGTCGGCAATGTTCGTGCCGCTGCTATAATTGCTCCATCCACAAAATCACCTTCATCATTCGATAGCCTACCTGCTAAAGTTTTAATGAACGTTCATCCAATTTATAGAGCAAACAGAAGTTATGATTAGGACAAAGTTTCGTAGAGAAAAATATAATAATCTTACTGTTATGGTAGTATTCTTGGGGAAGGCCAGAGATATTGAATACTGACAAGAACGAGTCCAAATGAATTCTTGCATTACTATTGAATTGGATGATATCCCAAGGGTTCTGCAAGTTTAAAAAGAATCAGAGATGGTTGAAACAGAATTTTTTGGGCTAGAACTATATGCGAAGTGGATCGCCTACTTATGTTTTGATACGTTAATATTTCTAACGAGCCAGTGACTTAGGTTGCAGTTAAAATAAATGTTGTAAGCTGAGGACAAAAATATATAATGTCCTGGTAAATTCAAGAGGTGGGCAAATGTGGAGACAGATCATACAGATAACCATCAATCTCCCCTTTTATTGAATAAGATTTGTATGACTAAACTACCCCAACCTCTTGACGTTTTTGGGTGAGAAAGTAGGATATAGAAAACAAAAACCTGTATGATGAGTTGATAACATATTTAACATAGCTTACACTTGAAGCCTACCTAAAAAGGCTAAATGTATACTTAAAAAGCAAACCCACTGCCTAAAGATGTGCAGCCCTTCGCTCTTAAACTCTAAATGTCTTTTTTTCCGTTCCGAAGTAGTTTACATTAGCATATTTCATGTTCAAAGCAATCCAAATAGAACGAGCACCTACGACTAAGGGGAATGGAATGTCGACCACAGGGTGAGATGATCTTAGAATACGAGGGCGAGTGACTGGTCAAGTCATGAAACTTAGTCATTTTTATCAACATGGCTGCAAGCACATCGCATTTTTAGCTCAATATGTGCACGACTCAACACTTTTGGCTGCCATAAGTAGGCGTACGTACCGCTGACGATGAAAATCCATATTGTTGCATGAACATATTATTCTTCTGGCCGCTCATATAATTAATAGTCATCTGCAAAAATTCACCGGATAAACAAACCAATAAACTTGTATAGACGGTTAAAAGACAAACAAAGATATGTTTTTACCTACATTAAAATGAAAAGTTCCACCATGTCTTTACCTACATTAATATGTAATATAAGAAAAATACCTCATCTCCTTTTCTGATCTTTTGCCCAGCGTTTATCATCACCTCAAGCATGCGATCCTTGAAACGCCAGTGAAAAAAGCAATTTGGCTGAAATGAATGGTTCAGCATGTCTGCAGAAAAATAATGTGGAAATATGAAGCAGTAGTGAAGTTAGAGTTCCTTTATTTTCACTAAAGGATTTCAGTGATTTAGTCTCTTATGACATTCTGGAGAAGCTTACCAGCATAAGGAATTAGCATGTTTGAGTCTTGGACAAGTGCGCCAATCCTCATTTGTAGGTCAATACATCGTGATTGTGCAATACTCAGTGCCCAAATGAATCTCTCTGGGTCACGAGCAAGTCGTT
>BEHA01001198.1:575816-587397 GCA_002897215.1 Eschscholzia californica subsp. californica | reverse complement strand
ATAAATACAAAGATATCCTTGTTAACTCAATCGAATCTCTTTTGTTTTTCTTATTCCTTGCAAAAAGATTGATTGATCGTTTTGTGGTTGATCAAGTTCTTAGACACCTATGAATGTTGGATATACTAAGAGAACAATAACCAAAACTATATATATATATATATTAGACACAAACGTAGGCACATATGAGTGCTTATTTATGAGGCCATTTCCCCTCGCTTTCTCAATATATATCTCAGAAGTGGAATCCTTGATGAAGTATTTGGTACTCTATCCTTGCTCCCATTTTAAACCACAGTTACTTGGGTGGTTAGGCCGATTCCTTTACGTAGTTGCCATTATTTCAGAATCTATAATGCTGGGCGATTGGTAAGAATTGAAGTTGGAATTTAAGATTGCAACAGTTACATTCCATGGGATATATAATGGGAAAGTGGAGCAATATGCATTTCCAATTTAAACAAAGAATTTTTGGGTTTATAGTCCAAAAAACGGGCCCTAAACACACATTTAGGTTGTGTTTGTTTTTTCTATTTTTCAGATCTGAAATCTGAATTGAGCTTCAATTCAGATTTAGATGTTTGTTTTTTCGTATTTGACATGATCTGAAATGTTGGCTGAATCAACTAAACATCTGAATTGGCTGAATTAAGGCCCACTTATTTCAGACTTTAAAACAAGTCTGAAAAAATAAAAATAAAAATCTGAAATACTACAAATGACGAAAATACCCCCAAAAATAGAAAATGACCCAATCTTCATCTTCTTCACATCACCATCCATCACCACCGGACCACCACCAAGTACCACTGAAATTCCATGTACGACTGAAATGACTCCATCTTTATTTTCATTTTTTTTCATAACCATACCGAAAGAGAGCAAACTCCGAGTACAACTAAAATTCCAAATATTATAGGAACAGTTGCTACAATCCATCTGGTTTTATCTGTTTCCTGTAAATCACTTGATCCAGTAGTAGGATAAAAATTGGTTTTGGGGTAGGGTTTGATGGGTTGTCAGGAATTTTAGGGTTTTCAACTTCTGGACATTGATTTGATAGAGGAAAACCGCAAAAATTAGGGTTTCCAGAGAAAGTAGTAGGACCTTGATTCAATAATGATCAGACCTGGGGAACTTTTCCAGTGAGATTATTATGTTGAAGATCTAAACTTACATTAACAGGGAGCTTCAAAAATTAAGAGATTTGAAGAGACCAATTCAAAGGTTATCGGGAAGAGACCCATTTAAGAGATTTGGGTTAGGGTTTAATGGATTATCAGGAAGATACCCACATTCAAGAGGTTTGAAGTTAAATTAAGAGATGAGGAGATACAGTCTATCACTCGTCTTAGATGAAGCAGTGTTTTGGGTGAAGTAGGGTTTTGGGATTTTAGTTTAGCCGTATGGGAAAGAGGGCAGGAGAAAGTAGAAAAGAAAAAGTAAAGGACAAAGTTTTTTTCATTAAAATATTAATGGGCGTATATATGTAATTTTTTCAATTTAGATGTAATGATTCAGATTTGGAGAACAAACATCTTAATTGCGAAATAATTCAGCCAATTTAGATTCAGCTAATTCAGTTCAGCTAATTCAGATTCAGCCAATTCAGATTCAGACGTTTAAAAAAAAAAACAAACACAACCTTAGTCATCTCTAATCCTATAAAGGGTTTGTAAATCAAAATATTAATTATTAATGTAAATGGATATCTAGTCCATTTGTATCCATCTCGAGAGAAAACACAAATCTCTAGAATACATATTAAATCATAATACCTAAACTAACCTTCCTTATATATAAAAACTTATTTACCTTCAAAATCCCCAATTATCTTTTTCTATTTTTATCTCCCACCTTCTCTCTCCAATCACGTTTCTATTCAAAGTAACCATTGTCTTCATTATCCTCCATAACGGAAACCTGTTTATTTTCTTTCTCTAAAACCGAATCATCTAATAAACCTTCATTAAACTCAGAAATCTTGTTTCATATTCATTAGAGCAGTTGAAACCTCCATCGTTTATCAGGTTTTACATTGTGAAAGTCTTTGTTCGTACCATTGATAAGATCTAATATTGCTTCTCAAGTTAAATTAAAAGATTCTCTCTCTAAAATTAAACATAACAGATTTTTATTTTTTTCTCAAAGATTTGTTTACTAATTCATTAACTTAGACTGTTTGAGGTTCATTTTTTCTCTCTAAGATTTTCGTTACTGTTTATGGTCTTGTTGTTTAATCCTTCTTTACTGATTCCTTCAAATCGAGTATGTTATGTTTGCATCCAATTATCATATCATTTTTCTTTCGATTTAGGTTTAAGCTTCTTGATTTTCTGATATTTCTTTACATCAGATATTTGTATCCGTACAATTTATGAACCAGGTGTTATTCCGTACGGTTTCTCATAACAGAATATACAATATAGGTAGTTTACAATACATTTTCATATTTTCTAGTACATTACGCAAACATCTTCTGTACAATGTTTTTATAACAGAATGTGAAATATATATATTTTATTACAAATTATACATACTTTATAAATAATATCAAAAACATCTTATAAATCTGCTTACATTATATATAATTTATTCAAAATTACGCGTATTTTCTTCCAAAACAGTTGTCGTTTATAGTACAATAAATGTTTCAAAAATTATATGTAACCTATTGCACATTATACATATTTTTTCACATAACAGTGACCTTGTGCTTCAAACTAAAGTTTTGTTTGTCTCATAACACATTATGAAGTTTAACAAACAGTTTGCATAATTTATTCCATTATACATGTCGTTTTTAGTAAATTATATGTTTTGTTGACAAATGTATATGTTTTCTTTTTGTAGTTTTGCTGTTACTTGTGGAATTTCCTACTGAATCATCCAATCTAAGTAAGACCACAAAACTAAAATCCGATGGTTGGGATAAAATATTTACTGAAATTGGTCAGTTGTTTCCTGGTGGTGCAAAAGCATTTCGATATGCTCTTCGACAATATAGTGTAACTGTTATTTGTCCTGCTCAATACTACAAATGGAGAGTACATGGATGGGCATCATTTTTGAACCAGAGAAGATTTTGTACGTTTTTTTTGTAACAGAATGTAAACGATGTGTAATGTAAAAGAAATTATGTGTAATTTATTGAACATGACACACATACAGTTGATAAATTACGTTTTATACATGACAAATGATGGTTTCCTCGTCATAAATAACACATAATTTACGTATTTGTTTCATAATTTGTATTCGATGTGTATTTATGTATGAGTAAAAACGAAAACAAGTGTTGTTGTAATGTTCCCAGAAAAATATACTATTTCCAAATCTGAAAATTAAGTAAGAGAAAGTGATGTATACGTTTTGTATATTAACCCCCAAATCACGCTAAATTGATCCCAGAAAATATACTCTTTCCAAATTTGAAAGTTGAGTGAGAGAAAATTGATTTGAATCGAAAAAAAATTTACATAATAAGATAGAGAAAATTGATTTGGTTTCCAAATCTGTAAAGAAGGGAGAGAAAATTGATTTGGAAATATCCGTGGTGATGGCGTTTCGTTTTGGTTAGAATTTTGGTTTCTAATCGTTTTAGGTAATAGGAAAGAGAAAATTTGATTTTCAAAACTGTTTAGAGGAAAGAGAAATTATGATTTGTTTCTATCCGTTTTTTGCTAATAAATCTCTCAAATCACGCCAAAATCCATCTTTTCAGATTACTTCACCCCCCAAAATTCAAAACGCGCGAAATTTGAGTGTGGGACATTGACGGTACTCTGTTTAGAAAGTGTGGTGACTCCTTAAGGGCAGGAATTTAGTAGTTTATTTGAAGGTAGCATAGGGTAAATCTATGAACAGGTACTCAAATAAAACAAGATAAATGCAATACTATCAACTAAATCTAAAAAAGTACCACTGCAAAAATTAAAGTTATTGCATACGGAAATACACTGTCGGCAACATAAAAATAACCGTCGGCGAACGGTTCTCCCGACGGTCGCCATGCGTAGGCTTAAAGACCGTCAGTATATTATTTCTGACGACTCTGGCGACGAAATTACGATTGTCGGTGGAAGTACTACCGACGGTTAATTTATGGCCAACGGTTAATTTAATAACAGTCGGCAATATAATTTGGTGCCAAATTTCGCGCGGCTTCTCGATTACCCTTCATTATGCCGATAGACAATATCCGTCACTATAACTTGTGTTGGCGGCACATAGCAATAGGTTTCTTAATTTCTTATAAAAAATTCGGCACCCGTTGCTGCAGTAGGTGATCCATAAATGACGCAGCGGAAAACTGATAAAAGCTTTAGAACTCCGTCTAAAGACTATTGAACCGAAATTGATAACAAGAATACTAAAATACTGAATTTTATTGATTGAATGAATGACTGAAACAACTTCTAAGCCCTCATTATATAGACTTAGGGTTTCCTAATCTTGGTCAAACTCCAATAGAAACTCCTCAAAATAAAATACTAGAATAGTAGTAATCCTAAACTGAAAATAATTACCAAAAATAGAAAAAAAACTAGTAAAAGTCCGTTTTGAGGTCCTAAACGATGGAATTTGCCCCTCAAAGTGGGTCCGACGAATGACCGGAACGCTATTTCGGACCATCCCTCAAAATTTCGTCCAATTCCGACACCCGTAGCTTCGATTTTGGCCGTTTTAGTCTGTCACCCTTGTATTTGGCCGCTTCGATCTCATCCATGTATTTCTCGGCCAATTCCTCTACATCAATAAACTGCAGCAACATAATGAATAATAACTTGTTGTTTTTATCATAAACATAAATTTCAGAACAATTGATAACACATCAATCTAAGAGTAAATTTATAAAGTTCAACTGATCGTAAAAATTAACCTTAGACAAAAAAGGGTAAAATCGAAAAAAACAAATGATTATATATTAGGAGATTTAGTAATTGACCTCATTTATTTAGCGATATTAGGACAACATTCCTAAAATAACTATTGCTTAGGCGTTAACCCCCAATGGCTTATTTTCCGTCGTAATATTCATCAAGTTTATCGATTATTTATTGGTATGGGTACTCTTGGAGCAGAAAAATGGCTTGCTACTCTTCAAAGGCAATGCGAGCACTTTGCAACTGTGTATGACCCCTCAGTCGATCGTTTGAGTGCGTGCTCTAACAATTATACAACGTTTATTTTTTCACAGACATAGTTTTTCCAACTCATTTATTGTTTTAACTTTTTTTCTGCAAATAACCAAGATCACAAGATTTGAATATCTTGTAAGATTGTTATACAGATAGTACACCCCTAGACCCCAAAGTATCATTTCTACATCTTTTGCTTGGCAATTAATTAATTAGATAATGTTTTTTCTTGGATGAAGGTATAATTGTATTCAGGAATTGTTAAGGTTGCAGTTAGAAATCACAAAATAAAACACTGAAAAACAAAGAATATTACATATGAGTTATTGCATCACAATTGAAAATCCAATACAAGAAAATTGTGGAAGAGGATCAAGGCTCATTAAGACACCAATAGTTGATGGAAATGATAACATTTGCAGCGGATTTGTCCTCGTCCTCGAAAATTCTTCTATTTCTTTCATACCATAGGCTCCGAATCATCGTGAGTGCAACAACATCATTTCATGTGGCTACTCCATGGGATAGATTGTTCCAATATTTGAGGGAGGCAAGCTTCACGAAAGCGTGACGTTCCAAGAGATTGCTCGCATTGTTGAACGAAGAAATATCGACGAGTTGGAACCGGATCTGTGACCTCAAGTTTAAGATAACTTTATTTAGACGAACCTTAATGTGCTCAAACTTAATGACGATTATTATCTTGTTGAGAAATTTAATTCATATAACCAACCACAATCTCTGCAAAGTTTAGATAGATTAATGATCCATATAAAAATAGTGAAGATAGATGTATTAGTTAAATTACGATCCAAATATTTGTGAGGACGGGAAACTTTTGTACCACAAACTGTTCCTAAAATGTATATTCATGGATAGATCCATTTATTGATAAAATCTAATATAAATTTCATAAGTAAGGTTATTGATCAAATTAGGTAGGAAGCTAAAGTCTAAAAAGAAGATGGATCCTAGAAATAAATTTAGCTTGGACAATTATTTATTAATTAATATTCAATGCAGATTTGATGTTGGAAATAAATTGATTTGATTTAAGACATGAAATTGATTTTGGATGGATCTGAGAAAAATTTAAAATGGATATGACTCAACACATAATCACGAATATAGGTAATGAAGTGAAATTAACTTGAGATTCCTTTTGATTCAGTTTTAAATTTGCATGGTTGCTATTCAAAATAAAACTTTAAAGATCATGCAGATAGATTGAATCAAATCAAGAAAATAAACAAATGATATAGAAACCAACAAAAATAACAAACTAAATATAAGGATTGAGGAACTACCAAAATATATCTCCGAAAACAAAATTTTAAGTTAAAAATGATATGACAAGAAAAACGAATAAAACCTAAATGTAAATGGATTGTAGAGAATAAAATTTAGAAATCGAAAGAACAAAAAAAAAAAAACACAAACCTATATTCAGATGGTGCCTTTTCAGGTTCTAATGTTTTTATGAATCCTCCAATGAAAAGCTTTTTTTTTTTGTTGATGAAGAGAAATACCATTAAACAAAAGAGTCTATTACAAACCAACTAAAATTCGGAAAAAAAAGATGCGACATCATTCCAAGTTTTCTTATGACCGTGAGTTCGACCCCATTTAGCTAAAGCATCTGCATAAGTATTACAATTTCTAGACACATGGATGAATATAATTCTTGTGAATTTGTCCTTGATGTATTTGATCTGTCGGATGATACTTTGTGGTTGCCATTGAAGACTTCCTCCATTGCCATTGAGAGCTTGGATTATTGTCTGATTATCACTTTCTAAATGCAAATAAGATAATTGAAGTTGCATAGCACCTAGAAGACCAGATAATATCGCTAAGCTTTCACATTCTTCCGCATGTTGCCCTCGTACAGTATCTGCTACCGCAATTATATAGTTGGCCTCTGCATCTCGTATAATGTAACCGATTCCAGCCTGTTCATTAAAATTAACGAAGGAGACATCTACATTGATCTTAATATATGGTGTCGATGGAGGTCTCCATGTTTGAATATTCGTTTTTTCCTTACATTTAGTGGTAATGCTAGGCTCAGTTCTGAGTGGAGTGGTTGTGGTGTTGGTAATCCTTTCTATCATCTGTAATGGATTTTGTTTATTCGTTGTAAAACAGTTCTCACATCTGGCTTTTCACAGAAACCATAGAATTTTAGCATATAGATTAATAGTTTCTTCCTCTAGAGGTTTCCATTGTTGAATCCACTGAATCGTGGTAGTGATATGATCCGTTCTAACTTGGAAATGAAACCAAATTGCTTTCGTGAAAGAGCAATGCAACATAACATGATCAAGAGTCTCCTCCTCATTACAGTTAACACAGGAGTAATTATTACCAATAAATTTGCCAATTTTTTCTTTTACTGGTAAGCTATTCGTGCAGCATTTCCAAAGAAATAATTTAATCCGGGGAATTGTGTTCATATTCCATATTAAAGAACCAGTCCATCTGGTCTTGTGTAGTGTAAAGTGTATTATTACGTAAAAAATTATACATTGATTTAAGAGAAAAATTACCTGATTTCGTCAATGTCCAGATGGCTTTATCCTCATCGTTAGGATTAAGATTGATGCTGAGTATACAAAGATATTATTAAAACACATATTTATGACGTTTAAATTCTACTTACCATTCGTAATAAGTTGAGAAACCTGATCTAACGTACAACCTCTATCATTCGGAATCGGTAACGGATGATTAGGTATCCAATAGTCAGTCCAAATATTGATTTGTTCACCTTTTGTTAATATTCCAAAAAATAAGACTCTCACTTTGATGATAGTGTTTAGATATAGATTTCCACGACCAAGAATGATGATTCTTGGGAGGCTTGGGTTTATGAGAGTTATGAAAATACTTCCCTTTAAGCACTTGAACCCAAATAGCATTCGGGTTGTTGATAATGCGCCAGTTAAGTTTGTGCAGAAAAGCTTGATTATCGAGTTGGGGTAGACGTAGACCAAGTCCTCCATGTTTGCGAGGTTTGCAAATTGAATTCCAGTTGACAGTATGGAAAGTTTTGGATTTTCCCCACCAATAAGTCCTTTGAATAGACTCAATGCTGTCACTAACTCAATGCTGTCACTAATGCCTTTAGATTTCCACGACCAAGAATGATGATTCTTGGGAGGCTTGGGTTTATGAGAGTTATGAAAATACTTCCCTTTAAGCACTTGAACCCAAATAGCATTCGGGTTGTTGATAATGCGCCAGTTAAGTTTGTGCAGAAAAGCTTGATTATCGAGTTGGGGTAGACGTAGACCAAGTCCTCCATGTTTGCGAGGTTTGCAAATTGAATTCCAATTGATAGTATGGAAAGTTTTGGATTTTCCCCACCAATAAGTCCTTTGAATAGACTCAATGCTGTCACTAATGCCTTTAGGAAGGGCAAAGCACTGCATTTGGTATCGAGGAATAGCCGCTGCGATAGTTGAGAGAACTACCGAGCGGCCAGCTTGCGAGAGGAGATGAGTTTGCCATTTGACAAGTTTATTTTTGATTTGGGTTATGAGGGAATTAAAAGCTTGTTTCTTGTTACGATCGATAAAAAGTTTAGTGTCCAGGTATTTATCCCCAGAAGACGATTGATGAACCTTAAGTTCTCTAATAATCATACGTTTGAATTTAGGGTGCGAATTTTTAGAGAAAAAGATGTTCGATTTAGCATAGTTAATCATCTGGCCAGACGCTTCGCTGAACTCCTTAAGAATTTGTTTAAGATTGAAAATATTCTCAAGAAGTCTACTGAAAACAAGATTAAACTCATAAAAACAAAAGAACCTGGCCAGGTTTATATAGAGAGGGCTAATTTAGCGCTTCTACCTAACATTCATCTAGAAGCTCTCACTTAAAACAGATTTAAAAGCTTCTTCAATAATAATGTGGATTCCATAAAAGAAAATTTGGTGGGTTTCCAAATATGTTACCACACTTTAATAAAAAATAAGTACGTGAACAAGCAATAATCATGTAGGATCGTGATGTTCATAGGCGCAACAAATAAAATCCAAGTCTCTACCAACCCCACTTTGAGTTTATTAGTTTCGTTAAAATTATTTTTAGTCATGAAGTTTAAGATTTGCTTCCTTTTCCTTTGCCATTATTTTAATTGAATCAAGATTCCCTTTAGTTTGATTTAGGTTCCCTTTTGGTAACGAATGGGAACTAATTTGAAATCCAACTTCACTCGATGAAAAGTTAAAAGAATTGCTTTGGCACTGAAATAGTTGAGAATTAATTGAAAATGGTTGATGCCTGTAATGAAATTGAACTAGTATTGAATCTGATTTGGGGATATAAAACGATTTGGGTTTCGTATATGGAAATCAATTGAAATTGGTTAATGCCTTTTGGTTATGACAATGAACATAAATTGAATGATCCACGATGAAATTGAATGGGGTCAAATCGAAAAAAACATTGGTTTGAAATTGGAAATAAATTGAAACTAGTTAGTTCGTAACTTTAACTGATTTTGATGCCGATGTAAAAATAATTTAATTTTTTTTCGTAACACTAAAAGTGTACAAAGAGTTAAAAAGAGAAAACTTTTGAGATGAAAAGACAATTGCATATCAGCGTAACCTTGTCAATTTAATTAATTAAAACAATGTTACTAAGTCACGTCAAGCTTCTAGGGCATGAAGTCTACGTCCCAAATGAGATGTAATTTGTACAAGATTCCCATTTTTTTTATACAAATATTAGGGTACAAGTAAATCTAGTGGTACAATGTCAAAAAGAAATCTTGCTACATACATAAAAATTAAATCTTATGATGTGTTTGGATGGCGGAATCATAAATCTAAGTGGAATTTTTGGTTTGTTTTGACAACTAGAAATAATCCTGTGATTTATTATTATTTAAGTATTTTTAACGCTTCTCTAAAAATATATTGAAAAAAAATTTATCCTCGAAACTCGTTTTTTCCTCCAAAAATCTTTTTTTCCAAAGCAAATTTCTTTTTCCCAAAATAAATTTTTTTTTTCAGCAACCAAGATTTCATGCAAACTTTTTTCACGGAAACCGGAGCCTTCATGAAGCAAATAAATTTTCATAAATTTTTAGTTATAAAAAAAACAGTTTCTGAGAAGGAAAAAAATATGCGAGAAAACAAACGATTTTGCGATAAAAAAAAACGGATTTGGAGGAAAAAAAAAATTTCCAACGAAAAATCTATTTTCGGAAAAAAAAATAATTGGAGAAGAATCGATTTTCGAAGAAGAAAACGGTTGTCGGAAAAATTTGTTTTGAAAAAAAAATGATTTCGAAAAAAAAACGATTTTTTGAAGAAAAAAATAATTTTCAGAAATATTTGAAAAATAATAATTCAAAACTAATTATTTTGTAGAAGAAATATTTTTTTGTTGATTTTAAGTTTAAAATATAGATAAATTAATCTAAAGTCCTAGCAAATCCTAGGGGGTGCCAACAACTCTTGGTTGGAGTGGCAAGAAGTATGGTCTTCCACCTTAGAGGTCAAGGGTTCAAGACACGTTGAACATTAAAAAAAAATCTCAGGGAGTAGGGTGAGATTTTTGTCTATTACAAATTTTCGAATCAGGAATCCTTAGGATCCAAGAGTCCTAGAATTCTTGGCAGCCAAATAGACCAAGAATTCAAGATCTTGTCAATTCCTATTTTTGATAGGAATCCTGCAACCATACACACCCTTATTGTATAATTGTATAGACTTAGACAGTTTGTGAGACTTAGAAAGACTTAGACAGTTGGTGAGACTTAGAAAAAAAAAAGTAAAACTCAGTCACAAAGTTTGTTACAAATCAGTCGGAGTTCTTAACTAACTTCCCAACCGTTTATGTGATAGGCACCTCTCTAAGTCTTAATTATGTCTCTTTTGTCATAAGGTCATTCGTCACGACCATTTAACTTGTTCTTAAGCTTCCTATTGGTGCAGGATTTCAAAAGATTAGTTTCCACCGGTGCATACTTGACAAATAAAAAGCTTATCTAGATTTTCGAAGGTTATTTCTTCAAACCCAATAGTTCAACTATCATTTAGTGTTGTGAATTTTTATTACAACTAAGGGTTTTGCCCTGAAGTTTTGGAGCACCCTGACAAAACTTAACCTAATATCATTGGTAAACTCAAACATTCAGAATCCACCACATTATCCCAAAAAAATTACTTGATTTACTAAAACATTTTCTATGATAATATCGTTATGATTAATACTCCAAAAAGGACATCCTGGTGATGGTTTATTCCCTTCGTCATGTTAATTATTGTCCTAGATCTATCGTGTTCTTTAACTTCTAACCACATCAACTATCTGCACAAATGAAATGATTTTATGCTTCGGGAACTTCCAACATACTCTTTATCATTCTTACGCCGAAAATCCATTAAGCATTCCCAGATTCCTTCATCAAAGCAGACTCTCGT
>BEHA01001198.1:445963-533322 GCA_002897215.1 Eschscholzia californica subsp. californica | reverse complement strand
TTTGAATACTCCTATTCCCATAGCCCAAGAAACAGCATCTTGTCAATCACTCATGCTAGTCTTCTTAAGTCATTATTGTCCAACTAATGACCTGGACTAGAGATAGTAAGATGGTGTGCTTCCATGTTCACTTAGTAGGGTTTCTTTCATTAGATCACGTATCTAATAAACCTACCTGGAACACTCCATCCTTTTGGACTGTCGTCTAAATTCTAAACCACAATTTAGCTGACGAAATAAACCCAGTTTATTTCGGATAACAAGAGTCTGTAAAATTTGAGCACCCGCGTGAACTCCTTCACGTTCTCAATTTTACAAGTCATCTTAGGATTCTCCTTCCTTGATCCTAATTCCTTAGATTCGAGCATCTCATGATCGTTCTAAGGTGACAGTTTAGTTTCCTTTTCACTTCGCTTTGTTATTATCTTGCTTTCGAACTCTTTGTAAGCTGTTACGATAATATCAGTTTTCTCCCACTGAAATTAGTAATTCCCAAGTTCTAATTTTACTTTCTTATCTAGTAGAGTTAAGTAACGACTCCCAACATGAAAAACTCTTTTCCACCTGTTAGCCCTTCCTAAAAGATTCCTATCTTTATTTTCGGAAGATTACTTTTATGACTTTCTTCAATCTTCTGACTTGTAAGGGTGACGACATCTTTTGTACTCCAAGTACTTCTCAGATGTTCGGGTAAACAACAATCATCTCATGATCGTTCTTATGTTTTTCAAACATAAGTGTCTCTCCCATGTTTATCACGGGAGCTAGGTAGAATTTCTCTCCAAGAGATCTTCTTATTCAGACCTCTTCAAAACTCCTTTTGAACGAGTCTTTATCATCCTCTTGTCTATCTCCATAGATTTTGATGCCCATGGTTAATTTACCCTCGTCTTTCTGTCCTCTCGTGTATGTCTCCTACATACAGGACATGAAACTCGCTTGTTTCACTCCCACTTACCTTCTTGTCACACAAGATTTAACCATTCTTACTCTTATCTCTTTGGATTTCTGATCCAATTTCAGAGTGGTTTCTGCTATAGTTCTTTTGAATCTTCTCAAGACTCATCGGGGTTTTTGAGCAACCTTCTTAACTCCTTAAGAAGTTTCTACGCGATTGTCCCTTGAACCGTTCAAGGCGACATCCCTCGTCACGTAAGCCGAGTAACTCTTACTCCCTTTCGTTTTAAGGCAAGTAACTCCTAACTTCCTTTTGTTGCTCTTTATCGAATCCTATTCGATTTTTCCTCCCACTTGTCTTCTTTGAAGGACCCTCCTTTTAATGAAGACACCATCGAGAGCAACAATCTCATTGTGTTTCGATGATTTGTGCGAAAACCCCATTTTTCTTCTCGAAGAACTAATGTCTAACACGCTTTAGACATTAGAATAATTGACAAATTTTAGAACTCCTTCTAAAATTATATCCATATCCATATGGACTCAATTATTCACTATAGCTTTTCTAGGTTTTTAGTGGGTTGGCAGATACGTATTAGACTTTTGTGTTTTCGGAAGACCGATGACTATTGAACTTATGATCTCATCATATTCTTTAGTCACCCAGACCCATTACTCGATTTAGGATTTGTTTCCAAAACTTCTCCAAAATCAAGTCTTACGTCCATTCTTATCACATTAATCGCAGACTTTTATGTCTAACATTATTTTCTACGATTAACTGAACACTTGTACTCTTACAAGATTAGAATGACTAAGTCGGATCATTCGGTATAATTACTTAAAAGTTAAATAGGCTTTTTTAAGAACATTATAAAATATCTCATATTTTATTCACTCCCATAATCTCATTACAGAGTCAATGTTCTGAAAAGAAAAAGAAATGCTAAAACTGCTTTAAAGTATTGCCTATCGAGTCTATGATCCTTCTTGAGGTTTTCCAGCAACTCTTGCCTTCTTAGCTTTTGACAGGTTCATCTCCTCTTCAATAAATACTCAGCTCCCCCTCGCTCCTTTCATTCATAATGATAAGAGTCTTTTAGGTATCACATACCTTGAGGAATTTGTATTTAATTGAATAACTTTTAATAATTTTTACCTTGACCGGAACTCCCAGTTCCGTCGTTTAATTCTTCCAAAAATCGCGGGCAATCTCTTAATCGAATATGAGATGTACTACCGCACACAAGACATCTCTTGTTAGGAAGGATAGTTCTGGGTTTCGGTGCTTTCTTGCCCATTCTCTTGCCAGACGGCTTCCTTCTCCTAACGTCTTCCGTTCCCGTATTTACAGTCTCCTGGACACCTAGAATTTCTTCTAGAGTTTCAGGGGTGCTGAACCTACTTTCAGCAACTTCCAGAATCGCTAGCAGACTTTCGAAGGATACCCGGCCAAACTTATCTTCAAAGTTCGTTACTACATCCTGAAACCTTTCATCTAATGAATTCAGGATGATGTCAACCGCCATGTCGACTGGCATGGGAGACCCCATCCATTCCATGTCTTTGACGTGATCAATCATCTCCAAAACGTGATAACGGACGGATTTCCCTTTCTCCAGTCGCATTCTCAGTGTCACCATTGTGATTCTAAATCTTTCCATTCGACACTGTGTTCCAAACAATTCCCTTAGTCGTCGAATGATGGTGTATGCTTCCATGTCAATGAACATATCTATATATTTTCTTTCCATGGCCATTAGCATTAAACCGGTTACTGGCGCTGACTTCCTTCGAATATCGTCTACTTGCTTACGTTCATCAGAAGAAGTTTCTGAAAGCACGGGGATCGGAATGTCCAATACTTCTGCGCATTCTCCTAGAACCTTTCTCAGGTTCCTCTCCCATTGAACGAAGTTGGTATCGTTCAATTTCTCAAGTATGGTATAGAGGTTGAAGATGTTCTTTGTCATAATTAAACTACATGTAAGAAATGCGAAAGTGATTAAACTTGTTATCCTGGCAATTTTCTTAATTTGCCTATATTATTCTATTTTTGATGTCCCCTTAGAATAATATAATTCCAAGATCCCATTCCTTCGAAATTAAGCGTACTTTGGCAATGCCCTTAATTCGTCGTCCTGGGTGAGTAACTCCTTACTGATCATACTCCTATGACTCTTGGTTAACGATTTAAACATTAAATCGTCCTTTAGCCTCGAAGTCCAAAACCCGTTTGCTGACTCGTTGAGAATAACCATTTAGATATGTAGACCTCTTCATAGATCTACCCGTATTGTCCCGAGGTAAAAGATGACACCCTGCTTTGGCATGACCCACCATCGATGAATAAGGGCTCAACAGGTGTCTTAATCTGGGTAGGCTTTACTCAAAATTCTTTTTGGGACTTATTACGTAATTTATCAAGTTGCGTTACTGTGAACTCTTGCATAACCATTCATGATTTATTACGTAAAAGTTTATGTGGGTTTGTGTAATGATTTGTTAAATCTTAGTATTACCCCTTAAAAGATCTCATCTTTTAAGTTTATTTCTTGTTCGCCTATGGTTCGTTTGGATCCATATCCAAGAACCTCTATTGACTACTCCCACTTGAACCATGATCTTATCATTCAGTTCGTCAATAGATTCAAGACCCTATACTTTAAGTATTATTCGGGCACAACTCCTTGCGCTTAGAACAAGAAACGATAATCTTATCTAAAGGTATACTATTCTACGCAATCACATACATCCATACATACAATAATATGACAATCATAATAAACAAAGTATGTATCCTAGATTCGTTTCTAGGTTTTGCTATGTCTCGTATAGCTATTCGTGGGAATTTGTGACATCTCTATGTCTAATGGGCTCTAAAGTTTCGTATTTCACAATACTTAAACTAGAAGCACATTACGTTTCTTCCTTAATTGTTTCCTAAATCAATATAAGGAAAAACTCCGTTCGGGCTTTTCTCTAACCCGGGTCTATGTCGGAAAAAATATGCTCGGAACCGGGAGAAAAAGTCTGAAAAACTCCCTTCTAGGTCATGGCCTAAAAGCCCTTGAGTCACACTCAAAAAGACCTAAGTCAACCCTGGTCAAAGTCCCTTGACTGGTCTCTGGTCAACCCTTGACTTAACCTTGTCAAGGTCCGGACCATGAGACAGCACCTTCCTGTCGTGCTCAGTCTCTCGGGCAGACGCGTCCTAGCCCAGCTAGACGCTTCTGTCCTGGGACAGACCGTCTAGGATGCGTCCTGGTCGCGTCCCAGACGCGTCCAGACCATCCGGTCACCTTACATCCCTCTCGGGTACTCAATCCGTGAGGTGTTGGAACTTCCAGACGCGTCCTGTACGTGTCTTAACCTGGGACAGCACATGTGCCATCTCGAATGTTCGGTCCGAGATGCACTCGTGCTCCACAGTCACGTCCCAGACGCTTCCGTGCATAGACGACAAGGCCATCCTACCTGGGATGCCTTCTGGACGCGTCCAGATGCGTCCTAGATGCTTCTGGATGTTCCGGTCGCACCCAGTCGCGTCTGGAAGCTTCCAGTCGCATCTAAGATGCGTCTGGTCGCTCCAGACGCATTCTGAATGCGTCCGGACACCCGTCCAGTGTCTCGGTCCTAGACCGAGACTCTAATAGGTTCCCTCGAGCGCGTCCAAGCCGCGTCAGGGATGTCCGAGACGCTCCTGTTTCGGAATCCTATTCCGTCTCGGACTGGGATATCCCAGACGAGTCTTCCACGCGCTGGGACGTCCGAGACCCGAGAGTCACGGACTTCTAGTCTGTGTCGGACTGGGATATCCCAGACGCGTACAAGACGCTCTGGGACGTCCGAGACCCGAGAGTCTCGGACTCCTAGTCCAGCTCGGACTAGGATTCCCGGTCCTTCACGGACTGGGATTTCCAGTCCGTGTCCCTGTCTGTCTCGGACTGTCTGTCCGAGACGTGCTGGTCCGGCCCGGACGCGTCCTGGACGCGTCCTGTCCGGTCCGGCCAGCTGGGTTTCCAAACTCTTTGGAAATCCAACCGTTCCAACTGATTTTCTTTTTGTTTTTCTTTGTTCCAGCTGCTGTTAGGTACTGTTTTTGGTAAATTCATCAACCAATCTTCATGGTTTTGATGATTTTTATCAAAATTCTTATACCCTAAAGCTTGTTTATGAAAACTCTTTTCATAAAACTATGTTTTTAGTGTTTCTAGGTCATGAATCTCATTCAAAACCCTAATTTGATCTCATCAAACTATGCTTGAATCTCTATTCAAACATCATAAACACTAGTATCTAGTTGTTCAAGTATGAATTTAATTCGTCTAGTCAAAGATAGTTTATGCAAACGGCTCGTGATGCCACTGAAGGGGATTGTACTAGGGTATCTCATACACCTAATTGTCTAGTGTTGGTAGCGGAATCTCAAACATCTATATGTTTAACACTAGTTTCCAGGATCTATACATGAAGATACCAATGAACTAGAATGGAAAGATGATTACCTCTTAATCGCTTTCCCACGAACTAAATCCCGACCAGTATTCGGAAGATAAGAGCTCCAAGTGTAGCTCCTCTACTTGAGACACCGAGTAATGACTTGAACTCCCTCCTTTCAGTCAGCTAGGACCTTCTTGAAGGTTGAGATGAAGAACTCCTTCTTCTTGACTAGATACTTGAGAAAACTCCTTTTCTCTCTCTCTCTCTGAGATGTATATTCTGAAACTCTTTCAGACACTGACAATTCTGTCTCTGAATTGCCTCTTTTTTTCCTCCTTCTTTAGGTTGTATAATTAGGTATATATAGAAATCCCTAGAAGAGGTATTAGACTCAAACTAGGATTCCATAAACCTAACTATTAGGCAACACCCAAAATACCCTCCTTTGGGTCACTTAAAGTGGCCGACCAACATACCCCTTTATGGGCTTCCTTGGCCGGCCCACTTAGGGCCTAGCCGGCCATCACATGGCCGGCCCTATTGCCTAGGTCGGCCATCACATGGCCGGCCTTCCTAAAGTCATTCCGGGCCTCCCTTTTGGGCCCGGATATTTTTATCTCTTCGGACTTCTCCGAATCTTTCAGGACTTACCAATAATGGATCCAATCCACTTATTTGCCATTATCCATCTAGTCAATTCTCTCTGTTCAAATCACTACTCTGTTGTGTAACCCTTGTAGGATCCGGTCTATGTTAGCCGCGAATCAACTCTTGATTCGACGATCGTAGTTGACTTTTAGCTAAGCATTACGACCCCTAATTGGACCGGACTAATGATCTTCCGAGTAAGGTCATTAAGATCCTATTCGTCAAATTGTACACATTGCATCCTTGGTCGAAGGACACTCCTTCAGAAGGATACCATTCCTTCAGACTTTAGGCATATATCCTTCACCACGGAGGAAGCAGGAAATCAGGAAAGAGAGTTGGAAAAAATAAAGACTTTCTTTTATCTAACCTTTGATGATGAGTAGTTGAAGAACAAAGGCAGGCTATTTATACTAGAAGAAGAATAGCCAAGGGGCTTCTTGCAAACAAACAAGGGTCATTAAAGACGAAAACCAAAAGCACCTTGGGAACACGCAAGGGAATGATGACCGATGGATACACACAGCTTTAGACCGATGGTAGAAGGCATATCAGCGGATTTCAAGGAGACGTGATAGTCTCACCACTAACAAAGCATCACGTTGAAGGATATATCCGTTCGGTCTGAAGGAGATGTCCTTCCGAAGGAGTGTCCTTCGACCAAGATGGCAATGCGATCAATTTGTCAGCTGGGATAACGATGACCATACTGTGAAGATCATCCAGTCCGGTCCAATTAGGGGTCCTAATGCTTTGCTAGAAGCCAACTACGATCGTCGGATCACTTCGGTGATTCGCGGCTAACATAGACCGGATCCTACAACGGGTTACACATTAGTGAAGGGAATTATACCCTTATACTAGTGTTTATAGAGGATAACGACATCTAATGTCTAACACTAGTATCCCCAAGATCATCATGCAAAACTAATAATTAACTAATAAGAAGATAGTAGATTACCTTAATCGCTATTTCCATCGAGCTAGTTGAATAGATTAAAGAAGACCAAGAGCTTCAAACGTAGCTCCTCTACTTGGGACACCGAATAGTGTATTTAATCTCCCTCCTTGAAAGCTCGCTAGCACTCCAATGGTGGTTTGATAATAAGAAGACCTTCTTCTTGCTTGACTAGAAGAGATAGCTAGGGAATTAGCTCACTTTCTCCTCTCTACTTGATGTGGTAGAGTAAGAAAGCTTAGAGAGAAATTCCACACCTTATTCTCTGCCCTAAGAGTATTTATATAGAACCCTAATGAGAATACACCTCCTCAAAGGTTTCCTAAAACACCCTTTAGAATAAGATTTAGGGAAATAGTCGAAAATAGCAATTAATGATATTTTCTCAATTACCTAAGGAGCAGGTGTTCAAACACCACGAAATTTTTCATGCATACTACTGGCTATGTCAGAAAGTCACCCTCCAAAATTCATCCCAATCCGAGTCCCGGAAGTACCCGAACCGGCCTAGGCCCAAAATCCTTATTTCGGACCTTTTTGCTATCTTTTGCCCAAATTCTATTTAGTCCTATGAGATATGTTTATGGGACATTCCCAATGTTATATCACACTCCCACTAGTCATATCATCCGATTAAATACCCATTCTTTTGTGTAACCCGATGTAGGATCCGATCGAAGTTAGCCGCGAATTACTTCGTAATTCGACGATCGTAGTTGGTTTCTAGCTAAACACTACGACCCCTAAATCAATCGGACTTCATGATCTTCTTCATCAATTGTCCTAGCCGACATATTGCTCGCATTTCCATCTTGGTCGAAGGACTTCTCCTTCAACTCCTTCAGACTCCCACTTCGACTTAGAACAAGTGCAATGTCTTTATTCCCGTGTCAATTTAGTATCCCATCTGATACGTCACGTCATTAAGACTTTCTTGATCTCCGAGTACAACTGTAAAAAACAAACGATTAATTCTTAATCCGTTTGAGCGCGGCCACGCATTTTCAGTTGTCACTTATCAAGTGGCCTTGAGACACTTTTGACCTAATGTGATTAGGATGACACAATCCATTCTTGTGCTCCCACTTAACTTCATGTCTATCCTGCCCTTCCCAGTATCTGTCTTTATAACCTCCTTTTACGGCGCGGTGTTTGACGGAACCAAAGTCGGACATTCCTTACATAAGATGAGTGGAGCACTCATGTTTTGAGGAATCTCTCCAATATTGTCTTTTGAGAAGTATTTGACGTTCATCAAGAGTGATGTACTTCTCATTAGAGGGTTATCCAGTATATAAACCTTTTACACACCCACGTAGTCGAATCGAATACACTATTCCTATAGCCCATGAAACTACGCTATCCCATCGACTCCCGTACTAGTCATCATGAGTCATTGTTGTCCATGCAATGACCTGGACTAAGAATTTGACAATAAATATTCCAAGTTCGCTTAATAGGGTTTCATTCATCAGATCACGTATCTGACAAACCCATTCGGAATGTTTTATTATCAATGGACTGTCGTTTAAACACTAAACCAAATTTAGACGACTTGTGAAATAACTCTATTATTTCTGATAACGAGAGTTGTAAATCTGTGCGTCATCCGTAAAACTCTTTTTACCCACTCAGTTTTACTTGTCGAGGTTTATTCCAAATTTACCTAATGCCTTAGACTGTGTATGAATCTCATACTATGTCTTAGGTGACAGTTTAGTTTGACTACAGTGGTAGTCGGTTTTAAACTTTGCTTTTGCTATCTTCAACCTTGATAATATCTAGTAATCTTTACTAGAGTTAAGGCTTTTAATTTCTTATGTAGAATTTGCAACGGTTACGGCTTAAACACTTTTAAGCCTACTTTCCTTGCATGTCCGGAAGTTTGCAACAATGACTATTTGTACTACTTTCATCCTTTAGCCTTCTAGGATGTTTCAGTAGTGTTTCGGGTTTCCAATCCGAATTGGATGTCTAAATGCTAATCACGTTCAACATGACTTACTTTATGTTTTCAAACATAAACGTCTATCTCATGCGTGCTTGCTCATCGGTGTCTTTTCAAACTCCGATTTGGCAACGCTCTTTGTCATGAGTTTTGGGTCGAAACTCTTTTATACTTTTCCGAGTCTTTGATTTTCTGTTTCGGATCTCAAGCATCTCAGCGTACTGAGTCTCTCTAATCCTATCATCTTATTTATCTATGTTTATAGATCTTCAGATGCCCAAAATGGCATTTCATCCTTGTGTGTGGTCCTTTTATTGAGTCATTCACTGTTACACAACATCTTATGTCGTACTCAATCTTTTGTATGTACTCTGCATACGGACCCGGAAGGTTTGTTTCTCTCACTTACCTTCATGAAACTCGTGATTCAAGATTTTTCTTCATTCCTCAGGAATCAAACTTCTTTAATTGCCTCTTTGAATCGAAGATTCTAACTCTTGCGTGCTTTTAATCCGTCGATGGATTTCTGAAGCATGCCTATGGGCATAACTTGATTGGAAGAATCTTATTCTTCTTGTCTAGTTTCAGGAAACATGAATGTTTCCATCCTTCTCAGTTTCCGTTGACTTAAATTATCAAGCTTCATGTCTTGACGAGATATGGATTCCATGATGATTTTGGCTTCTAGCCAAAATCTAGAGTCACTTTCCGTTTCTGCGCAGGTCTTTTATCTCCTCGGAAATAACCTTTATTTTCTGAGTCTTTGAGATTTTACTTTTGACCTTCTAGGGCTTTTGAACAACAATTTGAAATTTTCTCAACTACTTTGAGATATTCCTTTAGAGACACTTTCACTTGCTTTGAGAGGTCTCCTGCGAATGGCATTCGCTTTTGTGCGGTGGGCTTATAAGATCATATCTTTAACCTTTCCTTTTCTGAGGAGCCGCAGTTTGTTGCTCTTGCTCGAATTTAATCGTCTTGTACAAGTTTCATGATTGTTCTTCATGATTGTTCTTCATGACTCTTCATGATTTTTCTCATGATCGAATTAAATCGACTTGTACTTTTCTCCCACTTATTCTTGTAACAATTAGTATTTTTCTCCCAGACTACTAGGTGTGCTAATTACTAGAAGAATACTATCATGAGCAACAAACACTTTGTTCTCTTGATTGGTTATGGAAGAAGCCCAAATTTCTTTCAAAAAGAAATTGCGTCAGATATTAACTAGCTTTGTAACGCTTTTACAAGTTTTAGACTTAAACGAAGTAGGTTAAGTGTGGAAGCAATCGTGTCTAGAATATATTCTAAGGTATTCGGAAGACAGGCTTAAACCCATTATTGATCGAATCATGCATAGAAGTGTTCGATTACTCCCACTGAATCCACCATCCGTCAGATGTGTTCCATGGAGCAGAGTTGGGAAACTGTTTCTCAACTCCTTTGATGGTTATCAAGTGTTTGACTCAAGTTTTCACTATCTTGTCAAAGTGATTCTTTACTTCGGTTTGTACTTTGTTTGAACCTTTCAAACATTCCGACTCACACTTTATGATTTGTACGTTTCCATACTTCATGAAGTTTATCGGAGTACGTATTGAAGTATCTCTCGTTAGCTTCTGCAAGTAAATTTATAGGTCTGCATAATACTGTATGAGTCCTAATAGGTTACCACTCTTATGCCCTTTTGATAGGGTGACTTTGTCAATTAGTCCTAAAGACCTAATCGACAATGTTGAAGTTGATGAGTGTGAATCTCTTGAAATCAGCCATTATCAATGTTAACCTTTAGTTAATTTACCACTGGTTTAAAACATCAGATGTTTCTAGAAGAACAAAATAATTATTATTAAGTTCTAAACTAGATCAGTGTCTAAGAGAAGACTTCGATCTCTTTCAGCATCCTTAGCATTACTGCTTCTGCTCCCTCTTGGATCCTTACTTCTTTTAGTCAAGTATGCGATTCCCTTGAGCTTTACCGAGCCGATCATCCGGTCTAAAAATTACCCGATGAAAGAATTTTACGATACTTGTTTAACTTTGTTGACAAGGATATGGAACCAGAATTCATAATTCCATTCCTTTTGCCCTTCAGATGCTAAGGGTAGTTTCCTTTTAAATGGTCTAGCCATTATTTGGAAACATTGACAGTAATGAGGAATACTCTTGATCATGTACTCGGCAACTGCATTTTTTTTTATCAAATGTTTGTCTCACTTGACTGACCCTTTGCCCTTTTGAATCTCAAGAGCTCTTTCTTAGATTCTTTGTACCAAATCTCAAGAACCTTTCTTATATTGGATATTCCCATATGTTCTGTTGTCTATCTTTGTTCAGTCGATATTGAAATTAGGTGATAGATGTATTCTGTTGTCTTCCCTTAGGATGACTTTCAGATTGCCTTGGAGGTCTCGTACCTCCCCCATTTATGACTTCTGTCGGAATTTCTTCCTCAGTTTGTCTTAATGGCCGTGCTAGCATCCATTGCTCTTTCAAAGAGAATGTTATACGATTGCTTGCAAAAGGCTTTTGACCTTCTCTTGTACGAGTCAACATTGGGATTAGGTATTCTAGTCACCTTCCTTTTGAATCTGAGAACTATTCTCGGATTCATTCTTCCATTATAGGAAGTGGATCAACACCTCCCTTAGGTGTGGTTTAAAGTTGAAATCGTTTCCTAGTGTCATCTTTAAAACTACATAAAGAAATGGCAAAGTTTTAAAACTCGTTATCGTTTTTGAAAAACATTAGTTTTCCCACGTTATTCAATAAAAAACCGTCCCCGATTGAATAAGTGATTCCAAGATCCCAGTTCTTCGGAGTAAAGCGGATGAAGGCCCTACCCTTTGACTCCGTCGTTCCGGGTGAGTGAACTACTTCACTGATCATACCTTATGACTCTTGGTTGATAGATTTCATTAATAAATGACTAATCTATCCTTTTGCCTCGAGTATCCAAGACTCTCTTGCTGATCTCGTTGAGTAGAACCATTTAGACGTGTAGGCCTCTTCTATAAACCTACCCGCATTGTCCCAAGGTAGAGGAGGTACTCTGCGGAGGCCGACCCACCTTCCTCAAGGGCGCAACGAGTGTCTTAATCTGGATAGACGATTACTCAAAATTACGTTTTGGGGACTTTTACGCTAGTCTGGCGTTTGTTATATTGAACTATTTAGCCTAACTAACATCCACGACATAAAGCGTAAATAAGTAAGTAAATGCGCGGGAGAAAAAAAATCAAGCAGGAAATCCAAAGTTTAACTTTGTTTACAGGATCTGCGAATAGTTTGAGTCTTGTAATTAGAGTTTAGGTTTATGAGTCCATTGAAGAAACTCAAGGAGGAAATCCAAAGGCGAGTGGGAGAAATCAATGGAGGTTCAAAGATGGAGATCTAGACGAACTAAAAGGCGAAACTAGAAGCAAACTAAAGGAGATTAGATCTTCTAGGTTAGGGGTCATAGTAGGATCCATATGTGCTTGATTTACTTTCTCGCACGCATTTACTTACTTTTTACGCTTTATGTCGTGGATGTTAGTTAGGCTAATTAGTTCACTAAAACAAACGCCAGACTAGCGTAAAAGCCCCTAAAAGTAATTTTGAGTATAGTGCCTATCCAAATTAAGACACTCCTTGCGCCCTTGTTCGAGGAAGGTGGGTCGGCCTTCGCAGAGTACCTCCTCTACCTTGGGACATTGCGGGTAGGCCTATAGAAGAGGCCTACATGTCTAAATGGTTCTACTCAATGAGATCGGCAAGAGAGTCTTGGATACTCGAGGCAAAAGGATGGATTTTACACTAAACATGTAATCCATCAACCGAGAATTATATGGTATGATCAGTGAAAGTGTTCACTCACCTAAATCAATAGGAATTTAGGGCAGGGCCCTAGTCCGCTTAGTCCTTGAGAGATGGGATCTCGGAATCGCATTATTCATCTAGGGACACGTTTTATCTTGAATAATGTGGCAAAAACTTAGGACTTTTTGCAAAAATTATCGAATGTAATACTTAGCAAAATCCTTTTTCTGCTTCATGTAGTTTTACTATGGCAAAAATCAATCTTTTCAACCTATGTCCAATCCTCGATGAGGATAAATTGAACATGGATAACTTCCTTGATTGGGAAAAGAGATTGAGAAATGTTCTCAAGTCTACAAACAAAGAAAGCGTACTAAATACACCTATTCCAAAAATAATTGCGAACTCAAAGGTTGAGGAACAAAAGCAGGCCAAAAGTATCCGGATGAAATCAGTTTCAGTAACTTGCCTTATGTTGGCCACCATGGAGCCTAATCTTCAAAAGAGATTCAGGAAAATGGATGCGCACACAATCATCCGTCGATTAAGGGACATGTCCCGAAACAAATCACGGTTGAGGAAGTACGGGACTTCCAAGGCAATCCGGAGTGGCATTGGAATGTCTGAATCAAAGAAAGAACTTCAACTGATTCAGAAGAACAATGGGAAGAAGGAAGGAACTCACGGTTCCGACCAAGGTATCTATGTTAACTTAGAAAATACATTTGATTCTCAATCCTGGGTGTTTGATACCGGATGTGGTGCTCATATCATTTCTGATGTGCAGGGCCTTAAGGGAATCAAGTATTTATCTGCAATGGAGCTTGTCCTACGAGTAGCAAATAGAGCAACGGTTGCTGCGAAAGCTGTAGGAACATTCAGTCTACCTTTAGAAACTGGTCTAGTTTTAGAACTTCATAATTGCTATTATGTACCCTCTATTTCTAGAAACATTATCTCTGTCTCAGAGTTAGACAAAGAGGGATATCACCTATTAATAAAAACCAGCGTTGTTCTTTATATAAAGGTGAAATGTTTTATACCAGTGCTAAGTTATACAACGGTCTCTATATTACGAATATTGAGAGCGAAGACTTTAACATAGAAACCAAATGGCTACGGTCAGATGATTCGAATCCAAGTTACCTTTGGCATTGTCGTTTGGGTCACATTAATATGACACGCATGAAGAAGCTCCATAAGCATGGACTTCTAGGTTCGTGTAATTTAGAATCATATGACACATGCGAATCATGTTTAATGGGTAAAATGTCGAGGTCTTCTTTTAAAGGAAAAGGAGACCGAGCCAAAGAACCTTTGCAACTCATACATACGGATGTATGCGGACCAATGAATACTCCGGCGAGAGGTAACTATGGCTGCTTCATCACGTTCACGGATGACTTCACTCGTTATGGTTACATATACTTGATGAGGCATAAGTCTGAATCGTTTGACATGTTCAAACAATTTCAGAACGAAGTAGAGAATCAACTTGGCAAGAAAATAAAAGCCATTCGATCCGATCGAGGTGGTGAATATTTGAGTCAAGAATTTGACGATCATCTTAGGAGTTGTGGTATAGTATCTCAACTCACTCCGCCAGGAACGCCTCAGATGAATGGTGTTTCCGAAAGGAGAAATCGCACCTTGTTAGACATGGTTCGATTTATGATGAGTTTAGCAAATCTTCCGAACACGTTCTGGGGGTATGCTCTAGAAACGGCTGCTTTCACACTTAACCGAGCTCCGTCAAAAGTTGTAGAAAATACGCCATATGAGTTATGGTTTGGAAAGGTTCCAAAGTTGTCTTTTCTCAAAGTCGTTTGAGTATGCGAAGTTTATGTAAAACGTTTACAAGGGGATAAACTCGCACCCAAATCAGACAAATGTCTCTTTGTAGGCTATCCAAAAAAGACAAGGGGTTACTACTTCTACCAGGAATCTTAGAACAAAGTGTTTGTTGCTCGAGATGGTGTCTTCCTTGAAAAGGAATTCCTTTCCAAGCAGACAAGTGGGAGAAATGTAGATATCGATGAAATTCGATATGAGCAACAAATAAACACGTATCTATCCACAAAGTATGGAAGAAGAAAATGAGGTCGAGATAGAGAAACTCGTGGAACCTCCCGCACAAGTCGAATTAAATTCGCAGGAGACATCTCAAATAGTTGAGAAAACTCCAAAAGTTGCTCAGACCCCTTGTGGATCTCAAAGGCTCTAGGAATTATCTCAGAAAACAGATTTCCTATTGTTAGAAGATAATGAGCCGAGTACCTACAACCAAGCTTCGACGAGCCACGAATCCGAAAAATGGCTAAAGGCCATGAGATCGGAAATGGATTCCATGTCAGAAAATCAAGTATGGGACTTGATCGATTTGCCCGATGGAGCAACACCAATCGGATGCAAATGGGTTTTTAAAGTAAAAACTGACAAGGATGGAAACGTTAGCGTTTTCAAAGCTAGACTCGTGGCAAAAGGATACAAACAGATTCATGGTATAGACTATGATGAAACCTTTTCACCTGTCGCAATGCTTAAATCCATTCGGATCATTCTAGCAATTGCAGCTCATTATGATTATGAGATTTGGCAAATGGATGTCAAAACCGCCTTCCTAAACGGACACTTGGAAAAGGATGTGTACATGACACAACCAGAAGGTTTTGTAGATTCCAAAAATGCTGGAAAAGTGTGCACGCTTAAGAAATCCATTTATGGACTCAAGCAAGCAAGCCGGAGTCGGAATCTTCGATTCGATGAGAAAATCAAAGAATTTGGATTTCTCAAGAATGCAGAAGAGTCTTGTGTTTACAAGAAGGTTTAGTGGGTAATGGGCCTAGAAAGTTTCCTAAATAGGTCACCACCCGCAAGTATACGGGCGTCAAGTAATAATTCCGGTAAGACCGGTTCGTTCCTCAGAGACTAGTTAAACCTATTCTAAAACTTAGAGATAGTATGGTTTTGGTTTTGATTTTGGTTTTACAAAATACTAAAGTACTAAAACAAATAAAATAAATGAACTCAAATTGGGGAGAAGTCTAGGATTTTGGAATCCACTCTATAAAATCACTTTTTGGAACAAATACTTAAACTGATTAATTCTCTTTTCCTATAACTCAGAATTTCGATTAATGAACTAACTTAATTCCGGGGGATGTTTTTGTTAAAACCGATAAATCATAACAATGTAATTGTATTTATTTTGAAAAACAAACCTCTAAACTATTATCTATCAAGTGATAAGTATACACCATCAAAGGATTTAACCTAAGCATGATGTATCAAACCTAAAAGTATAGATAATGAATAGAAAAGCTATTTAACAAACTAAAACAAAGTAAACCATAAAGCATAATAAAGAATAATCAATCAAAGATATATCTCTAAAAGATCAAAAATGAGTTTCATCGTAAAATCCTAGATGAGAGATTTAGCTATTCATGATCAAAACAAATATGACAAATAAGAGAAGAAAGGGAAGAACAACTAATCTTCTTTTTGCTTATTTCCTGTCTGGCAGCCAAACGCTTCTATGGAGAAAATAATTTTCCAGCGTCAATGGAAAATGATTTTCCAGCAACACTTCTTGACCAAACGCGGTCTTCTTCTCCAACAAAATCTCCCTCTCTCTCTACTGTTTCTCTCTCTGTTTCTATTTCAATATGAATCAGCTAACACATGGAAATTGAAATTGAAGATTGTATTATATAAAGAATTAAATTACAATCCTCTCTCTCTATATACAAATCACTCTCACTCTCTGTTTGTGTTTCTCAATTTCTACTCTGTTAGTACTCTCTCTCACAAAAAGAATTACACAAGAAGAAGAAAAGAAGATAGATGATTCTCTGATTTAGAAAAGAGGAATAAGAATACAATTCGGAACTCTCTCTCCCCTTCTCTCTCTAATATTTCTGTTTAATTGAGCTTCAAAGAGGATTTGATTTCCCAAGATGAGATGACCTATCCCCCTTCTGTTTCTCTGATTTATAGACGTTGAAGAAGAAATCAAAATCAGAAATATCTTGGTAGCTGTCCATTTCTGAAAATAACTCAATCTTTCCATAAACTTTATTCTTTCGAAAGTCGTCTTCCAAGCTAAAATTTCCTCTTCATTCCCTGATTTCTAAGAAGCAATCAAATCCTCCCTTCTCTGTCTCCAACGAATATATCCAGCTCCCATCAAATCTCACTACAAATCTTCATTTCTTTCCTTTAATCTCTGTATTCCTCTTAAACTTTCTTTTTCTTCTTTTATAAAAGCCAGCCATTAATCTTCACTCTCAATCTCTTACCAAGTCCAACCAATATTCATGATTCTTTCTCATTATCTCCTTCAATCTCTAGAGATTTCCTGTTTCTTTCCATCTATGCTTCTAAATCAATCTCTATATTATCTCTAACATTTGTTGTATTTTAATCCTCCATCTTATTTCCTTCTTCATGCTTTCTCTTTTTTTTAAAGAAAGAAATTTGAATAATATCTTTCTCCCTCTCATTTCCTTAATAGTAGTAGGCTAGTAGATAAGAGAGAATAAGGGTCAAATGAGTGAAGATGAGAGAAAGTAGGAAGAGGACTTGCCATAAATATGGCACCAATTAACGAGGATTTGCTGGCTCAATGCATTAAAGATGATTCCATGCTTCTGAGTGTAGGGAATAAATTAGCAAAGAAATTCCAGATGCAGCCACGTGAGTAGATAAGCCCACAGACGTCCAAGTCCTTCAGATTTGCGTGGGGGAGTATTAAAGCTCAAACGTGCAATGCACCGAATCTTTAATCATCCTGAATCTGGAAAGTTGTCGTCCACAAAATTTTAGTCCGTCTTTTTCATGTGTTGAGTTTTCCTTCATATTCATACTAACACATAGAGTGAACCACTCTTGAGTGACTTTAATTTTGTAATGTATGACCGTGAGGCAGTAGTCGAGGCGAAATGTATCGAGACGGTAATCAAGGTCTTGTCTTTTCAGAACCGAAATGATACTTATATTGGCTGGTCACGTGCACTTCGAGTCTTGATTACTGGTGAAGAGATTTTTAGCGTTTGTATGGTTTGATTGACTTGGATTTCATTTCTATTAACTTTTGAAAATCTACCGGATAAACATTTTTAGTCCATATCATATTTAAACCCTTCTGCATTTTTGAGATTTTTGAATTTTGTGGGTATATTCACTGCAAACCCTCACGAGACAAAACTCGTCCTCTAGGGCAACCTAGAGGTTTAACGGCTTGTTGCACGTGCTAAGTGCAATCGTGATTCCCTACGAAAGTGGTGAAAATGGGTTGAGTTTTATTTTCTGTTTTGCTCGAGGACTAGCAAAATCTAAGTTTGGGGATGTTTGATGAGACATGAAAATGTCCCATCTGAATCTCTTAACTCGGGTTAGTTAGTCCATTTCGGGCAGTTACTCTAATGAATTATGTGTTTCTCTTTCCCAGGTGGCTTTTACGGAGTTCGATGTGAAAATAACTAAAAATCGAGAGAAAGACGTGTTGAGGGCATTTTGTGCTCTGAGAATTTTGGCAAATATTCACAATCGGATGAAACTAGAGTTCATGACGAACTCGTGGGCGAAAACGGAAGTCAAATCGGAGTCCGGACAAGAAAGATAGAGCAGGTCAAAGTTTTGGTCCAAGTCGATTGACCTACGGTCGGCAAACACCAATTCAGCAACACGTGGCGAAGATCAGAGCCGCGACTTCTTCTTCTGAGGGTTACGTTCGGGATAGCGAGTGTATCTCAAGGTCTAATGGAGCGTTTGATACAGTACATCCGCGAGCAGGAAGCTACTGTACATCAACATGCATTTAACGGTCTCAGCTGTCCACGTCCACATGGCACTATTAGTAAAGAGCGTTGTAGCATCTTCCTGTGCTTCGCAACATACTGGATCAATTCTTATTGATAACTTTCAGCTTTTAAGTGCTGATTGGAGCCAGCTCACACGTCCTCCCTACTTATCTCTTTTCTCCATCTTTAGGAAAGAAATCAAACCAGTAAAATGGAAGTGATATTCCTAAAGAAAATTAGTGGCAACTCCATCTTAAACATATGGGTTTAGAGCATCTCCAATGGGACACTCAATCTCTAACACTTAGAGTGCCACATAGACTTTTTGGAGTTTTTGTTAAAAAATCATCTCTAATGGAACACTTTATTAGACACTCTAATATGAGGTGGACACATTTATTATAGAGTGTCTAGAGAGAGAAACTCTAAAATGAGAGTGTCTACTTGAGACTCTCTAAGTGTTACTTTTAAATTTTAACCAATAGAAAATCTTGCTTTTCAACTACTTTTTATCTATTGAATTGAAGAAGGACTTGTGTATTAAGTGTAGACACTTTAGAAATCTCCATTGGAGACCAACAAAAATTAAAGTGTCTCTATATTGACATTTAGGAAAGAGAATCTCTATTGGTCCTTGACAACTAGGACTTTTAGAGTGTTTGTTAGAGTGTCCCATTGGAGATGCTCTTAGTTGGGAAGAACAACCAAGATGGATTCGATTCATATTTCATGTAGAAACTTGAAAGAGAAAGAAAACGAAGAGGATTTGGTAGAAGAAAGAGAGAGAGAGAGAGAGAGAGAGAGAGAGAGAGAGAGAGAGAGTTTCTCTTTAGGAAAGATAGAGATAAACAAATAAGGTTTTTGAATTAGAAATATATGATATTATTAAATTAGAGAAAGGAAACTTTCTAATAACAGTGATGTAAAGGAGGGATTTGGTTGATGAAATATTTCTACTGAGAAGGCATGAGCTGGTGTATTAACAGAGAAGGACAGTATTGGAGGAGTTCGGCTAGAACAGAGATTGTTAGAGAAAGAGAGCTATTAAGAGAAAGAACGAAGGAGATATCTATGAGATGAAGGAGGATTCTTTTCTTTCTTATTTCTTGAGAATCGATTAAGATAGCTGGGCATCAAAAGAAGATTGAGAAAAAGATTCGGTTGGAAATTAAGGAGAACAAAGATGGTTTACTTTAGAAACAAAATTTCAAGGATTTAAGAAGATGATCTTATTGACAGAGCAGGGAATCAGTGGGCAGTGATTTTCTTTCTCTAATCAAAATGTTTTAGAGAGGGATTGACATAGGGACTGGTCGGCTTCTTCCTCTGTATAAAAAGAGAAGTTAGACAAGGGCATAATCATCTCGGTTTTGGGGATTTCATCCTCTCTTGAAGCTCAACTAAAGAGAAATATTAGAGAGAGAGAGGGTGAAAGTTCATCATTTTTTATCATCATCATCATCCACTTTTGTTCTTTTCTTTTCTTTGTATTTCTTTATTTTTTGTGAGAAGAAAGAGAAATTACAGAGGGAGAAAGAGAAAAAGAAAGAGTGACTTATAGTGAGAGAAAGAGAGAAATCAGAGAGTTTTGAGAAACTTATTTTGGTTTATATCAAGATTGGTTTAGATTCATTCTCTCTGTTATCTCATTAGTATTAAAGACAGAGTTAATTATCATTGTTAATTTGAGAAGAGGGAGAGATTTCAGAAAGTTAGAGAGAGAAAAAGAGTTGGAGAAGATGAGAAAATCTGTGGAAAATAATTTTCCCACAGAGAAAATATTTCCGGGAAGATGAGAAAATCGTGTTCCTTTAGGGTCTGTTTGGTTTGTCGATAAAATTATTTTCCCATCTGCTGGAAAATACTTCTTTAAGGCCCTGTTTGGTTGCAAATCAGCAAGAAAGTTAATTCTCTTCTCACTTTACTCTCGTACTTTAAATTGTTTAAATATTTATCTCTCCCACCATGAATAGCTAAAATATCTTGCTAGGATTTGTAATGAAGTTTTGACATATAATTTTGATATCTTCTTTATGCTTTAATATCTTGATGTGGTTTAAATGTAGAAATATTGAATTCTTAGTTTCGATAGAGGACGATTTCTTCATTGACTATGCTTTCGATTTGATAGTGTATGCTTATAGATTGATAGTCAATAGTTGAAACTTTATATCAAGGCTTTAGAATTTAGACTTTAATTATTTTCGGCGTTAATTAAACTATTTTTCGGGGATTGGTACATTCGGTTACCAAAACTCGAGTGATAAAAAGATATGCATGATTAGGTTTTCATGAGAATGTGTTAAAATGGATTCTAAAATCCTAGGCTCTCTTCTCATTTGACTTCTCCCCATTTGAGTTCACCTTTTTAATCGTTTTAATATTTTATTTATTTTATTTTAAAACCAAAACAAAAAACTGTACTAATTCTAAGTTTTAAATAAGTTTAACTAGTCTCTGAGGAACGAACCGATCTTACCGGAATTATTACAACTTGACACCCGTGCACTTGCGGATGTAGACCTATTTAGGGTAACCTTCTAGGCCCATCATAGACCTACCAGGGCTGGAGCGACGATGGCTCAGAGGTGCTGAGCTATGATGGTAGCAGATCTAAGTCTAGAGGAGCATATTCAAGTCAAGGTGGAAAATTGTTAGAAGTGACTCGAATATGGATTAGTATCAAACCCGGTTTTGGACCCGCCAACCCGCGCCAAATTTTAGACCCGTTAGCAGAGCTGATTACTGAGACAGGGCTGGTATGCGAAGCAGGGCTCCGAGGCAGAGCTGGACTCTGAGACAGAGCCGGAATGCGAAGCTAGGCTTATGTCGGTTATTAGTGTTAACGTATCCGTGTAATGTCGGTTGTAGAGAGAGAGAGTCAGTGAGGCGGTGGGATTAGGGTTTAGTGGCTATATAAACTAAACCCTAAGGAGATATCAGTAGCACAATCTCACGAAGTCTCTTATGTAACTTGTTTGCTTATCATAGAGGAAATCATCGCGTCGTTGTCGCCGTGGAGTAGGTCTCACCAACCGAACCACGTAAGTCTTTGTGTTCTGTTCTTGACTGTTCTTTACTATTCTTGTTGCTTCTGCTTGATTACTCGTATTGATCACATTAAACCCCGATTAGCATAACAAAAAGTATGGGAGGCTTGCTTGAGAGCAAATTTGGACGATGACTGGAAACTCAATAGGAGGTGTGGGTTTTATAGAAAGGTAGAGCAATAGAAAATATTGTAGAAAGAATCATTTTAGAGGAAGTGTTTGGTAACTGTAGCCCTTTGTATTCAACGTTTTCATTTGTTGAAAGTTATATTCAACCTTTGATATTCCATGTTTGCAGAGAGAGGGAAAGACATTTAAGAGGATGAATAGGAAATGTTTTTTTCTTCCCTTTGTCTTTATATTTTTTATTTGAAACTGTGTAGTTATTATTTTTCAAGAAGTTGAACTAAATTACTCTAAAAATATAATTTTTACATATATAATTCTTAGAATCATTCAAAGAAGATTAAACAGTAATACGTTGATTTGAAGAAAAATTTCGTCCAAGATTGTCGTTTTCTGGATGTTGTAAACTATAGTGCAGGACGAAGCTTTTTCATTGAGTCGGTCCAGAAGACATTCGATACAGTAGATTAAGACATAATGAGTAAGTAGATCTCGTTTGCCTTATTTTATATGGGTTTTTCATTTTCAACATTTTCAATGTATCCCAAAAAAGAAAATTTCTGGCCTCGCCGCTGATCCCACAGCCTCTCTCTTTCTAATTCTGAAACTTACACGGACACCCTTTACATTGATAACCACCTTAACATAAGTCTTGTCTCACATACCAATGCTGCTAATCATGTCTAAAATTCTGTGCCAACTCCACATGTTAGATACCGACCCACATTCAAATCCCTTTCAACAATTTATAAGACACCTTTTTCGGGAGGGCATTGATTACATGAAATGAAATAACTATTACAACAATAATCATTATAATGCCAACAAAAGGTTGAATTCACATATGAATAGTACTTTTTGCTTTTTCATAATTTGAAGGTTTGTCAATATGGTCGGAACTCGATTTTACAGATCCCCCTTATGGCTAGAGGTTTGGAAAAGGATAGAATGCATGAAAAGTCCAAAATCTGAGCCTAAATAGAGGAAAAAATCCACTCGAAAAATTCATGTAAAAAACCATTTTAAACACTCTTTAAACTGTCGACAACATATATAATTATGTTGTTAACAACTCATTTTTACCCTTCTATGTTGACAACATATATAAATATGTTGTTGTAAACTGTGGACAAATATATAAATGTGTTGTTACAAACTGCTGACAACATATGTAATAACGTCTTGACTTGTTATAAAATATCGACAACATATGTAATTGTCTTAACTTGTTATAAAATGTTGACAACGTATATAATGCATTATCTAAAATATTATTTGTCTGTTAATGAGTTTGTCAGATACAAAGGATAATACGCATAACATTTTAATTTTTGCAAAATACAAACTAAAAAAGGCATTAGTCTAAATGTGTTTGTCGATAACAAAGCAAAAAAATGCGAAAACTATTTCTTTCTTCACAAGACAATCGAAAAATGCTTTAACCAAAATATTAGTGTCAGTCTAGGTTTGTCAAATGCAAATCATTTTTTACAAAATAATTTTTGAGCAAAAACGGATTTTTTCAGAAATTTACAAAATTGTTGAGAGCAAACTAAGATTTGTTCAGACATTTTCAAAAAAAAATTCCACGTTGATTTTGGGAGTAAAGTTGTACTTTTAGAAAATAAGTTCTTTTTCAAATATTATTTGAAATCGGTCTTAGTTTCTTGTTATCTCCCAAAGTTTGGATTTTCAAATATTATTTGAAATTGTTGAGAGCAACCTGTCTTTTTCTCCGCATGTGAATGGCAAATAAGGTACGTTTTTCACCACAAATATGATTTATCTTTTGAAAAGGCAAATCTGTATTATATAAAGTACCCTAAGGCAAAGAGGGCAACTAGTTACACCATCTAAGAAAGAGAAATGAAAATTTCAACAAAGTCTAACTGTATTGGTGATTACAGACTAGTAATGGATTCCGACTGAGCAAAAACTATGAGAAAGTTGATTACGTGCTAGTAATGCATTTCAATTTTAATGTAATCATCTAAAATAAAAAATTCTACCAAATTCTAAGGGATAGGTTAATATTTTCATCCTATACAAAATTTAAATTCATGAATCCGGTAGGTTTAAAAATCCGTAAATTTAAAGTTGTCAAACAGACCAAGAAATCAAAACTCCTATAAAGTCATATTTTTATCCTACTTTTAATTCCTTCGTACAATACATTGTTAACATACTTTATATGAAACCTTGCTAAAAAAAAGGTTAATTTGCGAAAGGGACGTAGATAAGTACCGGGTTTTGCGAAAGAGACATGACTATTTGTTATTTTGCGAAGGGGTCGTGGACTAAGAGATTGCGCCGACAAGAGAAGAGCTTAGGGTTTTTTTGTCAGTTTTTTGGTCTTTTTTTTTTATTCTTTTTTTTTACGAATCCTCATCACACTTCTTAAATTCCTTTTACTTTCTAACTCTTTAAATTTAGTAGACATAATAAAGTTTAGATTTATATTCATGTGCTTTTAGATTTTTTTTCTCTCTTGTGTTATGCCGGAGTTGAAATTTTGCTTCTTTTTTTATCTTTCACATAAATATAATTTGATTATCTCATTTATTCATCATGTATTAGATTATGAAATTTATTAAATGTGTAATGCTAGAAAATCTAGAAAAATTATGTTTTTCAAGGTGGATGCGCATAAATTTCTTAAATGTAACAATATATTTTTTAAGTAATGGAATTAGATTAACGGTGTTAGAACTTAACTGGTCAACACTAGTCCACAACCCTTTTGCAAAAAAATAAAAGGTCATGCCCCTTTCGCAAAATCCGGTACTTATGTATGATCCTTTCGCAAAATAACCCAAAAAAAAGGTTAAACTCAAATTTGTGAAAAATAGGGTGCCTAAACACAAAGAGAAAGAAAGTAGATAAGATATTAACTAGTGAGATTGATTAAGTAATGGAAATTAATGGGCATTATAAAAAAAGAGAATCCTGACAAGTGGGTTATCTAATTTTCGGTTTGACTAATTTTAGAGTTGAAGAGTTGACTACACCTCCACACAAAAGTACAAAACTTATCAAAAAGGTAAGAGAAAGAAAAAGTAAAAGGGGATAATACAAAATAGTAGTAGTAATTAAAATATTATAGAAGTCATTAATGTCCATATTGGAAGAAGGAGCGGACGCACGTAACTCTAAGCAATTGCGGGAGCATAATGCGGCATTATCCCGAGTACCAACCCCCACTTGCTTCCTTATTTACCTCCAACTTAGCTCCTACTGAATTTTTTGCATACTTAAAAGGACTATTTCATTTTTATATATATATGTATAGAGAGATCGGTTTTCATAAGTTAGAGCACTTCTCATCTTGTGAAAGCTGTGGTCGAGATAGTTGAAGATGAGATATGATTTCGAGCGTCGTCTACTTTCAGTCTCTAGTTATCCTCTTATGTTACTATTGCTATTCTCTTCATCACTATATGTGATTTTCTTATCAAGTAGCTCTTCAGCCAATTCTAGTGATGATGGACTTGCAACGACGCCTCCAATGGGGTACTTCTCTCTCTCTCTCTCTCTCCCCACCTTGGATCAAGTTAGCCATTAGCGTAACTCACTTGGTTTTGAACATGCTACAGATATTTTGATGACTACACCTCTCAAGCAATTATGATGGTAAAGTGATTTTTGATAGTGTAATAAGGGACAAAATGTACATGTTATAGTTTTAGGGGAAATGATAGAGTGACTTAGAATTTGGTATTTACTGGATGACATGTTTCCTCATTTGGAAAAAAAAAAAGTGGTCCCCACCGTAGTCAAATTTTAAAAAAATATCGTCTTTTAGTGAATTCCACATTATTATGTCATCCTCTGAGTAACTCTAGCATCTCCCTATTTTTACACTCATGGCCCGTACTAGCCCTAATCTCACCCTCAAGTTATATGACTCCTTAGTAAGAGTGTCCACCGTGAAAAGAAAAACGGTTAATTTTGTTTTGGTCCCTAATTTGTGACCGACAGACAGTTATCGTTCTCAAATGTGTTCATCCTTTTGGTTTGCCCTCAAATATTTGTTAAAAATACCAGTTTTTCCGTTCAAGAATTGTTCGTTTGTTTCTTTTTTATCACTTTTTTTTCCTGATACCTTTTCTCTTAACTATGGAGACATACACGCAGCTTTAACTACAACTTAGATTTTTAAATTACAAGACAAATTAATAGTAGGATACTATCTTATTTAAAGTAGTTGATGCCGATAAATAAATTAAGGGAAATTTTAAAAGGCCCCCCGTTTTTGTTAAAAGGCCTCCCCGCTAAAAGCACCCCTCATTATAACCCATTTGGTTATAGGGCCCCCCCCCCTACAAAAGAGCACCTCCTTCATCAATATTTGACCTAACGGCAAAGTTAACGCCGTTAGGTCAAACTTAACCCAAGACCGGTGATGTTGACCACGCCACATCATCATCTTCTCCGGCATGGTCGCCGGCCGGCCAAACTTCCGGCCGGCGACCTTCAAATTTTTTTTTTATTCTCTCTCTTCTCTCTCTCTCTCAAAACAAAAAAAATTTTTTTTTTTTTTAAACTCTCTCTCTCTCTCTCTCTACAGATCTAGAGAGAGAGAGAGCGAACAGACCTTCAATGGATCTGCTCTCTAGATCTATAGAGAGAGAGAGAGTTTAAAAAAAAAAAAAAAAAAAATTTGTTTTGAAAGAGAGAGAGAGAGAGAATAAAAAAAAATAATTTGAAGGTCGCCGGCCGGAAGTTTGGCCGGCCGGCGACCATGCCGGAGAAGATGATGATGTGGCAGAGAGAGAAAATGAGATGGAGGAGAGAAAATGTGGGTGAAATACACCTTTAAAGGGGGTTTTTTTCACCCATTCAAAGAGGGGGATCCTTTAACCAAGCTAAGTCAAAGGGTTTTTACTAAGTCAACGAAATCATGGGGAGGCCTTTTAACAAAAACGGGGAGGCCTTTTAACAAAAACGGGGAGGCCTTTTAAAATCTCCCATAAATTAATACTCGTATAAGACTTATATTGATGATGATGTTAATACAGCAGGGGCGTGGGTGAGGGGGTGCAACCGGTGCGGCGGCACCGGGCCCCTCTCTATCCAAGGGCCCCATTTTTTGTTATGCTAAAGACGAACTTATACATGAGAGGTCAGTTTATTTCAAAATGTTATGCGTAGCTCAGTTGGTTCGTTGCGTACCCTACGCGTGAGAGGTCCCGAGTTCGAAACCTCTCTCCCCCGCCCTCCCTTATATTTTTTTATAATTTAAGTTTTATTAAGTTTCAGATTCTATAGGCAGCCATACAGCTAAAAAGTTTTCATACATTCCAGTTTCTGTAGGCGCCTCCCTTTACTTTTTATGATTTCATAACCCTCTTCATATATTTTCTAAAGGCTGCTCCAGTATTCCTCTCTTTTTCTCCCTCTAATATGTAATAGGTTTTCACGACGTAGTAAAGGGCCTTATATATTATGCAGCTGCTTTGGACCCGACGTAGTAAAGGGCCTTATATATTATGCATCTTTGGAATAATAATTATTTTTAAAACAGATTTATGACATGAATTAAGTTATAACTTAGTGGTTCGAGAGCTTAGATTTCTTATGAGAAGTCAAAAATCGAATCCTCCAAGCACCATTAGAATTTCATTTATTTTGTCTAACAAACACTATATAGGCCTTTAAATTTTAATTCCGATTGGGGCCTCCACATGTTCCGGCCGGCCGTTTTGCAGGATTCCTTGGTAACAAACTCTGATTTATTTATTTTTCGTTTGTTTAAGTACTATCTATGATTTAATGTGTTAAGATAGACCTCTTGTTATTGATAGGAAAATGATAGAATTTACTTAGTAAGTGAATGGAATAATTTAAACAAGATAAATAATTCAAAGTGAATAGAATTTACTACGTAGTGAATGTTATTTTAGTCGTAGCATGGTTAGAGCTTGTCAACAATTGTTTTCTTTCTCATTGTCTAAACCAAACTCACCTGGATCTGAATACTCTCACTTGTCAAACTCAAAATCAACAATTCACACAAGTCAGACATCAATTTGTTAGATAAAAAGAAACTTTTTGACATTTGACTCGAGTCATTTCGGACTCGATTTAAATTTCCATTCCGACTTGGGAACAAAAAAGCAAACACTACCTCAGCCTTTTGTAGGATAATATTCTGTAAATATGATTGCCCAAATTGAATCAAAATCGTAATCTTTGATGTTAATTTACTTTTCTTTTGTGGGTCGTGCAGGTGGAGCAGTTGGAATCGCTTTCACTGTAACATTGACGAGAATGTCATCAAACAAACAGGTGAGTATACTTGAGCTGTCGTCGTTCAAAGAAATAACAAAAACAAAAATCAGAAAAGAGTTTGATGGAAAAGGTCTTTCTAGTTAACTTACATAAGTTGGAGTCTGTTATTTGTTAATGTGTTTCTTATGCTCACTAACATTTGCTTATTATGGTTGAATTAACAGCTGATGCCTTAGTGTCAACTGGTTTGGCCAAGCTAGGTTACCAATATGTTAACATAGGTATGCCGCTACAGACGGATAATTCATCATTTTCTCATGTATCAAACTAATTAAGCATCTTAAATTTATACGACTCCCCGATGGGAAGTTTCTATTTTTACTAGATTGCTAACCCAAACTTATAAACAGATGATTGTTGGGCTGAACCCAATCGTGACTCGAAGGTTGTTTTGTTTCTTTATCTCTTCTTCTTTAATCTATACATACGAATAAATATTCTGTATCATAACGTGAATTTCAACGTTAGTACGGCAATGGACATAGATTAATCCGGCGAAAACAATGTATATTTCAGGGTAACCTGGTTGGAAAACACTCAACTTTTCCATCTGGAATCAAAAATCTTGCTGATTATGTCCACAGCAAGGGTCTTAAGCTTGGTATTTATGCAGATTGTGGGTATACTGTTGTCTAATCATTATCTATGCAACTTCTCTGTTTTTTTAGAATTGCCAAGAAAATCTAAAATGAGGGGGAAAAAAATACTTGATCCCTGGAAAAGATTTAACTAAATATCTCTTGACTCTTGTCAAATTCTTTTTCACTCCTGCGCGCGTTGAATTTGACTTTGATTTGCCGATGTTGCTTGCAGCGTTAGGACATGTAGTGGAACGGTACCGGGTTCCCTTGGTGTTGAAGAGAAAGATGCTAATACTTTTGCTTCATGGGTATGGATACTAGTTTGATTGCTTCGTTAATATATATATATATATGTGTGTGTGTGTGTATGTATATACATATTTCATTTGATTAGATGTAGTCTCCTCCATAAATCTTATTGTTTCTCAAACACCTCTATTACAGGGCATTGATTACTTGAAATACGATAATTGTTACAACAAGGATATAAAACCAACAATAAGGTAGTTTTTTAAAATAAGTTATGCTTTCTCTTGTTTATTATCATTACCTAGATGGTTCGTCAATATGTTAACGTCTTGTGTTTTCTCTAATCTGCACAGATACCCCATTATGACTGAAGCTCTAAAGAAGACAGGGAGACCCATCTTTTTCTCTATCTGTGAATGGTACATTTAGATAATTTCTTTTAATGAAAAAAGATGACTGAAATAATCACAAACAACTATATATGTAAGCTTAAAATCCTAGTGTTCGGTATCTATAGTGATGATCCAAGGGTTAATTTTTACGAAGGAAATTAACATCGACACTTAACAGTAGCTTGGTTAGTATCTTCGATTGGAATAAGTAGTTTTTTTTCTAAAGTGACAATTATGCGGGCACGATCTATATCCACACACACGCACTGCACACACACACACACACACACACACACACACGCAGGAGCGCACACACACAAACACACACCCACACACATATGTGTATGTATACATATGTAGTTCAATAATTTTAGTTTTTCTGTTAACTAGGGGAGATATGCACCCAGCTTTATGGGGAGCTAATGTTGGACATAGTTGGAGAACAACAGATGACATTTCAGATAAATGGGAAAGGTACGTAACATTTAATTAGTTGTTTATGACTTCGATTCTCAATTCCGTAATTAATTGATTAATCAAATGATATATATCGATGAATAGAATGCTTTACGTAGCAGACATGAACGAAGTGTGGGCTGATTATGCCAAGCCTGGTGGTTGGAACGGTTAGTTTCTTCGTGTTACTTCTTGTTTCCTTCACTTCCTTAGTAATATTATGAAATTTCTTTTTCAGTTTTATTAGGTTGGAAATTTAATTTGTCTATATTGGTGAACAGATCCGGATATGCTTGAAGTAGGAAACGGTGGGATGAAGTTCAACGAATATGTCGTGCACTTCAGCATTTGGGCCATTTCTAAGGTACATATTCATTTATGTTTTCTTCTGGTGCAGTCATAAATAGTCGGGATCAGCCGATCAACCAGAGTATCTTGAGGATCGGATAGGGAACGAGGTAGCCTAAGAAGTTATGTTTGAAACTTGAAATGTTAGAATTTCATTTAAATGATAAGATTAGATGTGTGGCCTCTTTGCAAATAAATATCTATATATATATATATATATATATATGTGTGTTATTTAGTATAGAATAGTAATACTTTACAGGCGTTTATATATATACATAGTGAAAACTGGTTGAAACTGTGCCGAGTTAATAAGTGGGAATCAAGGATTGACCGTTCACCGATCCTCACTCCGAACTACTTAGACAGTTTGCCAAAGCCCTGGGGTGTCTGCAAGACTCTGCATGCATCTAACTATTACGTAATTTTCGAGTAGGAACTACTTAGACAGTTTTTTTTCATTACTTGTACTTGTATTTATGGATGAAGGCACCTCTTATCCTTGGATGTGATATTCGAACTATTACAAATGAGACCATGACGATAATCAGCAATCAAGAGGTCATTGCTGTTAACCAAGGTAAGTAAAAGCATTTTTATAGCTTTTTCGATGTTGAAAGTATAGATATTACCAATAAAGCTAATTATTTTACTTGAAGCGCCACATTTATTCGTATGACTATATGGGTTTCTTAAAAGATGTTTGTTTTGTGTGCACTATTAACATAGATCCTCTCGGGAAACAAGCGAAGAAGGTTAGGATGGAGGGAAGCCGAGAGGTAAATCACTCATAATCTTTACCAAAAGCACACACATATACTTTACACATTACACCCTAACAAAAAAGCGTTCCTTTGGACGATGTCAAGTGGAAACCTCCCGATAAAATATCCAAAATTCTCATTTAACATTAAGGGATCATATATCTTTGACCCCAATGATCATCTTTATAGATTATATTTACGTAGTCAAGATTCTTTTGAACTGCAAATGTATATATCTCATCTATAGTCTTCTGCAGATATGGGCTGGGCCACTGTCGGGCAATAGGACTGTGATTCTTTTGGTAAACAGAAGTCCATGGATTGCAAACATGACTGCTCATTGGGATGACATTGGAATTCCCTTTGGCACTTTGGTTCAAGCTAGAGATCTTTGGAAGGTGAGTCTAACTAACTATGTTTTCTTCTTTTTCCGTATTTCTTGAATTTATTTTTCTCCATTCAATCTTGCATTCTTTTTATTATGCACCAGGGTGAAACACTAAAGATGCAGCCCAAGGATACACTGACAGTGACTGTGGGCATCCGTTCTTGCCGGATGTTCGTATTGACTCCTGTTTCTTAATACGTCTACCACAATCATGTCATACAGTGTAATATTGATATGTACCCAATTGGTGTGTATACACCCAACGCCCAAGCCATCGTGTGATGAATTTGAAAGGAGATTCTAGGTTTTAATTTGTTTTAAGTTCGTTTTTGTCTTAGAAGAGTATAATTCTTATGAAATGCGAGGCTTGTAGTTCACCTCTTTCGCAAAACGATTTATGTTTTTATATCAATAATGATTAATATTACAAAGGTTTTTCTTACTAATTATTAGGGAGGAGTCAATCCCAATAAAAGAAAAAGCTTGCACTGAAATACTTGTGTTCTTGTGTTCCTATCATTAGTTAATCTTGAAAGTTAGACTGTTGTTCCTAACAATTTATTGATTTGGTTCTTGTAATATTTATTTATTTTGTCATTTCAACACCTTAGCCACACCCACATCTCCAAACACTTGAAACCCTAGTTCTCATACTCTCTTCTATAACACAAGCTGATGTAAAGCTCTCTTTAGAAACACAGAAGGAAATCTATGAGAAGTTTCGAGCATGAATCCATCTAAATCCCTAGGAGCAGATGGTTTCCTCAGTACTCTTCTTCCAGTGTAATGACAGTGCCCTCATGGTTCATCATTTTTCTTCAATCTCCATATGCAGCTGATTGTTGAAAATGGGCTTTAAACAAAATTGGGCTTTAAACCAAAATTGAGCTTGGCCTCATTATTCGGTTAAGTGAAGGTAAAAAACAAATAGAGTGTTCAAGAAGAATTATTAGATTTTGGACATTTGGTTCTTAAGAGGAAAAAGGGTTTCTAGTGAGGGAAACAAGTGAATGTTTAAAGAGTTGTGGTCTAGAAAAGAGATTGAGTTGAAGATGCTTGTATTCAAGGTAAGTTCCAATATCAAAATTAGTTTGTTGTTGAAGAACTAAATTTTTGTTGATTTATTTGAAAGTATGTTGATTGAAGCTTATTGAATGAAATAGATTGAGTTAATTTGAGTATTGGTTTTATTACTTGTGTTATTGTGATTATATACTTCTTTATCTCCAACAAATGGTATCAGAGCCATGTTATCTTGTCATTTCAATATTTTGAGAATATAGGGTTTGAAAAAAAATTTGAGGATCTTGAAAAAAAAATGTCAAATATGGTGCAATCTCAAATACCTAGGTTAACAAAGGAAAACTATGGACATTTGGTCTATCCAAATGAATGTATTGTTGGGATCTCAAGATTTCTGGGTAATTGTTCAAAATGGTTATGTAGAGCCAACTTTAGAAGAAGAAGATATTATGAATGACTTGCAAAAAAGTGTCCTTAAAGATTCAAGAAAGAATGATAAAAAAGCTTTGTTTCTTATATATCAAGGGATTGATAGTTCTATCCGGAGCAAAATCATCGAAAGAGGCTTGGAATATTCTCAAGAATTCTTTTAGAGGAGTTGATAAAGTGGTGAAGGCTCGTGTTAAAAGTTTGCGTGGTGAGTTTGAAAGGTTGAGTATGAATGAAGGAGAACTTGTCTCCGATTATGTTTCAAGAGTATTGTCTAAGGTTGACGAAATGAAAAGGTGTGGTGAAAAATGTGATGATGTTAGGGTGATGGAGAAGATTTTACGCTCTTTGACACCTAAGTTTGATAATGTGGTTATTGTTGTTGAAGAGTCCAAAGACTTGGAATCTGTGATGGTGGATGAATTGATGGGAACATTGCAAATACATGAACAACAGGTGAATAGAAATGTTTCAAGCTCTTCAAATCATTCGATGGATTAAATATTTCAAGAAAAAGTCATTTTAGAAGAAAAATAATATTCACCCCGAGAGAAAAAGACTATGACGATTATGGTAGAGGTTATGATAATAGTAGAAGTGGCTTTGGAAGCCAAAGAGGAAAGAATTTTTTTAATAGAGGAAGGACAAATGAACCAAGAGGAAGAGGAAACTTTACTAGACCTGCCAACAACCCTTGGCTCAAGTGGTAAGAGGTAAGTCTTCCAACTTAAAGGTCAAGGGTTCGAGGCACACGCTTACCAATTCAAAAAAAAACTTTACTAGACCTTATAATAGGCAAGGTAGTGATAAAAGGGACATTGAATGCTATAATTATCACAAGCTTTGATATTATAGTAATTAATGTTGATATAACCAAAAAAATGAGGTACGTGAAGATGCAAATCTTGTTGAGAATGATGTAGAAATCAATGTAGATCCTACATTGTTTTTTTCTTGTGATGATCTTGATGAATCACAAACAAACACTTGGTATTTCGATACCGGTGCAAGTAATCATGTTTGTAGAAAAATAAAATTGTTTGTTGAAGTGAATGAAAGTGTGAAAGGGTGTGTAAAGTTCGGAGAATCCTCAAAGATATCGGTGCTAGGGAAAGGTAATATCCCCATTCAACTAAAAAATGTGAAACATAATTATATTTCCTATGTTTATTATGTCCCCGCAATGAAAAATAACATTTTGAGTTTGGAAGAACTTTTAGAAAAATGCTATGATATAAGATTGAAGGATCTTCATTTCACATTAAGAGATAGAAGTTGAACTCTAATTGCTAAGGTGAAGATGACAAAGAATAGATTATTTCCTTTAACTATTCAATATGGTGATGCAAATTGCTTGAACTCTATTGTCAAAGATAAATCTTGGTTGTGGCATTTGAGACTTGGGCATTTAAACTTTGATGGAATGAAAGATTTGGCAACCAAGAATATGGTAAGGGGTGTACCATATATTGATCACTCAAATAAAGTGTGTGAAGGATGTATCTTTGGGAAGCATCATAGAACAACTTTTTCTAAAGAAGGAAGGTGGAGAGCTCACAATCCTTTGGAGCTTGTGCATACCGATGTTTTTGGTCCATTGAAACCAATGACAAATGGAGGTAAGAATTACTTTCTCACTTTTATTGATGATTATAGTAGAAAAATATGGGTATACTTCTTGAAAAATAAATCTGAAGTATTTGAAGTGTATAAGGAATTCAAGAATATGGTTGAGAAACAAAGTGGGTATGTGATCAAGAAACTAAGATCGGATAGAGGTGGGGAATTCACTTCAAGAGAGTTTCATATGTTTTATAAAGAACATGGAATTTATCACGAACTTACCCCATCATACACACCACAACTAAATGGAGTATCCGAGAGAAAAAAATAGCAACATATTAAATATGGCACGAAGCATGTTGAAAGAAAAAATGTTACCCAGAGAATATTGGGGAGAAGCCGTGGCATGTGTGAAAGTGTTGAAGGAGATGTCCTTCGACCAAGATTTTAATGCGAGCAATTTGTCGGCTAGGACAATTGATGAAGAATATCATCAAGTCCGATTGATTTAGGGGTCGTAGAGTTTATGCTAGAAATCAACTACGATCGTCGAATTACGAAGTAATTCGCGGCTAACTTCGATCGGATCCTACATCGGGTTACACATAAGAATGGGTATTTAATCGGATGATATGACTAGTGGGAGTGTGATATAACCATGGGAGTGTCCCATAAGCATATCTCATAGGCCTATTAGGCAAAATATAGCAAAAAGGCCCCAAAACGAGGTTTTGGGCCTAAACCTATTCGAACACTTCTAGGTCTCGGATTGAGCTGATTTTCGGAGGGTCGGTTTCTTATGTAAGGAACATTAAATCTGCCAATTTTGGCTGGGGTTGGACGTCACCTCATCTAGGAATTGAGAAAATATCAACTAGTTGCTATTTTCGGCAATTTCTTTAATCTTATTCTAAAGGGTCTTTTAGGAAACCAAATTAGAGGTGGACTCCTATTAGGGATCTATATAAAGACTCTTAGGGCAGAGAATAAGATGTGGAATTTCTCTCTAAGCTTTCTTACTCTACCACATCAAGTAGAGAGGAGAAAGTGAGCTAATTCCCAAACTATCAACTAGTCAAGCAAGAAGAAGGTCTTCTTATTATCAAACCACCATTGGAGCTCTAGCAAGCTTTCAAGGAGGGAGATTAAATACACCATTTGGTTTCCCAGGTAGAGGAGCGACGATTGGAGCTCTTGGTCTTCTTTAATCTATTGGAATAGTTCGAGGGAAATAGCGATTAAGGTAATCTTCTATCTCCTATTAGTTTAATTGCTAGTTTATGCATGATGAACTTGGGATGTACTAATGTCAAGACATTAGATGTCTGAGATTACTCTTATACGACATTAGTAGATACCACCATAACCCAACAGTGGCACCAGAGCCTCTTGCAAATAACTAGTTTTTGCTAAGAATCAAACTAGTCCATATTTGATAAACTTGATAGTTTGAAAAATTGAGTTTTAAAAGTGTTGTAAAAGTATTTTAAACTCACAATTTGATTACAATGAATAAAATTCAATGAGTTTTCAAATTGAAAATCAAAATTGAATGATTGAAAGTGTTTGAAAACATTGAATTTGATTGATTTTGGTTTTGAAAAGTTTTTCAAAAGTTTTGATCTTCTTGAATTAGGAATTCTCTCAAGACCAAAACAATTTGGATTTTTAGAAGTTACTAAAATTTGGGATTTTATGCCTGTAGAAGCAATTAAAAAAATAAATGAAACTTGAAAATTAATAGAAGATGCCAAAATTTGGGCTGCATATGCATGCTGGCCAGGACACGTCTAGAAGACGCGTCTGCTGGCCCGGGATGAGGGCGCGTCTGGGACGAGCCCCAGACATCCCGGGTATTTCTCAGCTAGGCCGAGACATATGCTACAAGTAGCAGCAGACGCGTCTAGCACGCTTCTGCTGGCTCGGGATAGGGGCGCGTCTGGGACGCGCCCCACACGTCCCGGGTGTGTCTCGGTCTAGACCGAGACACATGCGCCCACTAGGACGCGTCCGAGACGCATGAGAAAGCACCAGACGCGTCTGGTTGCTCGGGTAGTCCGAGCACGTCTCAGATATAATCCGAGACGTCTAAAGCCGCTTCCACCAGACGCGCTGGTCGCGTCTGGTGCGTCCTAGGTGTCTCAGTACTAGACCGAGACACCATGAGACTTGGCCTATGGTCAGGATGCATCCGAGATGCATCCGGACGACCTAGGGTGTCCCGGGCACCACCCTAGACACCCATAAAGGCTGCGGCCAGGACGCGTCCTAGACCTCGGTCGAGCCGGAGATGCATCTTGATGCGTCTGGCTCGGCCATACCTAGTCTGGGGCGGCATTGGGTTGTGTATATACTTGACACAACCATTTTTGGGCCAGACCAACCTAATAGGCCTTGACTTCCGGGTCTTGGGACTTGACTAAAAGTTAGTCTTGGGCTATTCCGAAGATGTTTTAGGGTCTAAAGGTCAAAACGGGTCTCGACTCGAGTGGGTGTTTTTTGACGAAAGTCTCAACTTTTTCTCCCGGTCCGACCAAAATAAAACCAAAATCAAATCGGGTCATCCGAAGACCCGAAAAGGTTTTCCTTAAAAATGGATTTCAAAATCGTTAAAAGACAAACCTTTTTTTTTCTGAAATTGACCCGGTCTTTCAAAACCCAAAAACGGATTTTTTTCTTGAAATTGATTTTACAATCATAAAAGATAAAACCGGAACGCACCATTAGTCGAATTCTTTGAATTTAGACTTAAGGTCCGTAATGTGACATGGGATGTCGACATAAGTATCTCCCGGATTATCATGCATATATAATTCTTAGCCTTGATATATTATATGAATGCATGTGATGTGAATGCGGGAAACTAGTATGGCCATAGATTTGTTTCTTTATTCTTATTTTAAGCACGGATGGGTGCATAATTTGTAGTTAATATTAACTTCAAGTTTATACGATCTGCGAATCGTTAGAATCTTGTAATTAGAGTTTAGGGTCTATGAGTCCATTGAAGAAAATCGAGGAAGGAATCCAAAGGCGAGTGGGAGAAATCAATGGAGGTTCAAAGATGGCGATCTAAGACGAACCAAAAGGCGAAACAAGAAGAAAACCAAAGGAGATTAGATCTTCTAGGTTAGGGGCCATACTAGGATCCATTTCTGCTTGATTTACTTTCTTGCACGCATTTACTTACTTATTTATGCTTTATGTCGTGGATGTTAGTTAGGCTAAATAGTTCACTCTAACAAACGTCAGACTAGCGTAAAAGTCCCTAAAAGTAATTTTGAGTAAATGCCTACCCAGATTAAGACACCCTTTGCGCCCTTGTTCGAGGAAGGTGGGTCGGCCATAGCAGAGTACCCCCTCTACCTTGGGACAATGCGGGTGGGCCTATAGAAGAGGCTTACATGTCTAAATAGTTCTACTCAACGAGATCAGCAAAAGAATTTTGGATACTCAAGGCAAAAGGGTAAATTAGTCATTCATCAATGAAATCTATCAACCAAGAGTCATAAGGGTATGATCAGTGAAGTAGTTCACTCACCCGGAACGATAGAGTCAAAGGGTAGGGCCATAGTCCGCTTTTACTCCGAAGAACTGGGTCTTGGAATCACTTATTCAATCAGGGACGATTTTATATTGAATAATGTGGGAAAACTAATGTTTTTCAAAAACGATAACGAGTTTAAAACTTTGCAATTCTTTATGTAGTTTTAAGATGACACAAAAAAACGAGTTCAACATTGAATCACACCTAAGGGAGGTGCTGACCAACTTCCTAGAATGGAAGAATGAATCTGAGAATAGTTCTCAGGTTCAAAAAGAAAGCGTACTAGAATACCCAATCCCAAAGTTGACTCATACCAGATAAGGTCAAAATCCATTTGCAAGCAATCGTATAACATTCTCTTTGGATGAGTAATGGATGCTAGCACGACCATGAAGACAAACTGAGGAAGTGATTTCTATAGAAGTCATAAATGGAGAGACAGGAGACCTCCATGGCAATCTGAAAGTCATCCTAATGGAAGACTAAAGAATTGATCTATCAATTCAATGTCAGAGGAAGTAAAAAAGCTATGATAGTCATTACGACGTTAGGACTCAGTTGAAATAGTTGTAGCCCATAATGGTTCAGCAAGTCAACAAGAAAGAGGGGGAAAGGAACCACCAACCCCAGATTGAAGAAGACCTCGTATACACCGACGCGGCGGTCATCTGTGAGGAAAATCTTGTCTTCAGGCGAGGGAAGAAGAAGCTCAACAGTGGCTGGAATCGCATGAGTATTTCGAAAAGCGTCGATCTCCACTTGAGTCATCCGACTTGTGAAACGATTTTGGTCGGAGAAATCAGCGGCACAAGAAGGAGTCGCCATTCTCTTTTAGAAACAAAAAAGATCACAACTCAAGAAATGAAAAACTGACTAGACAAAGAAAGTAAAAGAAGAAAATATGAGCAAACCCAAAAGCTCAAAAAGAGTCAGCTTGAGGGTTAAGGCTAACGCGCACCGGACCAGTAGGAAAAAGACGCGCGGCAACTGTCACAACTGGAAAAACCCTAACATTTCTTCAATCAATGGTGAGAGACAATTGACGGTCCGGATTAACCCAAGACAGTGTTAGGAATTAATAGAACCCTGGGGAACGCGCCTATTCTTCCACTAACAAGATACCAAGTGTCCACGCATGCCGAAAATACTGCCTTGAACAGTAGTCCAAAAGGACCAGCGCCGAAAATAGGCAGTCAGAAGATCAGAAATGCGACGTCACAGAATCGCGCATGGAAAAGTAATCAATTACTTCAACAAAAGACGAGCCGTGTCTCAGGAGAGCAAACCACATGTCAAGACAAACATAGCTGGGATAGCTCTGGCAAGAACAACGCCTCGTAAGAAAGGATCTCCCCTTAACAAATATCAATCAACTCTGGAATATCGACAGAAGGACAGAGCTCTATAAAGCAGCCCTGGTCCAGGTAAGGCCCAAAGAGCTTCGCGATACAGCTCTGGGACAGGTAATACTTTCGACTTCTGGCCTTCAAAGTAAAACACGTGAGTTACTTCTACTCCTTAGTTTCTTTACTTTCAACTAAGTAGTGGCGGGACTCATGATGATGCATAAAATGTCCAGACGTTGACTAACGGCTGAAGAGTCAAAGATCAGACTAGAAGTTTTTTGGAACAGTTCGGCTTAAGGCAGCAGGACAACTAAAACCCCTGATGGTCCACCACGCGTTCCCCTAACTGGGAGGTCAGTCATAAGAAACCAGCTCTGCACAAAACACCCTCGGCATGGACAGATAAGCCCTGGGATCTCTAAAGGAATAAGGGGGTTCTCCTCAGGTTCGACCCATATCTTACGCCCAAAACTGGGGAGATATCAACGCTGTGCAACCTAATGACTTAATCCCGGATTTTCCATAAAGATCTCAGTCGGCCACACATCTTGAAGTGTTTAAGCCCGATTGGACTCCACGTATCTAATGGAGGAAACTTCTCCTTTTGAATCTATCACTCCAGCAAGATATATACAAAGTATCCTTGAACTCAGGAACTTTCACTTATCAAAGATCTGGGATAGACTCGAAGAGAAACCCTAGATACGCAAAAGAGGTAACTTCTATTACGGTTTGACGGCCACCGCCACTAATCACAGTCGGCCTAACTTTGCCTATAAAAGGCTCCCCACATCGTCCTTCACAAAACGCGGTCTCTTCAAGACAGACACACTCTCTCCCCCAAAAATACGATCTCTTCATACCAAGAAGGATCACCCCCCAAAAACAGAGTTCTCATAACTCGCCCCCAAAAGGATCAATCAATATTCATTCTTTTACTGCAAAGAGCACCCTAACTGTCTTGAGCGTCAGAGCGATTTTCGAACCCTTTGCAGATTTTCCCCCCTCGAGAACAGATGAACAGGAGCAAGGATCCAGGAGCTGGAGCAAGGAGTCTGGAGCTGGAGCAAGGAGCAAGGAGCGAGGAGCGGAGAAACAGAGCCAAAGCAGAAAGCCAGAGCACAGGAGCAGAGTAGAGGAGCAGAGCTGAATAGAGGAATCTCTCCTCTCCAAACAGAATATACCATCATAACGGAGGCTGTCATGCATCAACTCCCTTTTCCATGCTGATTTAACCGGGAGCAAAATTTCGACATCAGCAACGCTTTTCTCGCTTTGGGCCAGGACCGGCCAAGATATGGGGTGCTGATGTTGGTCATAGTTGGAGAATCAAAAGAAATGAGAAGAAGGGCAAAAGAACTAGGCGAAGTAGCAAAAAGAGTTATGGAAGAAGGTTATTCGTTTTACAATGATTTGAGTTCAGTTATCAACGAGATGAAAATGTACGAGAAGGTCTCAAAATAGAGGAGCTCTTTAATAGTCATTCAATTGCATCCAACATTATGCATTTTATACTATACACGATCTAGTTGTGCATTTTACTTGTCATAACACTTCAGTTGCACAATAAGTCGATACTCATTGCATCTTAAAATGTACACACATCATCTAGTAATGTGGGTTTGACATAGACCTATGTGTGTCTGATATAAAAAGTATGTTCCTTCTGTTGGACTGTGGTGTCTCCTACTGTTGTTAGCGGAATATCAGACATCTAACGTCTAACACTAGTATCCCCAAGATCTCATGCATAAGCAAATAATGAACTAAGCAAACAGACATTGTTACCTTAATCGTTATTTTTCTCTCGAACCTTTCCAATCGCTTAAGAAGGCCAAGAACTCCAATTGTAGCTCCTCTACTTAAGACACCGAGTAATTAACTTGATCTCCCACCTTGTTGTTAGCTAGAACTCCAATGGTGGTTAGATGAAGAACACCTTCTTCTTTGACTAGATAGATAGTTGAGATTAATTCTCTCTTACTCTACTTGATGTTGTAGAATAAGAGAGCTCCTTGAGAATTTGGTTTAATATAGAATCCCAAAGTTAGAGTCCAACACTAATTTGGTTTTTTAAAGGACCAAAAAGATGAGGTTTAGGATTTAGTCAATTTTTCACTTTACCCAAAATTGTGGCCAGCCAGAATAGGTCCTAATGGGCAGATCTGGCCGCCCCAATTGGGCATGGACGGCCATGCCTAGGCCGGCCTGTTGGGTTATTGTGGTGTCTACTAATGTCGTATAAGCGGAATCTCAGACATCTCATGTCTTAACATTAATACGTCCCAAGATCATCATGCATAAACTAACAATTAAACCAATAGGAAATTAGATGATTACCTTAATCGCTATTCTCCCTCAAACCTTTCCAATCGATTAAGAAGACCAAGAGCTCCAATTGTCGCTCCTCTACTTGGGACACCAAATGGTGTATTTAATCTCCCTCCTTGAAAGCTCGCCAGCGCTCTAATGGTGGTTTGATAAGAAGAACTCCTTCTTGTTTGACTAGTTGATAGATTGGGAAGTAGCTCACTTTCTCCTATCTACTTGATGTGGTAGAGTAAGAAAGCTCAGAGAGAAATTCCACACCTTATTCTCTGCCCATGGTTATATCTCACTCCCACTAATCATATCGTCCGATTAAATACCCATTCTTATGTGTAACCAGTTGTAAGATCTGATCGAAGTTAGCCGCGAATTACTTCGTAATTCGATGATCGTAGTTGGTTTCTAGCTAAACATTACGACCCCTAAATCAATTGGACTTGATGATCTTCTTCACCAATTGTTCTAGCCGACAAATTGCTCGCATTGCAATCTTGGTCGAAGGACATCTCCTTCGGACTCCCACTTGGACTTAGAACAAGTGCAATGCTCGACTCCCGTGTCAATAAGTATCCCATCTGATACGTAACGGCATTCAAACTTTCTTGATATCCGAGTACAACTGTAAAAGACAAACGATTAACTCATAATCCGTTTGAGCATGGCCACGCATTTTCAGTTGTCAACTCATGAAGTGGCCATGAGACACTTTGTACCTAATGTGATTAGGATGACACAATCCATTCTTGCGCTCCCACTTAATTTCATGTCTATCTTGTCCTTCCCAGTATCCGCCTTTATAACCTCCTTTTACGGCGCGGCGTTTAACGGAACGAAAGTCGGGAATTCCAAGTTCACTTAATAGAGTTCCATTCATCAGATCACGTATCTGACAAACCTATTCGGAATGTTTTATTATCTGTGGACTGTCGTTTAAATACTAAACCAAATTTAGACGACTGTGAAATAATCAACTTATTTACGATAATGAGAGTTTGTAAATCTGAGCCTCTTTTGTAAAACTCCTTTTACCGGCTCAATTTTACTTGTCGAGGTTTATTCAGAATATACCTCATGCCTTAGACTTGTGTATGAATCTCGTACTTTGTCTTAGGTGACAGTCTAGTTTTGACTACCGATGTAGTCCGTTTTAAACTTTGCTAATTATCAATTAATTTGAAGATTGTTTTCTTCAACCTTGATAATTTCTAGTAACCTTTACTAGAGTTAAGGCTTTTATTCTTTATGTAGTATTTGCAACAGTTTCCGGCTTAAACACTTTCAGCCTACTTTCCTTCCATGTCTGGAAGTTTTCTACGATGACTTGTTTCAACCTTTTGTGCTACTTCATCCTTTAGCCTTCTAGGATGTTCTAAGTAGTGTTTTGGATTTTCAATGCTAATCATGTCCAACATGATTGATATTATGTTTTCGAACATAAATGTCTCTCTCATGCGTGCTTGCTCATCGGTGTCTTTTAGACTCCGAGTCTTGCAACGCTCTCTGTCATGAGTTTTTAGGTCGAAATTCTTTTAGACTTTTCCGAGTCTCAGATTTTCAGTTTTGGATCTCAAGCGTCTCAGCGTACTGAGTCTTTCTGATCCTATCACCTTTTGATCTATGCTTATAGATCTTAGATGCCCAAAATGGCATTTTATCCTTGTGTGTGGTCCTTTTATTGAGTCAGTTCGTTACTATTATACAACGTCTTATGTTGTACTCAATCTTTTGTATGTACTCTGCATACGGGCCCGGAAGGTTTGTTACTCCCACTTACCTTCTTGAAATTTCGTGATTCAAGAATTTCTTCATTCCTCAGCAATCAAAACTACTTTGATTACTTCTGTGAATCGAAGATTCCGACTCTTGCGTGCTTATAATCCGTCGATGGATTCCTGAAGCATGCGTATGGACATAACTTGACTGGAAGAATTTCATTCCTCTTGTCTAGTGTCCGGAAATTTGAATGTTTCCATCCTTCTCAGTTTTCTACTCTGGAAAACTAATTTAGGTCTTCCGTTGACTCAAACTATCAAGCTACATGTCTTGACGAGATATGAATTCCATGATGATTTTAGCTTCTAGCCAAAATCTAGAGTCAGTTTACATCTCTGCGCAGGACTTTTAAATCTTCAGAAATAACCTTTATCTTCTGAATCTTTGAAATTACTTTTGACCTTAAGGGCTTTTGAACAACAATTTGGAATACTCTCAGTCGCTAGAGAGTACTCCAGCGAATTAACATTCGCTTTAGTGCGGTAGGTTTTTATGATCATATCTTTACCTCTTCCTTGTCCGAGGAACCGCGGTTTACTGTCTTTCAACAGTTTTGTTGCTCTTGGTCGGATTTAATCGGTCTACACAATTTTCATGATTGTTCTCCATGACTCTTCATGATTTTCTCATGATCGAATTAATTCGACTTGTACTTTTCTCCCACTTATTCTTGTAATAATTAGTACTTTTCTCCTAGAACACCAGGTATGCTAATTACTATAAGAATACTATCATGAGCAACAAACACTTTGTTCTCTTAATCATTTGTGGAAAAAGCCCAAATTTCTTCTAAAGAAATTGCGTCAGACTTCAGTTGATTTCTGTATCCTCGTAAAACGCTTTTATACAAGGTTTAGCCTTTTAGACGGATTTTTTTGGTAAATGTGTTGGAAGCTATGTCTAGATTTAGTGGATTTTGGAGGATAGAGTTTGATTCGTGTTCTTCATCTTTATCCTTTTAGACACTCCAAATATGGATAGGTTAGAAGTACGTCGACGATCAATCTCTGTTTCCGACTCAGGACTTTCTTTTTTGTCAGTTGATTCATGTTTTGGTTATATTGGACTTGTTGTCCTCATCCCTTTCCGATTTGGATGAACCTGAAGGATTTATCCGTTCGGTCTGAAGGAGATGTCCTTCCGAAGGAGTGTCCTTCGACCAAGGTGGCAATGCGATCAATTTGTCAGTTAGGATAACGATGACCACACGTAAAGATCATCCAGTCCGGTCCAATTAGAGGTCGTAATGCCTTGCTAGAAGCCAACTACGATCGTCGGATCAAGGAGTTGATTCGCAGCTAACATAGACCGGATCCTACAACGGGTTACACATAAGAGTGGTAACTTGATCGGAGAGATTTGACTAGACGGGAACTGGCTAAAGTTGGATGGGATTCAACTGGAAAGGCTGAAAGGGTCCGAATGGAGATTCGGGACAAGATAGAAGGAAGGCTCTATGGGCCGGCCATGAGATGGCCGACCAGAGTAAGTGGGCCGGCCATATAAGGCCCATAGTGGGCTGCCCTGGCCGGCCACACTTAAGGGGATTATCAAAATACCCCAAAAAGGGTATTTTGGTAATTATCTTTTCTGTGACCCAGAAAATAGAAAACCTAATCTGAATGAGATTCTAATTAGGGTTTGTCTATATATTGGGTCAGTTGAGAACAGAAAAAGTGTGGATTTTCCTCTAAGGAAAAATTATACAGCTCTCTCTCTCTCTGAATATACAGCTATTGGAGAGAGAGGAATATAGAGAAAAAGTTCCCATTATATCAATCTAGTCAAGAAGAAGAGTTCTTCTCAACCTTCTAGTAAGTCCTAGCAGTCTGAAAGGAAGGGAGATCAAGTCTATTCACTCGGTGTCTCAAGTAGAGGAGCTACAGTTGGAGCTCTCGATCTTTGCATGCGATTGGAAGGGTTCGAGGGAAAAACGCGTTAAGGTATTTATCCCTCTCTAGTTCATTGATTAGTTTATGCATGACGATCCTGGGCAATCTAGTGTTAAACATGAGATGTTTGAGATTCCGCTTACAACACTAGTTAGTGTATAGGATACACAAAACCCTACAGAACCTATCTTGTAGGGTTTGTAACTAAGTTTAAAATCTTTCGGTATGGTTTGTTTAATTTAGCACTTAATAACATCTCAATATAGAAATAAACTTCTTTATTGATTCTCCATAATACTTAGTACAGAGATGATGTTAAAACTAGAAAAACACTTAACCTAGATTAGTGCCTAAAGTAGACTCTGATCCCTTTCAGCATTCTTAGCATTCTAGGCTTCTTCTCCCTCTTGGATCTTGTCTTCTTTAGTCGAATACTCAGTTCCCGGCTGCTCTTGTACATTCACAATGATAGGGCCTTTTAGGTATTCTATACCAAAGTTCGGAAATTTTATGGTATTTGATAAATTAACTGTTTATACCTGAAGTGGAAACCACTTTTCCATTCTTCTTGTACACCAAGAACTTAGGGCAGTTTCTTTTCCAGTGGCCCATGTCATTGCAGATTCGCAGTAGAAACATCTTGATGTAGAAGGAATACCTTTGTTTTGAGGTTTAGCAATCCGTTTGCCTTTTCCTTTTAACGCGGGTATTTTCTTCTGCCTCTTGTTCTCTTGAGCCACAAGAATCTCATTCTTTGGCTCCAAATCCATTATTAACCGCACTGCTGCCTGAAGCATCGCATCAAGTTCCTCTAAAGGCTTGTTCCACCCATTCATGGAATATTTCATCTTAAATAGATTGAACCTTTCATGATGTGAATAGAGGATCATATCATTAGCCACCAATTGGCTAACAGGAGAACCCAGCTCTTCTAGTTTAGCAAAGAGTTCTATCATTTGCCGAACATGAGGACCTACTAGTTTTCCTTTCTCGAGGTGCAGACGCAATAATTTACTGGTTGTATCAAACTTCTCCACTCTCGCTTTTCTTCGGATTGACTTCTCAGTTTTCTGAGTAATGGAGTGGACTTCCATGTTCAGAGGTTTCTCGTTAAGAGTAGCCTCCATGGCTGATAACATCCGAGAAGTCATTGATTCTGGTTCTGCCCTCTTTTGATTATCCTTTTGATGCTCTGGTTCACATCACATGCATTCATATAATATATCAAGGCTAAGAATTATATATGTATGATAATCCGGGAGATACTTTTGTCGACATCCCATGTCACATTACGGGCCTTAAGTCTATTATCTAAGAATTCGACTAATGGCGCGTTCCGGTTTTATCTTTTATGATCGTAAAATCAATCTCAAGAAAAACTCCGTTTTTGGGTTTTGAAAGCCCGGGTCAATTTCGGGAAAATTGGTTTGACTTTTAACGATGTTGAAATCTGTTTTTAAGAAAAACCTTTTCTAGTCCTTGGTTGACCAGATTTGATTTTGGTTATATTTTGGTGCGACCGGGAGAAAAATTAAGACTTTCGTCAAAAATTCCCACTCGAGTCGAGACTCCTATAACTTTGGCCTTTAGACCCTTAGTCACCTTCGGAATAGCCCAAGACCAACTTTTAGTGAAGGCCCAATACCCAGAAGTCAAGGCCCACTAGCTTGGTCCGCCCCAAAAGATGATCGGGTCAAGTGTAGAAACGACCCAAGACCGGCCCACACTAAGTATGGTCGAGCCAGACGCATTTGGATGCACCTCGGGCTCGACCGAGGTCTAGGCCGCGTCTGGACCTCAGGCCGAGCCTTATGGGTGTCTCGGGTGGTGCCCAGGACACCCTAGGCCGTTTGGATGCATACCCGATGCATACTGACCCTTGGTCGTAGTTCCTGGTGTCTCAGTCCAGTACCGAGACACCAAGGATGCTCCAGACGCGCCCATTGCGTCTGGTGGAAGCTACCCAGACGTCTCGGATCACATCAGAGACGTGCTCAGGCTTCCAGAGCCACCAGACGCGTCTGGTGCTGTCTCGAGCATCTCGGCCCAGCCGAGACGCTCTAGGACCACAAGGACGCGTCTCTCGGCCTAGCCGAGACATACCCGGGATGTCTGGGGCACGTCCTAGACGCGCTCTCGTCCACGGGCCAGCAGGCGCAACCGACTCGGACATGCAGTCCGAGTTGGTCTCGGTCTTCTGACCGAGACGCGTCTGCTGGTGCTGCTGGACGAGACGCTTCTTCTGGAAGCGTCCTGGCCAACATGCACATGCAGCCCAATTTTAGCAACTTTCATGTTTTTTTTGTTGCTTCTAAAGCTTTAAAATCCCAATTTTAGAAACTTCTAAAAACCAAATTGTTTGTTCTTGAGAGAATTCATAATTGAAGAAGAACAAAACTTTTGAAATCATTTTTCAGAACCAAAAATCAATCAAATTGAGTCTTTTGAAACACGTTTAATCATCAATTTTGATTTTCAATTTGAAAACTCATTGAATCCCATTCAATATAATCAAATTTTAAGTTTAAAGCACTTTTATATAAACTCAACTATCAAGCTAATCAAACATGGATTAGTTCGATTCTTAGCAAAATTAGTTATTTGCAAGAGGCTCTGACGCCACTGTTGGGTTATGGTGGTGTCTACTAATGTCGTATAAGCGGAATCTCAGACATCTCATGTCTTAACTGTAACGCCCCAAATCCCAAATCTCAAGTCGCCTTGAAATCGAAGATTTGAGACCTTCAAACTGGATCCACGAGCGACCTACCATGAGTGCACAAACAATACCTGAAAAATGAAATAGCTGGGTTAAAACCCAACTGCAGTAGATTTCCTCAAACCTAAGTCTCGGGTAGGCAAGCTCAATCCCCAATCAAGGAAGTATTTCATTCATATTCATTATTAGCGTTATCTGAAATTTAACGTGACAACTAACATAATACAACGAGATTTACCACACGCATGTAGAAATTAGTAACTTATGTTCTTGGTTATTAGGCTTTCAACGTCCTCGTATTCTAATCCAATATTAACTCTCGTGATAATAATCTTTCTCCTTTTCAATAGATATAAACAGATCACGCTATTCACCAAGCTAGACCTTTATAAAACCCTAACTTGACAATTAAGTCGACAAAACATTATGCCAAAAGACACAATCATCCAACTCTCGTCGAATGATATGACAAGTTGGTGTCCACGTTGTATGGGAGTGTGGTCCACAAGGTCATCCATTGTGTTAGCGCCGGCCCCATACGCTCCATACCTCGATCACATCCGGTAGAGAGGGTCGAACCAACCACATAAACTCATACAACCCTCCATCACATCACACACATAATAGCATCATACAACAAACATAAGTCGAATGAGAGTGTGGCCCACAAGGTCATCCATTGTGTTAGCGCCGACCCCAAACGCTCCATACCTACATCACCTCCGGTAGAGAGGGTCGAACCAACCACATAAACTCATACAACCCTCCATCACATCACACACATAATAGCATCATACAACAAACATAAGTCGAATGAGAGTGTGGCCCACAAGGTCATCCATTGTGTTAGCGCCGACCCCATACGCTCCATACCTACATCACCTTCGGTAGAGAGGGTCGAACCAACCACATAAACTCATTCAACCCTCCATCACATCCATCGCATCACACACATAATAGCATCATAATAGCATAACACCACAAACATCGGCTCTAATAAAAAATTACAAACAAGTTTTCCAAACCATTCAAGCCAACAACACATGGCAAGTCAAAATGGATGATACTCATAATAGATCCTCACGTGGATCACAACCTCAAACAAATAAATAACAATAATAGTTAACGAATATAGACTCACCAATATAAGGTATCATATACCTAGGAAATACATTGCTTACAGAATAGAAACCATGTGACTTATCTCAATCAATTAGCTCATTGGAGATTGTAGCGACACCTAGTACAAAAACCATTATAACTCCTCACTTGGAACTTCAATTAACTCACCGTTTGAACCACTAGAAAGTAGACAAACAAACCTTTCCAACCATATAAGATACACATCGAGATTCATTACCAATCAATACCATATCTAATTTTAATCTACACCGAAATACAGTAGGGACTGCTGTGACACCTCGTACGAAAACTATTATAACTCCTCGCTCGGAACTCCAATTAACTATCCGTTTGAACCAATAGAAAGTAGAAAAACATACCTTTCCAACTATATAAGATACACACCGAGATTCATTATCAATCAGTACCAGATTTACTTTTAATCTAGACAGAAATACAATAGGGACTGCTCTGACACCTCGTACGAAAACTATCGTAACTTTTCGCTCGAAAATCCAATTAACTCACCGTTTAAACCAATAGAAAGTAGACAAACAGACCTTTCCAACCATATAAGATACATACCTAGATTCGTTACCAATCAATCAAGATCTAATTTTGAAGTTAGATCAAAATATTGTCCTATATAGATATTTTATGGAATTCAAGATAGAACTAATATCTAAATCATTCAATCATTCTTTATAGAATTTTATGTGATTAACAATACTAAACCTATCATGGAATCAATTGAAAAAGCCTACAAAAGAATTAGGAGATAAGAAATCTACCTCTTTTGCCTTAGATGACATCAAGACCACAATCATGCCTCTTTCTCTCTCTAGAGAACTCCATCTCTACCTCTTTTCTTCTTTATCCATTCTTCATTCACTAAGAGTGGCTTGTTGAAGATATACTAACCATAACATAAACAATACATAGATTTCTTCAACTTATTCATCAAAATCTTCTCCAAAGAATACCATTTCTCTTTCTCTCTCTAAGTTTTGTTCTAGATCTACAAAAAGAGCTCTAGACTCCTTTTTATATAATTAACTCAAGCAGCCCTAGTTTTCCTTCTAACCCACTTCTATTTTTATGATGCTCAAGCCCACACTAACTTACTCTTCATATTAGGCCCAACCCCAAATTGACCTAGAGTTTTTGTTATTTCCACCTAATTTGATATATATAGAGAATAGGGGTGTTACATTAACATTAGTACGTCCCAAGATCATCATGCATAAACTAACAATTAAACTAATTGGAAATTAGATGATTACCTAAATCGCTATTTTCCCTCGAACCTTTCCAATCGATTAAGAAGACCAAGAGCCCCAATGTCGCTCCTCTACTTGGGACACCGAACGGTGTATTTAATCTCCCTCCTTGAAAGCTCGCTAGCGCTCCAATGGTGGTTTGATAAGAAGAACTCCTTCTTGTTTGACTAGTTGATAGCTTGAGAATTAGCTCACTTTCTCCTATATACTTGATGTGGTAGAGTAAGACAGCTTAGAGAGAAATTCCACACCTTATTCTCTTCCCTAAGAGTCTTTATATAGAACCCTAATAAGAATCCACATCCAATTAGGTTTCTTAAAAGACCCTTTAGAACAAGATTTAAGGAAATTGCCGAAAATAGCAACTAGTTGATATATTCTCAATTCCTTGAGGAGGTGACGTCCAAACCCAATCAGATTTTATGTTCCTAACATAAGGAACCGACCCTCCAAAAATCAGCCCAATCCGAGCCCTAAGAGTGCCCGAATCGGTTTAGGCCCAAAACCTGTTTTCGGGCCTTTTTGCTATCTTTTGCCTAATTTCTCTTTAGGCCTGTGAGATATGTTTGTAGGACACTCGCATGGTTATATCTCACTCCCACTAATCATATCATCCGATTAAATACCCATTCTTATATGTAACCCGTTGTAGGATCCGATCGAAGTTAGCCGCGAATTACTTTGTAATTTGACGATCGTAGTTGGTTTCTAGCTAAACATTACGACCCCTAAATCAATCGGACTTCATGATCTTCTTCATCAATTGTCCTAGCCGAAAAATTGCTCGCATTGCAATCTTGGTCGAAGGACATCTCCTTCACGGCCATGCCTAGGTTGGCCTAATAATGGGCCTTAAGTGCCTTGCCCAAAATCCTTTTGTTCCGCCCTTTTAACTATCTTTACCTTATCATTATTTAGGTCTTTTTGACATATTTATGGGTCTAACCCATGTTTACATGTCTCATCCCTCTTATCATATCTTCCGATCAAGTCGACACTCTTTGGTGTAACCCAATGTAGGATCCGGACGAAGTTAGCCGCGAATTAGTTAGTAATTCGACGATTGTATTTGGTTTCTTGCTAAACACTATGATTCCTAAATCGTCTGGACTTGATGATCTTCTTCATCAATTGTCCTATCTGACAAATTACTCGCATTGCATCTTTGGTCGAAGGACATCTCATTCACCTTCGACATAAACTCGTATGCATTTGAAGTATTATACATTTTTGCCTGGAAGATTCACGTTTTCACCTCAAAATCTTACTTGGATAACTTATGTATGCAGATCATGGCAAAAACATGAAAGGCAAAATTACAAGTTGTGACAGCAGATGCTAAAAGACCAGTATAGGAGTATGACATATACAATCATAGATGCATACTGAAAAAACACATTTATGTTGATGAAGAAGATAAGTGAAAAACTGACCATGTTCGTGCATTAACTCATGCCCCATTTAAAAAACTTTTCCAAGCATTCTACAATGATGACATTGAGAAAACAAATTTTGAGAGACCTATGACCAGTTTCTGCACGACCCCCTAAATTTGCATGAATGCCGATATGAACCCCTTTTGTGTTTTACCATGCATTGATCATCAACCAAACTTAAACTTTCAGAAGTAGACATTTTTTTTCCTTTTCAATCATTTATGTTTATCTCTCTTTACCTTTATCAATTATCTTCCTATTTGACGATCTTCATTATTAATATTCTACATTGATGTCAACGTTGTGTATATGAAACAAGTATTCTTTTTTAATGTTTTTATGTACAGAATTAGTAAAAATTTTAAAAAAAAATTATTAATTTTTCACTAAACTATTAAACTTTTTTTTTTTTTAATTTTACTTTAAATTTTAAATTAAAATAATTTTAACAAAGTTTCTTTTGACGATCTTCATTATTAATATTCTACATTGGAGTCAACGTTGTATGTATGAAAGTAGTATTTTTTAATGTTTTTATGTACGAAATTAGTAAAATTAAAAAGAAATAAAATTTTTGAATTTTTTAGTTCTAATAAAATCTTTAATACATTTACTAAAAATATTGAATTTTTTAAAAGTATTAAAGTCAAAAAATAAGTTACGATACAACTCTCTATAATTATTCATTTTAATGCATCTTAAAATAACTATTTATAATAAAAAAAAAAGAGTTACTAATTTTCACTACAGTATTTAACTTTTTTTTTTAAAATTTTACTTTAAAATTTAAATTAAAATAATTTAAAAAAAACAGTTGTTACTACTTTTTTGTAATTTAATTTAAAATTTAAATTAGTATTTTTTTTATAAGTTATATATAATTTTAATTTTCAATTTGTAAAATTATACTTATAAAGTATTGAAATAATTTTAATGCATTGAAGTTACATTTGAAATCTTATATTTTTACTTTACATTAAAAAATTTAAATTTCATTTTTATATATATACAAATATAAATCAATTTTAAATTAGTTTGAAAGATGATGTCGTTACGTCACGCGGAAAGCTGATAAGATAGGCTCTAAAATTCTCACCGCGAAAAGCTGATAAGATGGGCTCTAAAGTTGTCACTGCGAAATCTTGAATTGTTATTTGTAAAAGAAAAATTTAGTTACTCATCGCGAAAAGCTGATAAGATGGCCTCTAAAATTCTAATTGCATCTTTCCAATCTATAGAAATCACGCCATTATCTTTTCAAATAATTTAAAATTAATTTGTATGAGTACCTATATAAAAATGAAACTTAAAATTTTTAATGTAATAGTAAAAAAAGATTTCAAATGTAACTTCAATGCATTATAATTATTTTAATACTTTATAAGTATAAGTTTATAAATTGAAAATTAAAATTATATATAACTTATTTAAAAACTAATTAAAATTTTAAATTAAACTAAAAAAGTAGTATTAACTATTTTTATATTATTCTAATTTAAATTTTAAAGTAATTTTTTTAAAAAAAAGTTCAATTCTGTAGTGAAAAAATAGTAACTTTTTTTTTAATTATAAATAGTTATTTTAAGATGCATTAAAATGAATAATTATAGAGAGTTGTACCGTAATTTTTCTTTCACTTTAATACTTTTAAAAAAGTAAGTATTTTTAGTAAATGTATTAAAGATTTTATTGGAATTAAAAAATTTAAAAAGTTTATTTCTTCTTAATTTTACTAATTTCGTATATAAAAACATTAAAAAAGAATATTTGTTTCGTATACACAACGTTGACATCAATGTAGAATATTAATAATGAAGATCGTCAATAGGAACTTTTTAAAATTATTTTAATTTAATTTTTCAAGTAAAATTTAAAAAAAAAATCAATATTGTAGTGAAAAAGTACTAATTTTTTTTTAATTATAAATAGTTATTTTAGGATGCATTAAAATGAATAATTATAGATAGTTGTATCCTAATTTATTTATTTTAACTTTAATACTTTTAAAAAATTAATTATTTTTAGTAAATGTGTTAAAGATTTTATGGAACTGTATTTTGTTATTGTCTATTATATGCTACAATTTGCTTACGGACACTGCTGCTCTCGCATGACAAAGAATCCTAACATATCATTTTCTTTTCTTTCGAACCAATAGCTACTGGTGTTGTTAATCCAAAGAAGTCTTGAATTTTCAATCTTCTTCTCCAATAGGTAGGTAAGTGGATAGAGACATTACACTTGTCAAGACACCGAGTCACTGAGTATGTATATAGATAGAATGTGGTAGGTATTTCAAGACAGTACGTAAAAAAAAATATATTGGAGACAATGGTCAAAACATTTCAAAAATTAAGTCTACAAACAAAATGTGTAATATCTTATTATTATTATTATCATTATTATTATAAGAAGAAATTTTATATTTTTAGGAAAGCTTGGGCTAAATGTCTACTTCACCGTGAATACCGATAATCTACGGACCGCAGGAGAGAGACAAGAGAGGTTGAAACCAGATTGAAAAATAGTTCACATTCGGGGTTGGAATTGAAAATATTTCAAAATCGAGTTCGAAAGAAATCTAAAGGTTTTTAAAGAGGATAATATATGGGTTATTTCTCAAATGGCCCCCAACTTTGTGACCAACTTCCTGCCTGGCCCCCTACTTTAGCAATAATTCCCGTATGGCCATTTTTTCCGTTATCTTTAACATTCCGTTACTCTCTCTCCTCCATCTCATTTTCTCTCTCTGCCACATCATCTTAGCACGACACATCATCATCTTCTCCGTCAGGGTCGCCGGCCGGCCAAATTTCCGGCAGGCGACCTTCAAATTTTTTTATTTTTTTTCTCTCTCTTCTCTTTCTCTCTCTAAAAAAAAATTTGTTTTTTAAAAAATTCTCTCCTCTCTCTCTCTCTAAACTCCGGCGAAGGGGGTTTTCCTTCGCCGGAGGTGGGTCTGTTTGTTGAACGGACCTTGAAGGTTTGTTCAACGAACAGACCTTCTTCACGTACAGATCTGTTCGTGAAGAAGGTCTGTTCGTTCAACTCTCTATGAGGTGGCATAACAGATGATGTGGCAGAGAGAGAAAATGAGATGGAGGAGAGAGAATAACGGAAAGTTAAAGATAACGGAAAAAGGGGACCATACGGGAATTATTGCTAAAGTAGGGGGCCAGGCAGGAAGCTGGTCACAAAGTTGGGGGCCATTTGGGAAATAACCCTTAATATATTTATAAAAGGTTAAATTTTTTCTTGTTTAAAAAAAAAAAAATAGGTTTTATGTCGTCTGCGCGACACATAGAGACGATGAAGTAGACCATATATGAGTTTTCGATTTTATATTGGACTTAAAGCTCCTTTTTGGATTATGAATCGATCTTGGGTCCTATTTGGGTCAAGTCTTGACCTCCCACCAAAAATTGTTAGGTCCCTCACTCTTTCAAAAGAAAATAAACTATGCTAAAAAAAAAAGTTAAATATGTAGTACTATTTAATTGTTTTGCTAGTTTGAAATTTGTGTTTAAATTTGTCTGTACTTTATTTGGACAATTTTAGTTTTTTCTTACACTTATTTCCCTAGTAAAGTCAAACTTAAAAAAAAGTAATATTAATTTTAGAATTTAATTTTTTTTCTATGGGTGAAAACAACAATATTAGATATACAAACTTTTTTAATGTATTTCTTTTTAAGAACAATAAAAGTAGGCAAATAAAAAAAAACACATAAATTTGACTCAAATTTTAGATTTCAGAAAAGAAGCAAACAAAACATGAATTTCTCACTGCAAAACAACCTAGAGAGAAACCTTCATACTAACCTTCTCTTTCAAATTTATGAAGCTCTAAATGAAGTTCTTCTTCACAGTAGAAATCAGCTACCGATTCTTCAATTCAGCCGTTTGATCTAATCACCATTGAATATCTTATGAGATGGATACAAGGATGCTAAGTTAAATGTAACTAGGGGGTCGAAAGTGCGATATTGATTATAAAAGGGTAAACTGGAATTTTTAAAAAATATAACTTTAGAGACGGAATATTCTCGGGTGATTCCGTAAAAAAATGAGTCCAAAATGCAACACTTGAAAAAGGAAGTCCAAACAAGTCAATTATGCGAAAGGGAGTCCAAACAACAAATCTCCCATGAAACAAACTATTGCATGTGGGTTAAGTTGTCTGAACTCTCTTTAAACATGAAGACGAAACCTGAACACTATTACTGATATTAAGCATCAACTTAGTCCATATCTACCAGAATTGTTTCTTTGCCTTCTGCTGTCCACTTGAATGAATACTTCTGTAACTGATCAATTACCTGAAAAGATAAAAATTCATGAGTAAATCACTTCACATTTTCATAAAGTAATGATATTCATCATTTGTAATATCATTAGAAGTTTCTGTTCTTAGGATACAAATATGATTTAAAGAGAAGATTCTGTTCAACACTGATATGTGGAGAAAGAAACTTTCAAACATAATTAGCACTTACCATACGCTTGTGAGGATGGGAGTTTATGTCAGGTACAGTGGTCTTCAGGCGTTTTGTTGATGATTAATGAAGCATGGGTCAGATACAAATGACACTTCAACAACAAAACAAAAGTAACCTTTAGTTACCCACCATGGAAAGGCTCCAGAGTTGTAATTGTATCTTTCAAACTACACATGCGAGATCCACAGACATCACGCCATCATCGTTCTTTTTCCTGCAGAGAGGTAATAATGTGGAGAGGTGTACAGTTTACTAGACTAGAAGAATGAAAGAACTACACAAGAAATCGTAAAATACATAAAAGCTCTCGATTGCTTCTCATTTAGATACTAATGATTGACTCATTATGGGCGGCGACATTCGCTGCCTGCACCCAGGAACTGTTCCTCGCGCACAATTGTTGACAAGAAGAATTTGCGTTGCCTTAACTGGAAAGTCCAAGTTGTTGCACATGTGCCTTGAAGTCAGGCAACCATTGGATTCTGCATTGGAAATACAAGCAAGTCTACCCTTGCTAACAACCTGAGTATAGCGGTCACAAGAATCTCCACTTTAATCTAAAATGACTTCACTTGTTTGTGTTTGTTAGATGGTTAGGGTGTGAAAATTGCAAACCCGAGCTGGGTTGGATGCTCTCACCCATACATTGGCAATTTTTAATGGTGCATATAGTTACTGCGACAGAGAGGGTAGGCAAGAAAATGTGATTGATGCTGAGTGTGCTTATAACAATAGGCTTCGCATCTTGACTACGAAAGTCGTTAGAAGAGGACAGGGGGGCTAGGTTCGCGGTGCAATGTTTAAAAATATGATTTTACGCCTCAGATGCGGGTTTCTCTGACAATGCGAGGCGGTAAAAAGGCGTAGCGTCAATCCTATATATTTTAATATAGTTACTAGGTATAGCCCGTGCCTCCGGCACGGCAGAACTATATAAAGATGACAAAAAATATTTTATTACAAATTTCTCATTCTTATGAACAATGAACGACTCTACACCAACACTATCAAAATACAGACGAAACTAAAAATAATACAGATAGGATAATAACGTACAAAGTCATTTTATCTTCGGAAGAAGACAATCAATGATTTCGATTTCAAGTCTCTTCTCCACTTGTGTTAATAATAACAAAATTTATAATTGTTTTTTTGTTAATAACTCAACACTTATAAATACCATTTTTATTTACGCTGCCTAAGTTATACACTATTCACAAGATAATTTTTAAGTAAAATAAGTGTTAGTCGTAGAAATAGTAAAATACTCATATTGTAATATATACATCTAACCTATATTACTGAGACATAAGACCTAGACCATGTAAACGGTAAACATTTTATTTTGTCACATATATTTTGAACAATATTAATAGCTCATGAACAAGTTGAACCTATAGAAATAAACTGTAAGAGACACCATTCACCGACCTTCAATCATGGTCATGTTAACGTTATTAATTGAACAAACACCATTAATAGAGAACCCGGACAAAGGTTAAGAAATAAATAGAGGTTCTTAAGGAGTTGGATTGTTGTTCACTCCCACATGGTATCCCTTGCAATCATCGTTGGCCTATTGACTGCTTTTTCGTGCCAACACAAATCCAACCTGCACGCATCTTACCATTTCTAACTGCATGTATGAATCAAGTAAAGTCTTGTCCACTCTCTCTACATGTTTCCCTATACCAAGTTTCCATGATTGAAACAAATTCACATAACTACACAATCAAACTTCAGAAGAAGTAGCACATACATATAAGAACACATTATAGTTATAAGAAGTGATAACTTTAACTGTTTTCTCGTCGATAAAATCTGTTACTTCTATTACTGCGCACAATCTCTAACAATAGGACCCCAAAACACAAGAAACCTAATTTGTCTCAAAATTTCCCTCTTAGCATGTACTTTAGAGGCATACCACTTCTATTACATATAAAATAGAAGATTTAGACATGACCATTTGGAAATCATCCAGTAGACAAAATATCGACTAACAATGTAATAACGATTATGTTAGTGTTCATGGAATTTTGGATCCCTCCAAATATCCTTGCTACGCCAAAGTAAAAAAAAAAATTGGGTTGATGTGTTCATCCAGTAGAATGTTGTTGACTTTGAAATTCCGATGAATATTTTGTAGTCGAGATTCACGATGAAGATTAAGGTCTGGGTTATCCAATATAGATGTGCCTTTTCCCTTCATCCATCCATCCAAGAATAATCCATTAGATGCAAGAGTGTATAGTTTATCATCTTCAAAATATTGTCTCATTATATTCGATGATACTTTACACATGGTAGTCACGCTCGAGCACTATCTAACCACACTAAAATACTCAAAGTATGCTCACAATTGATAGGAAAACATCTAAATATCCGGAAAGGGGGTTTCAGAGAAGGGAAATTCTAGACAGATCACTAAGATTAGAGAAACGTTTACAAAGGGAGAATGTCGATGGTGACACTAACATAATATATATTATGTCAAAAGATTTTATTATACGATTGACACTGGTATGAGAGTGGTTCTTTGACTCTTGCCCATCATACGATGCTAGAGGTCATAGACACATTCCAATTCACCTCATAGCCCTACAAGAAACAAAAAAAAAATGGATTTTGTGTTAAACCAGAACAAAAGAAAATTACCTTAATTGATCTCCTGCAACGAAGCTTGACCTTCTTTAACACCTTAATTGATCTCTCGTTTGTGCAACTTCCACAGTCTATAGGGTCTCTCGTTTGTGCAAAATCAGAATCCCCTTATCTACAAAAATGAATGAGTTAGAGTTTGAGGAAAAGTTAACTACTTCATAAAATAGAAACAAACACCTTGTAAATATGAGCATCAGAAATTTTTCTGGAAATGGATGTGATCTCCTAAAACCAGCAATCAAAAGATTAACCCCAAAATCAACATAGTTATAACACTCAAATTAGGTTAGTGAACACTTAACTCCACAACATTCATTGGATATGATAAATCACAAAAATATAATAGAAACAAATGTAAGAATGATTTACAGAAAACCAATAAAAAATGACTGTATACGCGTCACATAGAATAAGAAAATGTTGAAAGAGAAATGGAAAAGGGATTCAAATTTTTGAAATCCAATCGTGCTCTATTATCACCAATGAATATCACAAAGACGGAAATAAGGACTACATTTTTTTTTGCTCGAAAGTTAGGGATCTTGTATCATCGAATGATTTAATATTATAAATTATGATAAAATGTGGTTTTGATAAAATTAGAAGAAAATAATACAAAAAACAGGAAAGAAACATCGAATAACGTCAACACATGAAGCAAGAAATATAGCAAACTCACTTTGTCACGAGAAACTCACCAAGAAATATAGCAAACTCACCAACATTCTGGTATATTTCAAAACCTACTAGCTCAAGAAGTCATCTACTATCTTCATAGGCACGACCTCTGTAACAAAAATGAAACGAATATAAAATAACACATGAAAAACTACATAAACGAAATTACGAATTCTCGATTTAAACAAAAACCATAAATATTAGTAGTTTCTTACTTTCTTAGTTTAGTTTGCTAGCATTATGAGTTAACATGATTAGTCTCCGATTTTTTTTTGTGTAGGTGGTAGTTAAAAGGGGGACGTGACACGGGGTGAGGCGAAATTCAAATTAGTGCAACCATAGTTCACGAGTGTTTATTTTTTTTTTCTAAAAAGCTGTTTTGAAATCTAACTCGAACAACGATTTGGTGATGTCTGACTCCTTGGTTTTGGGTCCACTTGATTCAAACTCGTCAAATTGAAAGAATGAGACGAAACAATCATATAGCACCTAATCTTACTGCAAAATGTGCACGTATCGAACTAAACTACTACTAAACTACAACTAAACTATTGAAAGAATGAGACGAAACAATTATATAGCACCTAATCTTACTGCAAAATTTGCACGTATCAAACTAAACTACAACTAAACTAACACCAAGTCATCAAGCAGTTTGGGGCAAGATCAGACATGCGCCAGTTCAAATCTTTCAACTACTACGAAGTAATATATTTGGTACTTTACCATAACATTAGATGAGAACAATCAAAGTTTTGGTGATTCAAATTAAACAAAACAACTACCCGAATACATGATTAATGATATTCAAATACGTGGAAGTGGTGGAACATTGGAACTGGAAAATGATCTAACAGACATTTATATTATCCACTAACCATGTAAACATTCCAAAGGAATGCAGAAAAGCAGGAAATTCATGAAAGAAGCAAAATCACTCACATTTCAGCCAAGCATTAGAATGTTACCTGAGTCTGCTTACCAAATTCAATCATTCATCTGTTATTCTCCGTCTGCATATGGAATGTTACCTGTGTCTGAGTCATTTCTCCAATGCATCTAAACCAGATCACTCTTAAACAATACCCAAATTAACTTTTGACAAATTCCGTCACAGACATTTTCTCAAACGCCTTAGGTATATTCATTTACTTCTCAGGAAATGGACAAAAATAAGAAAGAAATTGGACAAAAAGTGATATGGTTCATGGATAAAGGGGGTTTAGATGTGTAGATAAAGGGAGAGATGGTGGTTTACGGAAGCTGAAGAGAAGGAGGGGAAGAAATTCCTTTGCCATGATTCATCATTTCGATTTGGAATGAATTTCTCCTGCCATCTAACATCCCAAGAGGCTAAAATTCTTCGCTGTGATTTACCATTTCGATTTGGAATGAATTTCTTCTGCCATGTAACATCATAAAAGGCTGAAATTCTTCTCTGTGATTCACCATTTCGATTTGGAATGAATTTCTTCTCCATGATTCACCATTTCGATTTGGAATGAATTTCTTTTGCCATCAATTTTGTAACATCAGGTTGAATTTCTTCATCAATTTCATATTCAATTTCATAATCAATTTCTTCATTAATGTTGGAACGTCTGAATAGGTATAACGCGGGAAGGAGAAAACCGCCAAGGAATATAACGTACCAAATTGAGGGGTTTACTCACTCTCTTCTTTGAGTGGGTCGATGAATCACGGTCGGTAATAGATCCAAAAGTCAAAATACTACCAAAAACACAACGAATGGTCGGATTTGTCTTTCGACTTGTCTCAGTCAGCAAAAAACTTTGCATTTTATATAATAGACTTCATTAATGTTAGAACGTGTGAATAGGTATAACGCGGGAAGGAGAAAGGCGCCCAGAAATATAACGTACCAGATTGAGGGGTTTACTCACTCTCTTCTTTGAGTGGGTCGATAAATCACGGCGGGTAATAGATCCAAAAGTCAAAATACTACCAAAAACACAACGAATGGTCGAATTTGCCTTTCGACTTGTCCCAGTCAGAAAAAAAACTTTGCATTTTATATAATAGACTTCATTAATGTTCGAACGTCTGAATAGGTATAACGCGGGAAGGAGAAAGGCGCCCAGGAATATAACGTACCAGATTGAGGGGTTTACTCACTCTCTTCTTTGAGTGGGTCGATAAATCACGGCGGGTAATAGATCCAAAAGTCAAAATACTACCAAAAAACACAACGAATGGTCGGATTTGTCTTTCGACTTGTCCCAGTCAGCAAAAAACTTTGCATTTTATATAATAGATTTATATAATAGATAGTATTTTATTCTATTTATAGAATGTTTTATTGAATTTGTTTGTAGTATTATTAAATTTGTCTTTCGACGTTTATGTCTGACAAATACAAAAAATTAATACTTTTGGGTCGATAAACACGAAAAGGAAATATATTACATTTACAAACAATAAGAAACAAAAATAACATTAACGAAAGCGAATATCTGAAACAAAAGTGTCTAAAATCGATTAATTGGTGTTAAAAACAGGACAAAAATTTCACATAAGTTTACAAGTCATCTGGTGGAGGTAAGAATTAATTTTACTTTTACAAGAAGTAATTCAAATTGTTCAAAAAATCGATGAAAAGTTATATTTTAATGAAATTTAAAGAAGAAAATCAAGAAAAAATTTATAACAAAGAAAATCTCATTAAAGAATCGCTATAAAGATAGATGGGTACCTTCTGGTTTACATAATTTGTAAAGTCTAGTTAAAATACCATAACACTACCAACTACTTACTCATCTAAAAAAAATTGAAAAGTAAAATAGTAAATTCAAATCGTAAAACCGCGAAAAAAGTAACAATTAACTCTTCAGAAGATATGTTCTTCAAATCTAGGAGAAACGATACATAAAGATTGAAAAAAAAGACTTCAAATAAATGATTTTTCACTTGCGAAAGATTAACATAGAAATAAAAATATCATAGATTGATAGAGAAAGAGATACATGTACAAAGAGAGAGAGAGATCATTTATCACAATTTATATTTACAATTAAACATTTCAGTAAACTTATGGAGAATACACAATATCAATAAAAAAAAAGTTATATGTACTGAATTTAATGTATTAATCATACAGTCAAACCTTTAAAAAAATGATTTATTCACTTGCGAAAGAATAACATAGAAAACTAAAATAACATAAATTGATAGAGAAAGGGATATAAGTAAATAAAGATTTATCATTTATCACCAAATGTATTTACAATTAAACATTTCATTGAACTTATGGAGAATATACAAAAATACTAATTAAACATTATCAAAATTTAGAAAAACTAATAATAAAACAACAAAATTTATGTATTAAATCATACATTACTGAATTAATATTAACAAAATAAAAAAAAACTAATACTAAATCAACTAAGAAAAACTATCAATTAAGAAAATCTAATTTCGAACCATTTTGTTGTCGACAGAGATTTCTTCTACTAACAAATGAGAAATGTTGTAAGTGAGAGAGAGAAAAAAAACATAAGAAAGAAAGATCCTAGGAGGAAAATATATATATAGAGAGAGGAGTGAGGAAGATGATCCATTAATCTTCTTCTTTTATAACCGAAGGACAATTACTTTTTTGAAAGATTATGAAGATAGAGAGGTTTTGAGAGAGATGTAAAGAGTTATGATTTAAGGAGATATTAGGGATTAAGATCTAAGGGCTACGATTTCATAACCTAAAACACAATTAATATTTAAAAAGTTATGGAGATAAAATTGTCAATGGTTATATAGATGGTCATTAGTATAAAATTAACTTGTCACTAACTTTATGATAGCGGTTATGATTTGCGATAAAATTTAAAGGTTGAGATTTAACTATAGAAATTGGACGGTCAAAATTTATCGTGGGTTTGTATAATAGATTTAGTGAGTGGGTGAACGAATTATGATATTTCTAGGTAGGTAAGAAATCTAACCGTCAAAATTTAACAACAAAGGGAACGAACGGCTGGATTTATCTTTTGGTTTGTGTCAGTTAGCAAAAAACATTGTGTTTTATATAATAGACAAATCCGACCGTCTATTGATATTTTGTTAAGATACTCACCTTTAGATCTATTACCCACCCTAAAAATAAGAAATTGGTTCACCTACCTAATGAAAGAAAGTAAGTAAAACGCTTAATCTCGACCGTCAGATTAGAATTGTTCACGTGAAATTAAACAGATAATACGTACAGACAGTCATTTGATCATTTTTCCAACTTTAATTTGTGTTAGCCACCCTTCCTCCTTAATCAAAACTCTTGGTCGGTTTCTTTCTTGCCAAATCCTTCCTCCCCCAATCTCAATTCCTAACGGCTCCTTCCTTCCTCTCCCAATCTCAATTCCTAACGGCTCCTTAATCACCCAAGAATGGGTGCTTCTCATTATTTCCTTATTCAATGTAGGATTTCAGTTATTTTTTCTCTCTATAAAAAATCTAATTTTCATCCCCATCCATCCTTGTAAGTTTTTCGTTTCTTTTTCTGGTTGAATATTTTGTAGTATAAAATTTCAATGAAAACAGACCAACCCAATTCAAATCTTACTCTTAAAATCCTTCAGAACCCTAAATCTTCACTTCTTTAGCGTCAACCCAATTGAAGATTGGAAATTAGATGCTATGTAGATATTGTTATATATATATATATAGAGAGAGAGAGAAAAAAAAAAGAAAGTAACAGATTAGAAAAGGTTGGTTTCTCTCTCTTTTCTCTGACGGGAGGAGAGAGAGCGCGTTTTGCTAAGGGTGGGAAATCCCTTTTCCCATGTTTTTTGTGAGAAAAATTTTGGACCTATTTTCTAACTTTTTTTTCCAACGGAAAACGGCTTTCTCGCGTTTTTACCCTTACCAAACAGTGGAAAATTGATTTTCATACGAAAATCGATTTTCACACATGATTTTCACACGTATCAAACAGACCCTAAATATTAAATATCATATTTCTTGTAGAGGGTGTATAGTGAAATAGAGAGTGAGAGAGAGAGAGAGAGAGTTAGAAACCCATCAACTTTGATAAATAGCCAACAACCCTTGGTTGGTGTGGTAAGAGGTATAATCTTCCACCTAGAGGTCAAGGGTTCGAGGCACACGCTGAATAATTTTTAAAAAAAACTTTGATAAATAGTTTTATTTGGTGTATATTGTGACGACTCAACTTTTGTCTTCACAATATACTAAAGGCTGTCCAAAAACTTATATACTAAAAGAGAAATCAACTTGAATATTTATAGAGTTAATGGCGACTCTACAAAATCCATAAGATGCCTCTCTATTGGGTTGTGGCTACCCATAACTTGTGATTTTTCGCAACTACTTATTTGATATAATTTCAGTCGACTAAAAAATTATTTATATAATAAACAATTTTCCAACAATACTTAAGGGGCGGTGTTGAAGTATGGTGGCATAGAAGTTGAACTTGTGGTTGAGGTATAGTGATGTGGAAATGGTAGGTGCAATTGTGGTGAAGGTTTCATTACGACGGTAGAAATAAAAAAAATAAGATAAAGTAAAATTAATGTTTATATAACTATAGCAACTTCACTTCAAAGTATACGCGAAAATATAAACTTTTAGTTGAAGCCAAATTTTAACTTAATTGAAGTTAGATGTTTTTTCATTACCAATCTATCTTTTTTAGATTTTCTATTAAAAATAAGTCAAAAAGGTGCATATTTTTTAGTTGTCAAAGTACACTTAAGAGGGAGAATTTTATTCCGAGTTTTTTTAGATGTTGACTACGATAGTCACTACAGAGGCATTGCTACATGAATACGATGTAATAAGTACAATAACTGTCGAATTTAAACCTTACAAAAATTATCAGCCTATAGTACATCTAACTATTGTATTTATAGTCAAGTTCAACAGTCCTAGACAAGGGCGGAATTAGGGGGTGACAGGGGAGGGCAATGGCCCTCCCTGGAATTTGACTTCTAATAATAATTTTGACTCTGACAAATTTTTTATGTATGATTTGTTCTATTAGATTCATCTTTGCTCTCCCTCGCACTATTTTTTGGTTCCGCCCCTGATCCTAGATTTGAACTTGCATGGATGGAATGTGAGGACGCCAATAATGAAGGACTGAAGGCAGACGGGCTGGGAGGCCCCATTTGTTCTAATAAGCCGGCACTTATGTTGGGGTCTTCTTAAAGAGACAACCTAAAAACAATTAGATTCACTAATGGTGTGTTTGGATGGCGGAATCATGAATCCGCGGATTCATGAGTCTTTCGGATTCATGATTCCACGGATTCATGAATTCAAGTAACATTTTTTGGTTTTTTTGGCAACTAATAGAATCCTATGATTTATTATTATTTGAGTATTTTCAAACGCTTCTTTAAAACAAATATTGAATCAACCTTGTTTTCGAGATTCGTTTTTTTAAATATCGTTTCATTCGAGAACTCTCCTTTTTCTTCGTAAATTTTTTTTTGAGAACCGTTTTTTTAACTTTTTTCATGAACAATTTTTTTTTCCAAAAATAGTTTTTCCCGAAAGGCGTTTTTCTCAAAAAAAAAGTTTCCCTATTTTTTTTTCAAAAACTATTGTTTTCGGTAACCGATATTTCATGAAACCTATTTTTTTTTACGAAAATCATTTTAAAAAAACATGTTTGGAGGAAAAATTGTTTTCGAAGAAAATATATGTTTTCTGGAAAAAATTGGGGAAGATTCGGTTTTCGGGAAAAAAGCGGTTGTCGAAAAAATTGGATTTTGATAAAAAAAAATAATTTTTGGAGAGAAACGATTTTTTGAAGAAAAAAATGATTTTCGGGGAAAAAAATGATTTTTGGGGAAAAAATGATTTTTGGGAAAAAAAATGATTTTCGGGAAAAAAAATGATTTTTGCGGAAAGAATGATTTTTGGAAAAAAAATATTTAAAATAATTATTTTGTATAAGAAAGTATTTTTTTGTTGTTTTAAGTTTATTAATACAAAATCCTAGGAGGTAGGGCGAGATTTTGGTCCAATACAAATTTTGGAATTAGGAATCTTTAGGGTTCAAGAGTCTTATGATTCTTGGCAACCAAACAGACAAAGGATTCATGATTCCTACCAAATCTCACTTTTGATAGGAATCATGCAACCAAACACACCATAATTAAATTGAGATTCTACTCTACTTGTAACCTAGCTAGCCGCCTTCATTCTCTATATATTGTACTACTAATTACAAACATCTTAACAGTCATCAATTACTTCTTTTATACCAGCAGCAGGGCGCATGCTCTTAGTTTTCTCTTTTTAATGGCGCAAAAACCATACTATAATCATGTAGTAACAGGTTACCCAATACTACCAAGCTACCAACCACCACAATCTGTCTCAAACTCACCTTTCATCGCCCGAAAGTGCAATGGTGAACCGTTAACTGCCCGCGATATTGCAAAAGATGCAGTACCAGTCTTCATAGTCACCATCTTCATCGTTTGGTGCATATTAGCATTGGCAATTGGAAGCCCTAGCTCTCCGGAATTCCGAGTTAACAATGCTACAATTTCCAACTTCAGCGTTTCTTCCTTCGAGTTGATATCAAACTGGGAATTCAATCTCCATGTTCAAAACCCTAACAATAAGTTCGCATTAAATTATGAACGAATCAATGGTTCTGTTCTTTACAAAGAGAAACTTGTCACACAAAAATTACTTCCACCATTCTATCAGAAAAAGAAAACCAACAACAATATTACTCTCTCCTTCTCCATGGATTCTTCGGTGTACCTTGACGAAGCAATTGGGAGAGAAATTGTTTGGGATCGTAATAATAATGTTTTGGGTTTCAATCTGAGGATGTCGATTTTGGAAAGATATAAGTATTTGTTTTGGAAGGAAAGGAAAGAGGTGAGTGTTTTATGTGAGGATATCAAATTCAAATTTTCATCAAATACTAGTAGTACTACTTCTCAAGGAATAATGTTGGCTGGAACGAATCAATGCCAAGTTAAAAGCAAATACTTGTAACTTGTCCCACAGATAATTAACTAGGTTTACTATTAATAAAAGGGTGATTCTTTTTTTCAAATTTATTACTGTATGTCTTAATCTAGGTTTTCTTTTCTCAATCTCTCTTTGCTTGTTAACTATAAAAAGAGAGATTTGTAGTGAAAATCTGAGAGAGAGAGAGAGAGAGAGAGAGAGAGAGACATGTATCAACTTTTGTTTGGTCTGGTCATTCTAATTTGGTTTTCTATACCAACAGAGAAAGAAAGAAAAATCAATGGAATCTTTTGTTTGATTTGTTTGACTAGCTCAAGTACAATAACTTCTACATCCTATCTTATAAGCTAATGAAGTTTATGAATTACTATGAGACCAAAGGGCTATTAACCGGCTGTCTAAATTTACGAAATTCAATAGTCTCTTTTTTATACTAAGCGCCCAGCAGGACCTCTCGGCAAAACGACCACAAAACAACCACCACCACCACCACCACAGAATACCACAACCACAAAACACCCCACAACGCTCTCTCTAATCATGTGACTTTCTATCCGTCTACTTGAAGGCCCGAAGTCTAGTTGTTGATGGCCACCTAACGATCTCTCTAATCGGGTGACTTTCTACCCGTCTACTTGAAACCCAAGTCTAGTTGTTGGTACCCACCTACGATCTCTCTAACCGTGTGGCTTTCTACCTGTTCACATGGGCGAACTTCACATTTTTTTGGAATTAAAGCAACTTATAGTTCTAAAAGTTTTGTTCTGACCCAATCTATGTAAGCTTTTGACATTCTCAATATTCTCAACTCAAAAGAAGTCGTGAAGCCTGCTCCCACGCCTCTGTCTCCTGGTTCTCACTTGTTGTTGGCGTATGGTTTCGCATTTTTTTTTTGTTAAACGTATTTTTTGGTATATCAAAGGTTCAATACTCATGGGTTTGCAACTTTATCAGGATTCCTCAATTTTTACCTTGTTGCCTATTCTGATGTTTGATTGGGTGGGCAGACACCCGACGTTGAACTACTGGCTTCTCCATCTTCTTAGGCTCTAATTTGATTGCTTAGAGTGCTAAGGAGTAACCCACGGTCTCTCGGTCAAGTATGGAGGCTATGTATCGGGTTATTGCTATTGATGTTGCTGATGCTACACGGATCTCTTTTATTCTTACAGAGCCCATTTCTTTCCCTCAGTTTGCTTGTAATCTGTGTGAGAATATAAATGTAATCCTTCTTATTGCTAATCCAGTGTTTCCTGGTCGCGCTAAGCGTTGTTTTAGATTATCACTTTGTTAGAGAAAAGGTTGTGGCGGGTCATCTCAAAGTTACATTTGTTCCGATTGAGGTTTTAACTAAATAGGTCAAAATAATATTGAAAATAGGTAAAAAAACACAAAATATTTATAATTATTATTCAGGTAAAAAAAGAGTAAAATACCCTTTTGTCATTTTGTGTAACTAATTTTTTTACTTAGTCTTTAAACTTCAAATCTATATAACTTTTTCCATAGATGTGAGATTTCCATGAAACTCATATATCTAGAAAAAGAAATTTTATTAGCTTTCTAACAAGATAATATATTTCGACACTTTTTGTAAAAAAAAAAATCAGAAAAGACGCCATTCAGAAAAAAAAAATCAGAAAAAACGATACTTTTTTTTTGCAAACTGGGTTTGCAATTCTGGCAAACAAGATTTGCAAAATGAAACATGCAAACTGGGTTCGAAATGTAAACTGCAAATTAGGTTGTAAAATGTAGACCACAAACTTGATTTGCAAGCTTTTTAGAATGTAATCTCGGGTTGCTTATCTTGCAAACTTGATTTGCAAATCGAGGACAAAATTTCTTCTTCTTCAAATTTGAAAATTCTTCTTCATCATTATCAAATGAATTAGGGTTTCAGATCTGGTTGCACATCATCATCATCATTAACACCAATATCAAATTCATCATCCTCATCAGATTAGGGTATCAACATCAACATCAGATTAGGGTATCAACATCAACATCAAATTAATCACCTCAGATGTTTTAAGCCTTTTTTCTTGAGATCTTTGTAGGTGAAGATGCAAAATCGATTAGCTATGTTTTTTTTTCTTTATTTTACAGCTAAAGTTAAAGAAAAGATCAGGTAAAGAGAAACTTGTATCTCTGAGTTGTTATTCACAAGAAGTAGAGAGAGATGAAGTGAATAAATTGGTCTAGAGAGATAAAATAGTCACAACAACGACATTTTCTGACTTTTCTTTTCTCTTTACATGTACACGATTACTAATTAGAATGAAAAGCCCTAAATCTAACTGATTCTAAATCGCTTCAAATGATTAGCTCGATCTTACCTTTTGTTGTTTTATGTCGATATTTATCTCAAAATAATACTCATGTTCACAGAAAAGAAGAATCGAGAAGAAGAAAAAAAAAAAAAAACTACAATTTTTTGGGTTTCTTGAGAGAGTAAATAATAAATTCTAGACAAGGTATTTTGGAAACCAAACAATTAGAAAATAAATATTCAACCAGAAAAAGAAACGAAAAATTTAGGGTTTTGAAGGATTTTAAGAGTAAGTTTTGAATTGGGTTGGTCTGTTTTCATTGAAATTTTATACAATATTTTTTCTGGTTGAATATTTTATTCTATTTATAGAATGTTTTATTGAATTTGTTTGTAGTATTATTGAATTTGTCTTTCGACGTTTATGTCTGACAAATACAAAAAATTAATACTTTTGGGTCGATAAACATGAAAACGAAATATATTACATTTACAAACAATAAGAAACAAAAATAACATTAACGAAAGCAAATATCTAAACAAAAGTGTCTAAAATCGATTAATTGGTGTTAAAAACAGGACAAAAATTTCACATAAGTTTACAAGTCATCTGGTGGAGGTAAGAATTAATTTTACTTTTACAAGAAGTAATTCAAATTGTTCAAAAAATCGATGAAAAGTTATATTTTAATGAAATTTAAAGAAGAAAATCAAGAAAAAATTTATAACAAAGAAAATCTCATTAAAGAATCGCTATAAAGATAGATGGGTACCTTCTGGTTTACATAATTTGTAAAGTCTAGTTAAAATACCATAACACTACCAACTACTTACTCATCTAAAAAAAATTGAAAAGTAAAATAGTAAATTCAAATCGTAAAACCGCGAAAAAAGTAACAATTAACTCTTCAGAGATATGTTCTTCAAATCTAGGAGAAACGATACATAAAGATTGAAAAAAAAGACTTCAAATAAATGATTTTTCACTTGCGAAAGTTTAACATAGAAAGAAAAATATCATAGATTGATAGAGAAAGAGATACATGTACAAAGTGAGAGAGAGAGAGATCATTTATCACAATTTATATTTACAATTAAACATTTCAGTAAACTTATGGAGAATACACAATATCAATAAAAAAAGTTATATGTACTGAATTTAATGTATTAATCATACAGTCAAACCTTAAAAAAAAATGATTTATTCACTTGCGAAAGATTGACATAGAAAACTAAAATAACATAAATTGGTAGAGAAAGGGATATAAGTAAATAAAGATTTATCATTTATCACCAAATGTATTTACAATTAAACATTTCATTGAACTTATGGAGGATATACAAAAATACTAATTAAACATTATCAAAATTTAGAAAAACTAATAATAAAACAACAAAATTTATGTATTAAATCATACATTACTGAATTAATATTAACAAAATAAAAAAAAAACTAATACTAAATCAACTAAGAAAAAATATCAATTAAGAAAATCTAATTTCGAACCATTTTGTTGTCGACAGAGATTTCTTCTACTAACAAATGAGAAATGTTGTAAGTGAGAGAGAGAGAAAAAAAAACATAAGAAAGAAAGATCCTAGGAGGAAAATATATATAGAGAGAGGAGTGAGGAAGATGATCCATTAATCTTCTTCTTTTATAACCGAAGGACAATTACTTTTTTGAAAGATTATGAAGATAGAGAGGTTTTGAGATAGATGTAAAGAGTTATGATTTAAGGAGATATTAGGGATTAAGATCTAAGGGCTACGATTTCATAACCTAAAACACAATTAATATTTAAAAAGTTATGGAGATAATAAATTATCAATGGTTATATAGATGGTCATTAGTATAAAATTAACTTGTCACTAACTTTATGATAGCGGTTATAATTTGCGATAAAATTTAAAGGTTGAGATTTAACTATAGAAATTGGACGGTCAAAATTTATCCTGGGTTTGTATAATAGATTTAGTGAGTGGGTGAACGAATTATGATATTTCTAGGTAGGTAAGAAATCTAACGGTCAAAATTTAACAACAAAGGGAACGAACGGCTGGATTTATCTTTTGGTTTGTGTCAGTTAGCAAAAAACATTGTGTTTTATATAATAGATTTATATAATAGATAGTATTTTATTCTATTTATAGAATGTTTTAATGAATTTGTTTGTAGTATTGTAGAAAATTAATTTTTTAATAGTAAAGTTAAAAGTTTATGAATGCTTTCGGTCACTTTTACCCTTTTGATTACTTCCAGAAGTTAAAGAACAACAAAGAAATTTACTACAACACCGAGCCATAAGTTTTGATGTGGTCCACCTAAAGTTTGCCTCGAGGTGTACGCCTTGATACGCATCCTTTTAAACATTGTCTGAGTAAGTTCCTATATTTTCCGCAATGGTGGAATAAGCTAAATGTAGCTCTTCAGCAATTCACAGTAGATTATTGGTACGTAAAATATGTTCAGTCCAGACCAATTGGTCTTCACGTGCAAGACACAAAGGAATGGAATTTTAATGAAAATTTGCGAAATATTTCGGAGATTTAGATTGGGTGCACGAATTACACTTACAACTATTTCGTGCACAATTTCGACTGAAATTGATGGAAATTTCAACCGAAAATTGTTGGAAATTTCCACCACCATGATGGAAGTTTTGACGAACATAATGGAAATCCAAAACAAAATCTTGAGGAACTTCAACTAAAGACATATCTCCTTCATTTCATCTTTTTGTTGATTTCTCCTTGATAACTCTTGATTTTTGTGTTACGTTTTAAATTTTTTTTTTACATCTTTTTGATTGATTTACCCCCTGACTTAACAGCCTAGTATGATTTTATCTTAGTAACACCCCTGATATAACTGCGCAATTGACAATACCTTCGCAAACCAATCGACTTTGTTATTTATTAACTATTTTCAGTACAAGTGTCATCTTTTGGATGTTATTGTCAAGAAGTTATTCAATTTACCCATGGTTGTAATTGTTAATACTCCCTGAAACTAATAGATTTTGTTAATTTGTCTTGTTTTGTACAATTACATCGTATTTCCATCCATTCCATGGATTTGTAAAATTTTCACACTAACCGAAATATTTCTAAGAAATATTTCCAATTTTAGACTGACCGAATTTCCATCGAAACGACAATTTTATTCCTTGGCAAAAATTACCAGAGTGCCCTTATTCCCAAATGACCAAAACGCCCCTCGTGTGTCTTTCTCCCGTTTTTATCCCTTGTTTGCGCCTAATTCCGTAGAAGACACATGGACAAGAGAAACAAACAAATCTTCAGAGTAACTGCTCGAAATGGACTAACTAGCCCAAGTTAAGGTATTAAAATGAGACATTTTCATGTCTCACCCGGAACGACAGAGTCAAAGGGTAGGGCCTTCGTCCGCTTTACTCCGAAGAACTGGGATCTTGGAATCACTTATTCAATCGGGGACGATTTTTATTGAATAATGTGGGAAAACTAAGTTTTTCAAAACGATAACGAGTTTTAAAACTTTGCCATTTCTTTTATGTAGTTTAAAGATGACAAAAGATATTTTCAACTTCTGCTCACTTCTCGACAAGGAGAAGCTGAATGAGCACAACTTCCTCGACTGGGAGAGGAACCTGGGAATAGTTCTCAGGATGGAAGGCAATCAACATGTACTAGAAACTCCAATTCCTGTATTGGGTGATACTTCGACTAAAGAAGAAATAGATGAAGAAAGGAGTGTGCGGAAAAATGTAGAGCCTGTAACTTGCTTAATGCTAGCAACCATGGAACCGACTCTGCAAGAGCAGTTCATAGACATGGATGCTTACTCCACGATGCGACAACTTCGGGAAATGTTCCAGCAACAGTCGAGACTGGAGAGGTTTGAAACCTCTAAAGCAATTATGGACATGCGCCTTGAAAAGGGAAAACCATTTGGGCCTCATATTCGTCAAATGATCAGGCTCATGGGCAAGCTGGCTAAACAAGGTTTCCTTTATAGCCAATAGACGGCTACCGACACTATCCTTCACTCCCTCCATAGTGGTTTTAATCAGTTTAAGATGAACTACAACATGAATGGATGGGATAAAACGTTGGAGGAACTTCATTATATGCTTCTAACAGCCGAAAAGGACATCGCTATAGTGGAGACTAGAAGGACATTCTTATGGTACAAAAGGACAAAGGGTTCAAGAAAGGTGGAAAACAGAAGAAGAAAACCGCGTCAAAAGGAAAAGGCAAACGGGTTGCCAAACCTAAAGACAAAGGTCCTCCTCCTGACACCAAATGTTTCTACTGTGATGGCAAGGGCCACTGGAAAAGAAATTGCCCTAAGTTCTTGGAGGACAAGAAGAATGGAACAGTGGCTTCCAGTTCAGGTATAAATAGTTAACTTATCAAATCCTGTAAAATTCCCAAACTTTGGTATATGATACCTAAAATTGCCCTATCATTGTGAATGTACAGGTGCAGCTGGGAACTGAGTATTTGGCTAAGGAAGACAAGATCCAAGAGGGAGCAGAAGCCTCGACTGCTAAGGATGCTGAAAGGGATAGAAGTCTACTTTAGGCACTAATCTAGATTAAGCGTTTTTCTAGTTTTTAACATCATCTCTGTACTAAGTATTATGGAGAATCAATAAAGAACTTTATTTTTAAATGGAGATGTTATTAAAAGTGCTAAATTAAACAATCTATACCTAAGGGTTCAAATAACCAAAACATGAATCAACTGACAAGAAAGAAAGTCTTGAGTCAGAAACAGAGATTGATCTTCAAACGTACTTCTAACATATCCTTATTTGGAGTGTCCAAAAGGATTAAGATGAAGAACACGAATCAAACTTTATCCTCCAAAATCCACTAGTCTAGACATAGCTTCCCACAAAACTACCAAAATTTCGTCTAAAGCTAAAACTTGTAAAAAGCGTTACAAAACTAGCTAATATCTGACGCAATTTCTTTTTGAAAGAAATTTGGGCTTCTTCCACAACCAATCAAGAGAACAAAGTGTTTGTTGCTCATGATAGTATTCTTCTAGTAATTCGCACACACCTAGTAGTCTAGGAGAAAAGTACTAATTATTACAAGAATAAGTGGGAGAAAAGTACAAGTCGATTTAATTCGATCATGAGAAAAATCATGAAGAGTCATGAAGAACAATCATAAAACTTATACAAGACGATTAAATTCGACCAAGAGCAACAAATTGCGGCTCCTCAGAAAAGGAAAGGTTAAAGATATGATCTTATAAACTCACCGCACAAAAGCGAATGTCATTTGCAGGAGAACTCTCAAAGCAAGTGAAAGTGTCTCCAAAGGAATGTCTCAAAGTAGTTGAGAAAATTCCAAACTGTTGTTCAAAAGCCCTAAAAGGTCAAAAGTAAAATCTCAAAGACTCAGAAAATAAAGGTTATTTCTTAAGAGATAAAAGACCTGCGCAGAAACGGAAACTGACTCTAGATTTTGGCTAGAAGCTAAAATCATCATGGAATCCATATCTCGTCAAGACATGAAGCTTGATAATTTAAGTCAACGGAAGAACTAAATTGATTTTCCAAAGTAGAAAACTGAGAAGGATGGAAACATTCATGTTTCCCGAAACTAGACAAGAAGAATAAGATTCTTCAATCAAGTTATGTCCATAGGCATGCTTCAGAAATCCATCGACGGATTAAAAGCACGCAAGAGTTAGAATCTTCGATTCAAAGAGGCAATCAAAGAAGTTTGATTCCTGAGGAATGAAGAAAAATCTTGAATCACGAGTTTCAAAAAGGTAAGTGGGAGAAACAAACCTTCCGGGTCCGTATGCAGAGTACATACAAAAGATTGAGCACGACATAAGATGTTGTGTAACAGTGAACACATTGACTCAATAAAAGGACCACACACAAGGATGAAATGCCATTTTGGGCATCTGAAGATCTATAAGCAATAGATCAAAAAGATGATAGGATTAGAGAGACTCAGTAAACTGAGATGCTTGAGATCCGAAACAAAAAATCTAAGACTCGGAAAAGTCTACAAGAATTTCGACCCAAAACTCATGACAAAGAGCGTTGCCAAATCGGTGTTTGAAAAGACACTGATGAGCAAGCACGCATGAGAGAGACGTTTATGTTTGAAAACATAAAGTCAAGTCATGTTGAACGTGATTAGCATTTAGACATCCAATTCGGATTGGAAACCCGAAACACTACTGAAACATCCTAGAAGGCTAAAGGATGAAAGTAGTACAAATAGTCATCATAGCAAACTTCCAGACATGGAAGTAGGCTTAAAAGTGTTTAAGTCGTAACCGTTGCAAATTCTACATAAGAAATTAAAAGCTTTAACTCTAGTAAAGATTACTAGATATTACCAAGGTTGAAGATAGAAATCTTCAAATTAATTGATAAAAAGCAAAGTTTAAAACCGACTACCACGGTAGTCAAACTAAACTGTCACCTAAGACATAGTATGAGATTCATACACAGTCTAAAGCATGAGGTAAATTTAGAATAAACCTCGACAAGTAAAACTGAGTGGGTAAAAAGTGTTTTACGGAAGAGGCTCAGATTTACAACTCTCGTTATCATAAATAATAGATTTATTTCACAAGTCGTCTAAATTTGGTTTAGTGTTTAAACGACAGTCTATTGATGATAAAACATTCCGAATAGGTTTGTCAGATACGTGATCTAATGAATGAAACCCTATTAAGTGAACTTGAAATATTTATTGTCAAATCCCTAGTCCAGGTCATTGTATGGACAACAATGACTCATGAAGACTAGTACGGGAGTCGATGGGATAGCGCAGTTTCATGGGCTATAGGAATAGTGTATTCGATTCGACTACATGGGTGTGTAAAAGGTTTATACACTGGATAACCCTCTAATGAGAAGTACATCACTCTTGATGAACGTCAAATACTTCTCAAAAGACAAGATTGGAGAGATTCCTCAAAAAATGAGTGCTCCACTCATCTTATGTAAGGAATGTCCGACTTCAGTTCCGTCAAACACCGCGCCGTAAAAGGAGGTTATAAGGACAGATACTGGGAAGGACATGATAGACATGAAGTTAAGTGGGAGCACAAGAATGGATTGTGTCATCCTAATCACATTAGGTCAAAAGTGTCTGAAGGCCACTTGATGAGTGACAACTGAAAATGCGTGGCCGCGTTCAAACGGATTAAGAATTAATCGTTTTTCTTTTAAAGTTGTACTCGGAGATCAAGAAAGTCTGAATGACGTGACATATCAGATGGGATACTAAATTGACACGGGAATCGAGACATTGCACTTGTTCTAAATCCAAGTGCGAGTCTGAAGGAGTTGAAGGAGATGTCCTTCGACCAAGATGGCAATGCGAGCAATATGTCGGCTAGGACAATTGATGAAGAAGATCATCAAGTCCGATTGATTTAGGGGTCGTAGTGTTTAGCTAGAAACCAACTACGATCGTCGAATTACGAAGTAATTCGCTTCTAACTTCGATCGGATCCTACATCGGGTTACACATAAGAATGGGTATTTGATTGGATGATATGACTAGTGGGAGTGTGATATAACATTGGGAATGTCCCATAAACATATCTCACAGGCCTAAGTAGAATTTGGGCAAAAGATAAGGGTTTTGGGCCTAGGCCGATTCGGGTACTTCCGAGACTCGGATTGAGCTGAATTTTGGTGGGTGAGTTTCTGACATACTCAATAGCATGGGCGCAAAATTTCGTAGTGTTTGGACAATTCCTCCTTAGGGAATTGGGAAAATATCATTAATTGCTATTTTCGACTATTTCCCTAAATCTTATTCTAAAGGGTGTTTTAGGAAACCTTTGAGGAGGTGTATTCTCATTAGGGTTCTAGATCAACACTCTTAGGGCAGAGAATAAGGTGTGGAATTTCTCTCTAAGCTTTCTTACTCTACCACATCAAGTAGAGAGGAGAAAGTGAGCTAATTCCCAAGCTATCTTCTAGTCAAGCAAGAAGGTCTTCTTATTATCAAACCACCATTGGAGTGCTAGCGAGCTTTCAAGGAGGGAGATTAAATACACCTTTCGGTGTCCCAAGTAGAGGAGCTACGTTTGAAGCTCTTGGTCTTCTTTAATCTATTCAACTAGCTCGAGGGAAATAGCGATTAAGGTAATCTACTATCTTCCTATTAGTTAATTACTAGTTTTGCATGATGATCTTGGGGATACTAGTGTTATACATTAGATGTCGTTATCTGCTATAAACACTAGTAGAAGGGTATAATACCCTTCATCTACTACATTCCAATATGAGGGAAGCTATTTCAGATGATTGGGCTGAGGAACTACAGATAAAAGCAAAAGAATTACTGAAGCCGAGATTCAACGCTGATATCCGGGCTGAATTCCGTAGCAGACATACTGACGAACTTCGAGGAAAACAACAGTTGGAGGAGAGAGTGGTGACCGGAATCGGGAGCCAGAACAGAGATTCGTCGGAGATAACGGTCCGTCTGAAAAAGAAAGATTTGCAAATACGGAAATTGGAAACATTACTACTACTAAAGAAGGAAATATGGAGAATAAAAAGGGCAAGCAGGATATGGGTAAAGATTGTTCATCACAACGGTCATTAGGAGTGCTTTCTACCCAGGCATTACGTGTCGCCAAAATATTCGCTGACTCGGCAAAGACACAACAAAAGATGAAATTGGCGAATATTGCAGGTAAGCGACATGAAAAGAATGTCCGACATGACACTACTCCTAGCAAAACAAACTTTAAACTTGGTTTAGACGAAAATGACAATAATACAGGAAGCAGCAAAGTCATTCAAATACAACATTTAGGTGGCATTACTGATATGGAAGTGGAAGCCAATAACAAAGGAGAATTGTCTATCATCAGCTCGCCTCATTACTCATTAAAGGATAGTGCAGCAAAATCAACTAGTAGAAATCTGGATGGAAAAGGTTGGCAACATCAAGGGACGTCATAGAAGCTCAACCAACTACCAAATGTTCTATTTTAGAGAAAAGAGGTAGAGAGGATACAACATTGGATGAGACTACGACAAAGAAGAAAGGAAAAATAAGTTCTTTAGAACCAAGCAATACACGGGTATTGGCGGCCAACCCTGAAAGCCCGCTAGGTAAATGATCCCACAAAGTTGGAATTGTCAGGGAGTGGGGAATGCTCCGACTATTCTGTCCGACAATTCATTCCTCCGGGTAGTTAAACCAGCCATAGTTTTCCTGTCTGAAACCAAACTGTCACAAAGCTCCTCGGATAGATGGATCCAAAAGTTGATATACAAAAACTATTTTATAGTTCCATCAGTTGGATTGAGTGGTGGATCATGGGCGTGTTGGGATGACGATACAAAGTTGGAAATTGTTAGCTATTCACAGAATCACATACACGTGAGAATTGAAGAGGCAGGTAACTCCCAAAAATGGAGCTTACTAGGGGCGTATGGACCTCCTTGTACCAATGATAGGAGGAATTTTTAGGACTTCATGAGAAGATTCGGCAATCATGTACAGGAACCTTGGTGTGCTATTGGAGACTTTAATGCGATTTCTTTGAGTTCGAAGAAATGGGGTGGATCAGGAAGTAATATAAGAGACATGGAGCAATTTAATGAGATGATTACAGATTGTAATCTGATAGATGTGGGGTATTCCGGACCAGCTTATACTTGGGAAAATGGTAGAGATGTTGATACACATGTCCGAGAAAGACTTGATAGAGCTCTAGCAAACACTGAATGGCAGTTAAGGTTCCTAGAAGCTCAGGTAAAACATTTACCTAGGTTCAATAGTGATCATGCTCTGATTATCCTGAACACCACAAGAAAAAAATTAAGAGGACACATACCACTCAGATTTGAGGCTCATTGGGTCTTGCACGAAGAGGTCAATAATATGGTAAAAGAGAGTTGGGAGAATTCTAATGGTACATTTATTCAAAAACTACCAAAAATTGCAAAGAAAATGAAGGAGTGGAGCAAGGTGAAAATCGGCCACATTTTTAACAATATCAAAGCGGCTGAAATACAGCTACTGGAAATACAAAGTAGAGTTCCATCAAAGGATAATATTGTAGAAGAAAGATCGGTCCAGGCACTATTATCGGACTTATAGAAAATGGAGGAGTGTTTCTGGAATCAAAGAGCAAAGCAGAAATGGGTTCATGAAAATGATAGAAATACAAAATTTTATCATCTATTGTGCTTAATAAAAGGTGGAAAAATACAATCCATGCTATAAGGGTAGATGACAATACTTGGTCAGCTGACCCTAAAAAGATTTCTAACACTTTTGTTAATCATTTTTAAAGGACGTCTAGATCAGAACCAATATCAGATTTTCCAATGGAGCTTCAACTCCAATTGCCCTTTAGTAGAGGAGGAAAATAGCATGCTGAGTACACCACCATCAAAAGAGGAGATATGGAACACTCTTAAGGGAATGAAATCATCAAAAGCTCCTGGACCAGATGGATTCTCAGTGTTGTTTTACAAAAAATGTTGGGATATAATAGGAGATGCAGTAACAAGCGAGATTCAAACAGCTTTCTCAACAGGCACACTCCCAAGTAACCTGAATCATACTTTTATTGCCCTTGTACCAAAAATTCAAGCTCCTGAGAAACCAATTGATTATAGACCTATTGCTCTTTGCAACGTTCTTTATCGGGTTATTACAAAAATCTTAACTCAGAGACTCAGTCCACCACTCTGCAAGTTAATATCTCAATTTCAGAATGCCTTTGTGCCAGGAAGGCAAATATTTGATAATGTTATAGTAGCATAAGAAATTATGCATTCTCTCAAATTAACTACAGCGAAAGAAGGGGCTTTTGCTTTGAAAGTCGACATGGCAAAAGCTTATGATCGAGTAGATTGGAAATTTCTAGATGAGGTGATGCAGAGGTTTGGAATTATTGATAAATCACATTCTCTTATTATGAATTGCATTTCTACGGCATTTTTTTCAATATTGATAAATGGCAGACCAAGGGGATATTTTCATAGCGAAAGAGGGCTTAGACAAGGTTGTCCTCTAAGTCTGTATCTATTCATATTATGCTCTCAAGTCCTCACAAAGTTACTGGTTCAGGCCGAGAGGAATGGGATTTATAGTGGGCTGAAAGTGAATAGAGGTGCACCTAGTGTGAGTCACCTTATGTTCGTCGATGATTTGTTTTTCTTCGGTAATGCTTCTGAATTAAATATTCTCCAATTGAAGGGTCTTCTTGATGTGTATGTGGATTGTTCGGGCCAACATATAAACTACAACAAATCTTCTATTCACTTCAATGCTAAGTGTAGAGAGGATAAAAAAAAAAGGTCGGTGATGAGTATCTTAGGTGTTAAAGAAATGCAGTTAGATGATACATATTTGGGAAATTATTTACTCAAAGCAAAACACAAAAAATCATCTTATGAGTTCATCATACAGAAGATAACAAAGAAACTAACGGGTTGGAAAAGGAGCACCCTATCCCACGCAGGACGGACGGTCTTATTAAAAAGTGAGTTAGCTTCCATACCTCTCTACTTTCTATCCACTAATATAGTTCCCAACAGTGTAGTGGCAGACATTGAACGGAACCAAAGAAATTTTTGGTGGGGATATGATACAGATTCAACCAAAATGCATTACATTAATTGGGCAAAGCTTCAAAAAAATCAGAAGCAAAGAGTGTTAGGGATTCGTAATATGGGACTAATGAACAAAACTTTGGTGGGAAAACTAGTATGGAGGTTTCAGACGGAACCAGATGGTTTATGGGTAAAATTGTTACGAGCTAAATACTTGAAGAATGATAACTTTAGGACTCATAAGATCAAAGCCGAAATCACAAATACTTGACGCAGTATTTTAAAAATGCGCAAATATGTTAAAGAGGGAATGTGTTATTTGATAGGCAATGGTCAGGATATCCGAATTTGGGAGGACCCATGGGTCCCTAATATTAGAGGATTTAAGCCAAGCAAGAAGGAGGAAGTACAAGAGGAACCGACGGTGAGCAAGGTAAATGAACTTATACAAAACGATGGTCAATGAAATCGTCCTCTAATTAATACTATTTTCGATAGTTTGTCCGCCGCAGCAATCGTACAGATACCCATCTCTAAAAGGGCTTATAAAGATAAATATATATGGGTACATACAACAAAAGGCAACTTCACGACCAAGTCACTTTATCGATCTCTGGAGTTAATTTCATCGTCAACATCATCAATAGATTAAGTAAACCATAGTATCAACTGGCATAATTTCTGGAAAAATGTTGTTGTTACCTTAAGGGTCAAATTCTTCATATGGCGGTTACTTCAAGGTGCGTTACCTACTAAGAGTCGAGCCTTACGCTTCAATAGTCACTTGTCAAAAGTGTGCTCACTATGTCAGGAACATGAAGAAGATATTTAACATATTTTCAAGGGGTGCCGGCTTGCAAAAGAAACTTGGTTCAGGTCGCCGTTAGGGTTGAGGTTAGATGATAATGTGTGTTTTGTTGAGATGATTTGTGAGTGGATAAACAATACACCTGATAGTGAGGAGGTTTGGCTAACACTATATATTGCTTAGTTCATGTGGAAAGCTCGAAACAAACTTGTTTTTGAGGGTACACAACCAAAGAGTATGAGTACTACTTTAGAAGCGTTAGCCATGCATGGAGAATTTCATGGTGGATCACAAAATAACAGTATGAACTTACAAAATGAAGAGTCACCTCCATCAAGAGTGTGGGAACCACCATTATCAGGTTCTATAAAAATTAATTTTGACGGCTCATTTCAGGATGGCAAGGCAGCAATTGCGGCAACTTGTAGGAACCATGTAGAAGTCCTTATCTCGGCCGAATCAAGATTTATACAAACTACATCAGCAATGGAATCTGAGGCTAGGGCAGCAATACTAGCCATAGAGTTCGCACAAGGCTTTTGACACCAAGTAGTGGATACAGAAGGAGATGCTTCTACAATTATTAAGGCTTGCTCGAATAAGAGGGAGATTCTTCCTTGGAGAATCAGACCCATTATTGAAGAAATCCACCATTTAAGTGACTTGATTCACTCAATTTCCTTTAAACATTGTCTTTGTTCAAATAATATTGTAGCACACACTTTAGCGAAGTTTGCTTTTAGAAATGAGTCGAATAATGCTTGGCAAGGGCCACAACCCCCAAGTTGTATCTCATAAACCCAATATTGTTCATGAAGTTATTATTCAATAATATATAGACTATAAGTCTACTTTCATAAAAAAAAAAATCTATTTCATTCAAAAAGCTTCAATCAACACACATTCAAATAAATCAACAAAAACTTAGTTCTTCAACAACACACTAATTTTGATATTTCTACTTACCTTGAATACAAGCATCTTCAACTCAATTTCTTCTCTAAACCACAACTCTTTAAACATTCGCTTGTTTCTCTCACTAGAAACTCTTTTTTCTCTTAAGAACCAAATACCCAAAATCTAATATTTCTTCTTGAACACTCTCTTTGTTTTCTACGTTCACTTAATTGAATAATGAGGCCAAGCCCAATTTTTGTTTGAAGTCCAATTTGGTTTAAAGTCCATTTTCAACAATCAGCTGCATATGGAGATTAAAGAAAAACGGTGAACCATGAGGGCAGTGTCATTACACTAGAAGAAGAGTACTGAGGAAACCATCTGCTCCTAGGGATTTAGATGGATTCATGCTCGAAACTTCTCATAGATTTCCTTCTGTGTTTCCAAAGAGAGCTTTACTATCAGCTTGTGTTATAGGAGAGTGTATGAGAACTAGGTGTCAAGTGTTTGGAGACGTGGGTGTGGCTATTAAGGTGTTGAAACGACAAAAAAAATATATTACAAGCAACAAATCAATAAATTGTTAGGAACAAAAGTCTAACTTTCAAGATTAACCAATTGTTAGGAAAAAAAGAATATTTCAGTGCAAACTTTTCTTTTATTGGGATTGACTCGTCCCTAATAATTAGTAAGAAAAACCTTGTAATATTAATCATCATTGATATAACAACATAAATCGTTTTCTGAAAGAAGTGAATACAGTTGAAATTGATCAAAGAACTTGTTTTATTCCTTGATATAATTAGTTTCTAATTTTACTAGTTCCTAATATCTTACTAGTTTCTAATAGTTTTATGTTAATATATTTACTAGTTCCTAATATCTTACTAGATTCTAATATTTGATATTTCCTAATATTATTATATGGGATATCTTAACATATAGAAAGATATTTCAACACTCCCCCTCAAGTTGGTGCATAGATATCGCACATGCCCAACTTGTCTACCAATTTCGAAAATATTCGACTTAAAACTGCTTTGATAAGAACATCAGCCAATTGATGTTCAGATCGGATCTTTGGTAACTCTACAATGTTGTCTTCAAAATTTTCTTTAATAACACATCGATCCACCTCAACATGCTTTGCGCATTCGTGTCGGACTGGATTGTGAGCAATATCGCACGTTTCACATATGCCATCAGCCATACCTCTAAATTTAGACTCTGCACTTGAACGTGCAACAACATTCTGTTTTTTACTTCTCCACCTAACAAGATTTCCACCAACAAAGGTAAAATATCCTGCAGTTGATCGCCTACCATTAACTTCCCCGGCCCAATCTGCATCAGTATATATATCGATAGTTCGACAACTCGAATTTTTAGTAAACAAAATACCTTTTTCAGGAGCCGCCTTCAAATATCTCAAAATGCGTAAAACAGCATTCATGTGTTTTCACTGGGATTGTGCATAAATTGACTAACAATACTTAACGCATATGCAAGATCTGGCCTCGTGTGCGCCAAGTACATCAACCTTCCTACCAGTCGTTGATATCTCCCTTTATCAACCGGTATCTGATTAGGTTCCACGAACAACTTTAATCCTTCTTCGGTATCAATCGGCTCACACGCTAACATACCCACCTCATGTAATAAATCTAAAGTATACTTTCTTCGGGATTGGTAAATTCCATTACTAGATCGAGATACTTCAATTCCAAGAAAGTATTTCAACGGAACAAGATCTTTCATCTCAAACTCTTTAGATAAGTAATTCTATAAAGTCTTCCGTTCTTCAGGATCATCCCCAGTAACCACCATGTCATCAACATATACAATAAGTGATGTGACTTTTCCTTTTTGCCTTTTTATAAATAAGGTATGGTCAGAATTGCTTTGGCGATACCCGAATTCCTTCATTGCCTTTGTAAACCTTCCAAACCACGCTCTTAGTGATTGTTTTAATCCATGCAATGACTTTTTCAATCTACATATATACCTTCTGGTTATGTATCTCTCATATCTTGCATCGCGGTGGAAGGTCCATATAGACTTCTTCTAATAGTTCCCCATGTAAAAAGGCATTCTTTACATCAAATTGTTGTAGTGGCTGATGGGCCTAAAAATAGGTCTATTCCCGCAAGTATACGGGGTCAAGTTATAGTATTTATAATAAGATCGAGTATCGTCCCAAGAGATAGGTAGGTAACTTCGGATATTGAATGCGGGTTTAACCCAATAATCAAGATGTCAATATCTAACTTAGACTAAAACACACACACACACCCCTCATAAAATTGATGATTGATATATAAGCAATAAGAAAACAAATGAAACTATCTAAACTATCTAAGAGAGGGGAGAAGATATCTAAGGTTATAAAATCCACCACATAATTTCACTTTATAAAACAAGCACTTAATTACTTAAATCTCTTTTGTATTTACTCGGGATCCAATATAATGAACTATTTGGATTCCGGATGATATTCTAGATAAAACAATTTATTAATCACTAATTCTAATTGTCTTCCTTATAAAGATTCGGATCACTTAACTATTATTCATCATCTAAAAAGCATACTACATCTAACAACTTAACGAAAGTATGAAATATCTAATTATGAGGCATGAGTAATGGAAAGAAAATCCAATCCATATAGATAAACAATCAATAGACATTAAAGCACATCAAAGGATTTAATTAATCAAGAACAAGTATTATAAAGATCCAAAATGGGTTTCATTCACAACCTTAGATTGCTAAATTAACTATACATGAAATCTAGAGTGACATTCATTGACATTGTAAAATAAATGAAAATACTAAGAAATTAATGGAAAGAAATCACCAAGAATGTTCAAATTCCATATTCCCATGTATCTCCATTTTATCCAAGATTTGCTCCATTTATGCTCAAAAATTTTACTCCAAGAAATCCAAGTAATAGCTATTTTATTGCCACCCAAATAAGAAAAAGAAGGAAAAGAAGGGAGAAATTAGATGTAGAAAGAAGTTAGAAAGAAGAAATGAAAGGGGATAAAGATGATGGAAGAATATGGAAGAAAGAAGGAGATGACTATTAATGGTAGAAAGAATAGTGGTAGAGAAGAGAAAGAAATAGGTGAGAAGAGGGATAGGTTGAGTAGAGAAGAGGAATATGAGAATAGAGAAGAAGGGAGATTGAGAGGGTTTGCAAGTCTAAGTGCTAATGAGGGAGGAAGGGCCATTAAATAGAGTTAGGGTTTATTAAGGACAAAATGGGGATTTTTCATTTGTTTTTAATAATGAAGTCGGCTAGGGCTTTTGGTGGAGCTAATGGGAGAGGGAGAGGCTGCCATGTGTCGGCTAATGAAAGAGGAGAGAAATCTGGCCGTTAATTAAGATGTAAGGACCTGGTCAAATGAGGGGAAAGGACACTTGTCAATTGGACAGAGGGTAAGCAATCTGGTCGTTAGGATCTGGGTCACGCGGCTAGGATGCTTCGCGGATGTGGACGAACTACGTGACATACAGCAGCATCCGTCGGATCAGGATAACGCGGGATCTGGACGGCCGCGGCGTGGACACGCGTTTGGGAGCACGCTAGCTATGCTACTTCGGGTAACACGGAAGTGGAGAATATGACGGACGCACAGCAGCCGTAGATCTTGAAAACGCGGAACCCAACGGTCAAGATTAAAACGTTTGAACGGGACCACCAAGTTAAGTTGTTGCGCGCTCCACCGGATCAGGTCTATAGGGTCCATTTCGTTGCTTAGCGGAAACACGGGATTTAGATGCACCAGCCTCCATAGCGCGCCACGTGTTCCTTGGTGTACCGCGCGCCAGAATTGTGCCCGACATCGTCCCGCTAGTCAACCTGATTTGACTCCATCTTTGACTTTGCCTAGTTCGCTCATCCGGACTCCGATTTAACTTCCGTTTTCTCCTACGGACTCGTCTCGACCTCTACTTTTCAACCACGCACTGACCTTGGCCAAATTACCAGAATGTACTTGACTCCAAATGACCAAAATACCCTTCATGCATCTTTTCCTCATTTTTAACCGTTTTTCACACCTAACTCTGCAAAAGACACCTAATCAAGAAAACCAACCATTTTATTAAAATAAAGACTCGAAACCGACTAACTTGGCTAAATTAAACGACTTAGATGGGACATTTTCATGACCCATCAACATCCCCAAACTTAGATTTTGCTAGTCCTCGAGCAAAACAAAATAAAAGAAAAACCTAACTCACTTTCGGAGGAATCCCGATTGCATTTAGCATATGCAACAAGCCGTTAAACCCCTAGGTTGCCCTAGTGGACGAGTGTGGTCTCGTGAGGGTTTCCATAGATGACACCCACAAACATCATGGTTTCAAATACACAAGGGTCCAAAATC
>BEHA01001198.1:430045-444148 GCA_002897215.1 Eschscholzia californica subsp. californica | reverse complement strand
CACAGTCCACTAAGTAGGTATAAATAGAAGGAACGACAACAAAGAAATCATCAAAAGGATCGACATACATGTGAAGAGTCAAAATATCAGTCGAAGGCAAAAAATCATCTGGAAGCTTAGTGGACAGAAAATCCACTATGTCCATAGACGTCTTTGGAAAGACGTCTGAAATGTCCCAAAAGGGATCAACAACCGAGTTTGAGATCATGTGGAAAGTCGAACTAGACTCTAAGGGTAAGGCAGTATGCTCGGGGACCAAGTCAAGGTCCATGGTTTCCTTAGGTAAATAGTCTGACAAACTACCCAACATGTCTCTAACTACTACGTCATCAATATCCTCAAAGACATCTGGGGCCTCGCAGTCAGTTATAATATCAGGCCTTCCTAGCATTGCATCTAAGACTGACTCCTTACAAGTGTCAAAAATTGGATAGTTCGGAATCGTGTCATCCTCAAACTTGCTCGTAGAGCCATCACCCTGAACATCAACGTCTAATGTAGTTCTATCATGATGAGACGACACATGGTGACGAAACGAGACAACAAGGTTATCAGTTTGTTCAAGCTCTTGGGCCTTCTCAGTTGATTCGTCGACATTTAACTTAGTACTAGGGTATGACGTATTACCCTCGCCATCGGACCTAGTACCCTCTTGAGTTTGGGGTGGTGAAACCCCTTCCTCGTCGGCTAATAACTGTGACATCATCATCTCTAATGGATGATTTAGAGATTCTAATTGATGATTTAGAGACTCAAACCTCTGATGTAACTCTTGTTGCATTTGAATCTGCGTCTGTTCAAATTGATTTTGTGTCTCTTCAAGTTGTAACATCATTTCAGTCAGACGACTCACAGACTCTAATTGAGATTTATCTTCAAGAGTCTCTTCATGATAAGGATCACTAGTGTAATTAAATGAAGACTCTTGTTGATAGTTCCCACCATACACGCTAGGATGATACCTACCTCTAAAATCATTTTTCTCAGAAAAGTGTGAAATGTAAGGTCTCTCATACATATTTGATGTCGGACCATATCTATCACTAATCTGATCGTCTCTACACATCCATCGATATTCTCCTAGGGTCATACGAGATCGGTCAGGCTCAAATGGTCTATTCCCCTCACTAACCGGAGCATCTCTACACATCCTTTGGTATTCACCTAAGGTCATATCAGGTCGGTTAGTGCGGGGAATCCTCGAAATAAGCTCATCATCATCAACATCAAATGGCCAACCGTTATAGGAACGGGCCATGATCTCACAATGCTCAAGGAACTAACAAACAAGCTATCAATGCAAATCAAAACTTATCCAACCAATCACACACAAGTAAGAAAGAAAGAGATAGAATACGATACTAGCGGATGCTCCTCTCGTTTCGTTCTTCCTTCCGATTCCTTTCTGATTCTTTTGTTCCCCTTCGCTCCTATGTTCCTATCTTTTTTTGGCTTTTCTCTTAAAGTGGTACCTAAAAAAATAAATAAGAAACTACGAAAAATAAAGAAAGAAAAACGTCTAAGTTAACAAATAACACTAAACTAATGAACAAAACAAGCAAACAATATCCTAACTACTAAACCTATCCCCGGCAGCGGCGCCAAAAACTTGATGGGCCTAAAAATAGGTCTATTCCCGCAAGTATACGGGGTCAAGTTATAGTATTTATAATAAGATCGAGTATCGTCCCAAGAGATAGGTAGGTAACTTCGGATATTGAATGCGGGTTTAACCCAATAATCAAGATGTCAATATCTAACTTAGACTAAAACACACACAAACACACCCCTCATAAAATTGATGATTGATATATAAGCAATAAGAAAACAAATGAAACTATCTAAACTATCTAAGAGAGGGGAGAAGATATCTAAGGTTATAAAATCCACCACATAATTTCACTTTATAAAACAAGCACTTAATTACTTAAATCTCTTTTGTATTTACTCGGGATCCAATATAATGAACTATTTGGATTCCGGATGATATTCTAGATAAAACAATTTATTAATCACTAATTCTAATTGTCTTCCTTATAAAGATTCAGATCACTTAACTATTATTCATCATCTAAAAAGCATACTCCATCTAAACTATCTAAGAGAGGGGAGAAGATATCTAAGGTTATAAAATCCACCACATAATTTCACTTTATAAAACAAGCACTTAATTACTTAAATCTCTTTTGTATGTTCGCGGCTAACTTCGATCGGATCCTACATCGGGTTACACATAAGAATGGGTATTTAATCGGATCATATGACTAGTGGGAGTGTTATATAACATTGGGAATGTCCCATAAACATATCTCACAGGCCTAAATAGAATTTGGGCAAAAGATAGCAAAAAGGCCCGAAATAAAGGTTTTGGGCCTAGGCCGATTTGGGTACTTCCGGAACTCGGGTTGGACTGAATTTTGGAGGGTGATTTTCTGACATACCCAGTAGTATGCACTAAAAATTTCGTGGTGTTTGGACACCTCCTCCTTCGGGAATTGAGAAAATATCATTAATTGCTATTTTCGACTATTTCCCTAAATCTTATTCTAAAGGGTGTTTTGGGAAACCTTTGAGGAGGTGTATTCTCATTAGGGTTCTATATAAACACTCTTAGGGCAGAGAATAAGGTGTGGAATTTCTCTCTAAGCTTTCTTACTCTACCACATCAAGTAGAGAGGAGAAAGTGAGCTAATTCCCAAGCTATCTTCTAGTCAAGCAAGAAGAAGGTCTTCTTATTATCAAACCACCATTGGAGTGCTAGCGAGCTTTCAAGGAGGGAGATTAAACACACTGTTCGGTGTCCCAAGTAGAGGAGCTACACTCTTGGTCTTCTTTAATCTATTCAACTAGCTCGAGGGAAATAGCGATTAAAGTAATCTACTATCTTCCTATTAATTAATTACTAGTTCTGCATGATGTTCTTGGGGATACTAGTGTTAGAAACTAGATGTTGTTATCCGCTATAAACACTAGTATAAGGGTATAATACCAACATGACGCGACGGTAATATTTTTCTAGGTGGTTCAGAAGGTGCTTCAGGAACATCCTCGACAACTGATTGATTTGGTGTATTACCGATTCAGGTGGTGGTAATTCTGGAATTTCAATTTCAGCTCTAGTTATTTCTTCAGGAATCAAATTTACTTCAATATTAGATCCAATGTTGTTTTTCTTCTACATGATTATCTGTTTCTTCATAATCAAGAGTCAGAACTTCCTGCTTGATTTTCTCCCACTGAAGTTCGGACTCAGGTGAAAAATAATTAGAATCTTCATGAAAGATAACATCCAATGTAACAAGCATTCGTTTAGTTGGAGAATGATAACATCTGTAGCCTTTATGATTTGCAGTGTACCCTACAAATACACATCTTAATGTCCTTGGAGTTAATTTTGTACGTTGGTGCTCATGAAGATGAACAAATACTACACACCCAAAGACACGGGGAGGTAAATTTGAAACTGTCGGAGAGGTTGTAACATCCGATGGAGCTTGAAAAGGAGTTTTAAACTCAATAGTACTAGAAGGTACTCTTTTAATTAAATATGTTGTAGCAAGAAGTGCTTCTACCTAATAAGATAATGGCATATGTGCTTCGATCAAATTTTCCCTGATAATTTCTAACAAGTGACGATTCTTTCTTTCAGCGACCCTATTTTGTTGAGGGGTATTTGGACAAGTAGTTTGATGAACAATACCATGAGAATCCAAATAAATTTGAAGTTCATGATTCATATACTCTCCTCCGTTGTCACTACGAAGTATCTAGACATTTGCATTATACTAAGTACTAAACAGTTTATGAACCTTCTGAAACAATAATTTTACCTCGCTTTTAGATTTCATCAAACACACCCAAGTCATCCTAGGACAATCATCAATAAAGGTAACAAACCACCGTGCCCCACCCAAAGTAGGAACCTTACATGGACCCCAGACATCGGTACGTAAGATCATAAAAGGAGTTGGACTTTTATTTAAATTTAACGGAAACAATGCACGATGGCTTTTTGCAAGTGCACAAACATCACACTAAAAACTTAAAACATCGCATTTAATAAATAACGATGGAAATAATTTCTTAAGGTAACCGAAGGAGGCATGCCCCAGACGCCGATGCCATAACCATATTTCATCTTTATTTTTTATTTCAGAATTGTTCATTATTAATGCCTGACACAATTTACTAGAGCTTTCAGATACTAAATCCAAGTAATACAAGTTTCCTCGCCTAACACCATAACCAATTGTTTGCCTTGTCCGGATGTCCTTAAATACACAAAATTCAGGCCAAAAGATGACAACACAATATAGAGTGGTGGTTATTTGAGACACTGATAATAAATTGTGATCTAAAGATGGGACAACCAAAACAGAGTCTAAATTCAATGTATTTGTTAGAGTTATAGGTCCTTCCCCTACAATAGGGGCTGAGGTGCCATTGGCAGTAGAAACATATTTATGTGAAGATTGGTTAATGGTTGAAACCTGTGTAGAACCAAAAGTCATATGATCTGTAGCACCAGAATCAATTATCCAAGTATTATTCGAAACATGTGTAGACATATTTAAAGTTTTGCCTACATTACCTGTAGTGGCTACTGTCGATGAAGCTTGCTTAACAGTTGGATCCAGGGTCTTCTTAAAATTTTTCTTTATTTTATAATCCCACTGTTCTGGATTGCCTAACAATTCATAACAATGACTTTTGGTATGACCAATTTTTTTGCAATGAGTACACTTATATGTAATTTTGTCAGATTGACCAACAACTTTAACTAAACTGGAAATAATAATAATAATAATATGAAGATGAAGATGAAGATGAAGATGAAGATGAAGATGAAGATGAAGATGAAGGCTCTTTCTCTTTCAATCAATATAAATTCACAAAATAAATTTAAGACCGTTGGTTCTGGTACCAAGTTGGAATTGATCAAAGAACTTGTTTTATTCTTTGATGGTTTACAAAAGAAATATAAGACTCTATTTATAGAGTTACAATACTATTAGTTTTTTATTTTACTAGTTCCTAATATCTTACTAGTTTCTAATAGTTTTATGCTAATATATTTACTAGTTCCTAATATCTTACTAGTTTCTAATATTTGATATTTCCTAATATTATTATATGGGATATCCTAACATATAGAAAGATATTTCAAAAAATACAAGCCTCGCATTTCATAAGAATTATACTCTTTTAAGACAAAAACGAACTTAAAACAAATTAAAACCTAGAATCTCCTTTCAAATTCATCACACGGTTTATTCAAAAAAAATTCATCACACGGTGGCTTGGCCGTTGGGTGTATACACACCAATTGTGTACATATCAATATTACACTGTACGACATGATTGTGGTAGGCGTCTTAAGTAACAGGAGTCAATATGAACATCCCGCAAGAACGGATGCCCACAGTCACTGTCAGTCTTAAGTAACAGGAGTCAATATGAACATCCCGCAAGAACGGATGCCCACAGTCACTGTCAGTGTATCCTTGGGATGCATCTTTAGTGTTTCACCCTGGTGCAAAAAAAAAAAGAATGCAAGATTGAATAGAGAAAAATAAATTCAAGAAATAGGGAAAAAGAAAGAAAACATATGTTAGTTGACTCACCTTTCAAAGATCTCTTGCTTGAACCAGAGTTCCAAAGGGGATTCCAATGTCATCCCAATGAGCAGTCATGTTTGCAATCCATGGACTTCTGTATACCAAAAGAATCACAGTCCTATTGCCCGACAGCGGCCCAGCCCATATCTGCAGAAGACTATAGATGAGATATATACACTTGCAGTTCAAAAGATGATCTACAAAGATGATCATTGGGGTCAGAGGTATATGATCCCATAACGTAAAATGGGAATTTTGGATATCTTGTCGGGAGGTTTCCACTTGACATCGTCCAAAGGAACGCTTTTTTATTAGGGTGTAAAGTATATATGTGTGCTTTTGCTAAAGATTATGAGTGATTTGTTGTTTGATGATAAAAGATTAATCACAAAAAACCACAAACAATATATATAAGACCCAATACTATCAATCAATAAACCTCATCAAATTTAGATTCAAATATGAGTTCAATCTCTTTTCAATAACAAAGTAATCAACTACTAACCTTTAGAAGTAAGCAACACAAAACACCATTAAAGTATTAAGTCTTCAAAATACCATATACCCTTGCAAGAAATCACCTTTCTTTCACTTTCTCTCACTAGGTTTTTCTAGATCTCAAAAAACTAAGCTGCCTCACGTTTTTTCTTCTATTAACTATTACATCACTTTTTCAATCTAACCCCTTTTCTATTTTGTAACCTTATAATACTCAAACCACACTCAAACTTCAAGCCCACATAATATTCCATACAAGGCCCAACTCAAATTTGGTTTAAAGCCCTTTTTCCAACATCCCCCCTTAAACCAAATTTCCGTAGCTTCTCATACCTAACATCCACTTCAATCGTTCAAAGACATCATGCTTCAAAGGTTTCGTAAATATATCTGCAATTTGATCTTGAGACTTGCAATACATCACTTCAATATCTCCTTCTTTAACATGCTCACGAATAAAATGATATCGTGTATCAATGTGTTTGCTTCTTTCATGACAAACGGGATTCTTGGCTAAAGCAATAGCCGATTTGTTATCAAGGAACACTTCGGTTGGACCAACTTGGGGGCATTGAAGATGCTTCAACATATTTCTTAACCAAAGTGCCTGACAAACCATAGAGCTAGCGGCTACATATTCCGCTTCACAAGTAGATAAAGTCACAATGGGTTGTTTCTTAGAAGACCAAGTAAATGCCGTGTAACCCACAAAAAATACGAACCCCGATGTACTTTTTCTTTCATCTAAGTCTCTACCCCAATCACTATCGGAATAACCAATAAGCTTAAAATCTTGTTCACAAGTGAAAAATAAACCATCATTGATAGTACCTTTAACATATCGAAGGAGCCTCTTTGCAACATTAAGATGAGATTCATCCGGTGTGTCCATGTACCTACTCACTAGCCCAACTCCATAGAGAATATCCGGTCTTGTACATGTAAGATAACGTAGACTTCCAATCAAACTTTTGAAATATGTAGGATCGACATCACTTCTTCTTGTGCATTTTCTCAATTCCACTCCACTTTCAAGAGGGGTGTTTACCGGATTACATGACTCCATTTTAAACCTTTTAAGGACTTCCTTAGCATATCCTCTTTGAGAAATAAATATGCCATTTTCCATTTGCTTCACTTCAATACCAAGGAAATGACCCATCAACCCAATATCGGTCATATCAAATTCCTTAACCATGCTCTTCTTGAACTCATCAAATAGTCTTGAATCATTGCCGGTAAATATCAAATCATCAACATAGAGACAAACAAATAACATACCTCCATTTTCTCTCACTTTCACATATAAAGTGTGCTCATGAGGACACTTTTCAAACTCATTTTCTTGAAAATACTTATCAATTCTTGCATTCCATGCACGTGGAGCTTGCTTTAACCCATAAAGGGCCTTCTTCAACTTATAGACTTTATCTTCTTTTCCCTTTTTAACATATCCCAAAGGTTGTTCAACATATATCTCTTCCTCTAGGATACCATTTAAAAATGCCGACTTGACATCAAGTTGATAAATCTGCCATGAATATTGAGCCGCTATAGAGATTAACAATCTAATTGTTTCCATACGAGCAACGGGAGCAAATACCTCACTATAATCAATGTCGGCCCTTTGCTTGTAACCTTTAGCTACAAGTCTTGCTTTGTATCTTTGGACTTCTCCACTTGCATTCTTCTTTGTCTTATACACCCACTTCACGCCAATAGGTTTGTATCCCTTTGGCAAATTGTCAACTCCCACGTATCATTTTTTTCAATTGCATTAATTTCTTCATTCATTGCATTTTCCCATTTTTCTTCTTGGATGGCCTCTTCATAACTAATAGGATCACAATCCATGAGAAAACAATACAAGTTCAATTCTTCATTATCTACAACTTCATAAATTTCTCTCAAACTTCTTGTCTTCATTGGTCTTTCACTAGAACTTCCCCCCGATGATGAGGATGATGGAGACGAGGATAAAGGTGATGATGATGATGATGCTTCTCTATACATCGGTGTTTGTGGCTCTCTTTGAACTTCTCTTTGTGCTTCTTCTTTTTCATGTTCTTCCCCTTCAAGCTCAAGTTCAACTTGAGTAATTTCTTTTCCTTTCCACTCCCATGCCATTTCTTCTTCAAATACAACATCTCTACTAAGGAGAACTTTATTGGCAATAGGGTTGAATAACTTGTAGCATTTTGTTTGTTCATCATAACCAAGGAATATACATTTTTCACCTTTGTCATCAAGTTTTGTTCTTCTTGCTTCCGGTATCTTTGCATAAGCAATGCACCCAAAAACTTTTAAATGAGCCACACTTGGCTTGTAGTAGCCCCATGCCTCTTCCGGTGTCTTCATATACACACTTTTTGTGGGACATCTATTCAACAAATACACGGCACATGCCACGGCTTCCCCCCAAAAATTTCTAGGCAACATTTTCTCTTTTAACATGCTTCTTGCCATATTTAATATGGTGCGGTTTTTCCTCTCGGACACTCCATTTAGTTGTGGTGTGTATGATGGAGTAAGTTCATGAATAATCCCATGATTTTTGCAAAACATATCAAAATCTCTTGAAGCGTATTCTCCACCTCTATCGGATCTTAATTTCTTGATCACATAACCACTTTGTTTTTCAACCATATTCTTGAATTCTTTGAATGCTTCAAATACTTCAAATTTATTTTTCAAGAAGTATACCCATGTTTTTCTACTATAATCATCAATGAAAGTAAGGAAATAATTATTACCTCCATTTGTCATCGGCTTCAATGGACCACACACATCGGTATGCACAAGTTCTAATGGATTATAAGCTCTCCACCTTCCTTCTTTCGAAAAATTTGTTCGATGATGTTTACCAAAGATACATCCTTCACACATGCACTTTATGTGGGTGATCAATATATGGTAAACCCCTTACCATATTCTTGCTTGCCAAAGTCTTTATCCCATCAAAGTTTAGATGCCCAAGTCTCAAATGCCACAACCAAGATTTATCTTTCACAATAGAGTTTAAGCATTTTACATCACCATGTTGAATGTTCAAAGGGAATAATCTATTTTTCGCCATCTTCACTTTGGCAATGAGAGTTCCACTTCTATCTCTTAATGTGAGATGAAGATCCTTCAATCTAATATCATATCCCTTCTCTAAAAGTTGTCCCAAACTCAAAATATTATTTTTCATATCGGGAACATAATAAACATCGGAAATATAACTATGGGTGCCATTTTTTAGTTGAATGAGGATATTACCTTTTCCTAGCACCGGAATCTTTGAAGAGTCGCCAAACTTTACATTTCCTTTTACATTTTCATTTACTTCCACAAACAATTCTCTTTTCCCACAAATATGATTACTTGCACCGGTATCAAAATACCAAGTATTTGTTTGAGATTCATCAAACCCATCACAAGAAAATAACAATGTAGGATCCACATTAATTTCCACATCGTTCTCAACAAGATTTGATTCTTCCTTCACTTCATTTTTATACCAACATTCATTACTATAATGTCCAAGTTTGTGACAATTGTAACATTCAATATCCCTTTTATCTCTACCATGACTATTATAAGGTCTAGTAAAGTTTCCTCTACCTCTTCCTCTTGATTCATTTGTTCTTCCTCTATTAAAAGGATTTCTTCCTCTTTGGTTTCCAAAGCCCCTTCTATAATTTAGCCTCTTCCATAACTCTCATAGTCTTTTTCCTTTTTTGATATACATTGTTTTTCTTCTAAAGTTAGTTTTGCTTGAAGCACTTGATCAACCGAATAAGTTGAAGAGTTTGCAACATTTCTATTCACCCTTTGTTCATGGATTTGCAATGTTCCCATCAATTCATCTACCGTCATAGATTCCAAGTCTTTTGATTCTTCAACAACAATAACCACATTATCAAATTTAGGTGTTAAAGACCGTAAAATCTTCTCCATCACCCGAACATCATCACATTTTTCACCACACCTTTTCATTTCGTTAACATTAGACAATACTCTTGAAACATAATCGGAAACAAGTTCTCCTTCATTCATACTCAACCTTTCAAATTCACCGCGCAAAATTTGAAGACGAGCCTTCACTACTTTATCAACTCCTCTAAAAGAATTCTTGAGAATATTCCAAGCCTCTTTCGATGATTTTGCTTCGGATACTTTTTCAAATGTAGGACTATCTATCCCTTGATATATGAGAAACAAAGTTTTTTTATCATTCTTCCTTGAATCTTTAAGAACATTTTTTTGTAAATCATTCATACTATCCTCTTCTTCTAAACTTGGTTCTACATAACCATTTTGAACAATATCCCACAAATCTTGAGAACCTAACAATACACTCATTTGGATAGACCAATGTCCATAATTTTCTTTTGTTAATCTAGGTATTTGAGATTGTACCATATTTGCCATCTTTCTTACAAGATCCCCAATTTTTTTACAAACCCTAGATTCTCAAAGTGTTAAAATGCTAAAGCATTATGGCTCTGATACCATGTTGTTTGATGATAAAAGATTAATCACAAAAAACCACAAACAATATATATAAGACCCAATACTATCAATCAATAAACCTCATCAAATTTAGATTCAAATATGAGTTCAATCTCTTTTCAATAACAAAGTAATCAACTACTAACCTTTAGAAGTAAGCAACACAAAACACCATTAAAGTATTAAGTCTTCAAAATACCATATACCCTTGCAAGAAATCACCTTTCTTTCACTTTCTCTCACTAGGTTTTTCTAGATCTCAAAAAACTAAGCTGCCTCACGTTTTTTCTTCTATTAACTATTACATCACTTTTTCAATCTAACCCCTTTTCTATTTTGTAACCTTATAATACTCAAACCACACTCAAACTTCAAGCCCACATAATATTCCATACAAGGCCCAACTCAAATTTGGTTTAAAGCCCTTTTTCCAACATGATTTACCTCTCGGCTTCTCTCCATCCTAACCTTCTTCGCTTGTTTCCCGAGAGGATCTATGTTAATAGTGCACACAAAACAAACATCTTTTAAGAAACCCATGTAGGCATACGAACAAATGTGTGCTTCAAGTAAAATAATTAGCTTCATTCGTAATATCTATATTTTCGACATCGAAAAAGCTATAAACTGCTTTTACATACCTTGGTTAACAGCAATGACCTCCTGATTGCTGATTATCGTCATGGTCTCATTTGTAATAGTTCGAATATCACATCCAAGGATAAGAGGTGCCTTCATCCATAAATACAAGTATAAGTAATAAAAGATCACCCCAAGTCCCTACTCGAAAATTACGTAACAGTTAGATGCATGCAGTGTCTTGCAGACACCCCAGGGCCTTGGCAAACTGTCTAAGTAGTTCGGAGTGAGGATCGGTGAAGGATTAATCCTTGATTCCCACTTATTAACTCGGCACAGTTTCAACCACTTTCACTACGTATAAACGCCTGTAAAGTGTTATTATTATATACTAAATAACACATATATAGATATTTATTTGTAGAGAGGCCACACATCTACTCTTATCATTTAAACTAAATTCCAACAATTCAAAGTTTCAAACAACTAACTAAGTGTTACGTACCTTTCCCATTTATCTGAAATGTCATCTGTAGTTCTCCAACTATGTCCAACATTAAAGCTGGATGCATATCTCCCCTAGTTAACAGAAAAACAAAAATTATTGAACTACATATTTGTGTATATGTGTGTTTGTGTGTGTGTCTGTGTGTGTGTGCGCGCACGTGCGTGTGTGTGGATAAATAGATCGTGCCCACATGACTGTTACTTTTAGAAAAAAAAACTACTTATTTCAATAGAAGATATTGAGCGAGTTACTTTTAAGTGTCGATGTTGATTTTCCTTGTAAAAAATTAGACCTTGAATCATCACTATAGATGCGCCGCACTAGGATTTTAAGCTTACATAGTTGTGAAGAGGTAAATCACCTCTTGATAATAGAAGATTATAATTAACTGAACCCAGAGAGAGAGAGAGAGAGAGAGAGAAATCGTGTGGGAGAGAGAGAGAGATGGGAGAAAGAATTCTCTGTGTGTTTATTCATCTAGTTTACATGAGTATTTATAGGTTTACATGTAGGTTACATATAGAAGTAACTCTAGGAAACATGGAAACTTCCTTTAACAAGTTATTACATAAAATAACAATTAATAGTTAGGAAACTATTAATAATTAGGAAACCCTAATTATAGCCGGTTGGGCTTCCTCTTGCTAGTCGGCCGGTCATCCCATGATGTTGGTGGGCTTGTGTATTCTTGGGCCTGGTGGTATACCTTAACACTCCCCCTCAAGTTGGAGCAGAAAGGGACGTGATGCCCAACTTGCCAATAATATGTTTGAACGCATCTGCTCCAAGTGGCTTCGTGAAAATATCCGCTAGTTGTTCAGAAGTAGGTGTAAAATGGGGAGCAATGACGTTGGCTTTAATCTTTTCCCGATCGAAGTGACAATCAATCTCAATATGCTTTGTACGTTCATGAAAAACTGGGTTATCAGCTATGTGGAGTGCTACTTTATTATCACAGTAAACTAACATAGGAGAAGAGTGGTCGATACCAAGATCGCGAAGTAGATATTTCAACCATTGAAGTTCACTAGTTAAATGTGCTAGGGCACGATATTCTGCTTCAGCAGAAGACTTAGCAATGGTAGGTTGCTTTTTAGATTTCCAGGAGAGTGGGCTAGAACCCAACATAGTGAAATATCCCGTTGTAGAATGACGGGTGGACGGACAGCCAGCCCAGTCCGAGTCACAATATCCAGATATGTGTAAAGAACTGGTGGAAGATAGGAGTAGACCATGACCAATAGATCCTTTGAGATATCGTAAAACACGATGAGCAGCATCGAGATGAGTGGTGCTAGGTTTTTGAAGAAATTGACTAAGATTATTCACTGCATAACTGATGTCAGGTCGGGTGACAGTGAGATAGAGGAGGCGACCAATCAGTCGTCTGTAGATGGTGGGATCCGGAAGAGGGTCACCATCAGAAGGACTTAGACGAAGTTTCTGTTCCATTGGAAATGGAGAAGGACGACAGGCAGAAAGACCTGAATCTGTAATAATGTCAAGGGCATACTTGCGCTGACACAAGAAGATGCCTTGAGAGGAGCGAGAGACCTCGATTCCTAGAAAGTATTTAAGAGGACCTAAATCTTTGAGAGAAAAGGTGGTGTGAAGAAAAGATTTTAGTTGAGAGATGGCGATTTCGTCATTTCCAGTAATAACGATGTCATCTACATAAACTAATACGTAGAGATGGGCAGAGAGAAAATAACGAATAGTCGGAAAGGGACTGTGTGAAGCCCTTTTTGATAAGGACTGAAGAGAATTTAGAGAACCATTGACGGGAGGCCTGTTAGGCCATATAGAGACTTTTGTAAACGATAAACTTTAGACTCCCCCTGTTTAGAAAAACCGGGAGGTAGTTTCATGAAGACCTCTTCATCGAGGTCGCCTTGGAGAAAGGCATTGTTGACATTTAATTGATGTAGGGACCATTTTTTAACAGCTGCAATGGATAGCAGGACGCGAACTGTAACTAATTTGGCGACAGGAGCAAAGGTGTTATGGAAATCAAGGCCCTCTATTTGAGTATATCCCTTTGCGACAAGACGAGCTTTGTAACGTTCAATAGAGCTGTCAGCTTTGAATTTGATTTTGTAAACCCATTTACAACCAATTGCCCTTTTTCCGGAAGGGAGGTCTGTAATGGTCCATGTTTGATTAGCCTCTAAGGTTGCAATTTCTTTTTCCATTGCCTCACGCCAGTGAGGGGATTTGACCGCCTGAGAGAATGAAGTAGGCTCAACTGTAGAGATTACAGAGTTAAGAAAAATCTGGTGAGAGGCTGAAAATTGATTAAAGTGAAGATAGTTAGTGAGTGGATAAGTAACAGTAGAAGAAGGATAGGAGTGACAAACATAATCGTCTAGGTGCGCCGGGGGACGACGGAGGCGTGAAGGCCGA
>BEHA01001198.1:414401-427981 GCA_002897215.1 Eschscholzia californica subsp. californica | reverse complement strand
AAAAAAAAAAAAAAAAAAAAAAAAAAAAAAAAGGGTTATATTTGAATTTACAGAAAATAGGGGGCCATAAAGGAACCCAGTCACAAAGTAGGGGCCAAATAGGAATTAACTCAATTAATAATTTAGTTATTTAGAAAATATAGAAGACTCGATATCTCAAGAGGACACTCTAGAGATATCTCTATTCCACCCTCGACACGTCATCTTAGAGATCCAAATAAAGTGTTGCATCAGAGAGAGTTTTTAAGAAAAACTCTAAAAATCATATGTGGCACTCAGAATTTCTAAGATTGAGTGTTGCATTGGAGATGCTTTGATGAGTTGGACAATTAGAGATATCCCAAAAGGACATTCTAGAAATAGTGTCCTCTTGAGATATCTCTATTCCACACTCAACACATCATCTTTGAGATCCTAGTTAAGTTTTGCATTGGAGATGATTTTTTTAAGAAAAACTCAAAAAATCTTATGTGGCACTCTCAGTTTCTAAGATTTCGTTTTGCATTGGATATGCCCTTAGGCCTATCAACTTGTGTAAAACTGCATATAACATAATATCTAAAATTTAGCTAATAGGCTTTGATGATGTTGAAAAATAATTTTTTTCGGCTTATACCTTTGAGTTATTCTTTATTCAGGTCGTCCGTGAAGAGATTGGGAGTGAGGTCAGTTTATTGTTGAAAGTTAATAATCAAAGGTAAGGTGTTGGGTTATGGTGTCTCCTAGTGTTCTAAGAGGATCTCAGACATATAATGTCTAACACTAGAATTCCCAGGATCTCATGCATAAGCAGATAATGAACTAAGTAAATAGAGATTGTTACCTTAATCGCTACTTTTCCCTCAAACCTTTCCGGTTGAATAAGAAGACCAAAAGCTCCAATTGTAGCTCCTCTACTTGAGACACCGAGTAATCAACTTATCTCCCACCTCAAATTTAGCTAAAACTTTAATGGTGGTTAGACGAAGAACACCTACTTCTTTAGACTAGATATATAGATAGTTGGGACTAATGCTCTCTTTCTTTCTCTACTTGATGTTGTAGAGTTAGAAAGCATCTTGAAAAAATTTCACAACTTATTCAACTCTAATGAGGCAAATATATAGAATCCCTTAGTTGGGGTCCAACCCTGATTAGGTTTCCTAAAACCGAAATAGAAGTAAAATAAGGATTTGACCGAAACATAAACATATTTTTATTTTTATTTTTCTCTCTTCCCTTAACCTGGCAGGCCAGACTAAGCCCTAATAGGGCAAATCTGGCCTGCCCAATAGGTTGGTCGGCCAAGCATGGTCGGCCGGCCCCTATAATGGGCCTAAAAACCCTTTAAGTCCTCGGCCCAAATACCTCTTTATTTGGGCTTTTGTACTATCTTTGCCTTGATTTTCTTCTAGGCATTTTGGACATATTTATGGGTCTAACCATGTTTATATGTCTCATCCATCTATTCATATCTTTCGATCAAGTCAACACTCATTGGTGTAACTTGATGTAGGATCTGGACAAAGTTAGCCGTAAATCGTTTCGTGATTCGACGATCGTAGTTGATTTCTAGCTAAATATTACGATCCCTAAATCATCCGGACTTGATGATCTTCTTCATCAATTGTCGTATCTGAGAAATTGCTCGCATTGCATCTTTGGTCGAAGGACATCTCCTTCATAAGGATCGAATCTATTTTTAACACAAACATGTGTTGTTTCTATAGATTTGCATGGCGGTTGTGAATCACCAGCTTAAAGGAGGCCACGTGGCAGGATCATTAATGGAATCATCCTGACCAAATCGATATGATCGTATCACGAGAAAAGGCAAGCGGATGTTTAGCGCTATCTAACCTTTTTGTGTACCCGACATTTCTGTCAGGTAAACCATAGCTCAATGTTCTGAGCATGCTCCTGCAGACTTCCCGTTCTAAGGTTCAGGTTGTAATGTTGACTCATATATTCCATTTTGTTATCTTTTAGGTCATGATAGAGCTCAAGATGCCTAAGAGACTCGTGTAGACATCCCACGTCAGGGCTCAGGTGGCAGAATTTTTTTGAATACACCTCTTTGTTGGCTTAATCTTGGTCTCCGTCACCGTATTCAGGGATCTGGCACATGCCGCTCGATCAATTGACTTCTTTGACTTGTCAAAGCCGACCAATATTTGGCTCGGCACGAGCCCCCCACCTTTGCAGAGTGTTGAGATGTTAAGGAGTAGATAACTCAACAATTCTCCCCTTGTCATGGATAGTCATAGGCAAAATTCATATAATCGATCCAATTTTTAAAGAATTAAGTCATACCTTAGACAGAGCAAGAGGCACCGCTCTACGATCTGTCTTTGGTTCTTTTCCGAGGCAGAACATCTACTTTATTGACAGAGTAGTTGTCGTCAGTTCCCACACCCAAACCTTCCAGTTGAGTTTTTTTTTGCTTCCTTGCAACCTCGTTGCCCTCTGGTCAATTTTGTCAAGAAACTCGAGTGTACGACAATATACTTGTCGCTTACTTGTAGAGCAGATCTCTTAGTCCTCAAGTGTATCAGTGTTTAGATGAACTGAATCTTACTTCAGACAATCAAAGATCTGTTGTGGGATACATGCAACATCACATATTCCCTATGCAGCAGTTATTCCATTAAATTTGATTTATTTCACCACGAACCCATTATTAAGTTTTAGGCCTAATGTTGAACAAGAAATGACCACGGTTGTTTTGATGTTTCAACGTGATGAAGCTTTAGATCTTATTTATAAATCTTCAAATTTGGTTTTTCGAAAAGAAAAACGACGGTTTGTATTTGTAGAGCTGGGGCCTTCTCTCACTAGATTCCATTTTGGGTCATCTTCATCTGCAAATCCCACTACCACCCTTGCAACCACCAATAACCAGCCATCACAAACCCCACTGAAGCTTGACTCACCACTTAGGGAATTCATTTTCTGTTACGTAACTTGAGGAAGTTGACATTGATGATGCTCTACCAGTGGAAGAGTTTTATATTCAAGAAGTTTCATGAATATAAGAGTCTGTGGAACTGTAGGCTTCTCTACTAGTAATACGGGCGGAAGTAAAAAACTCCGCGATTTTCTTAGATCTCATGCTAAAATGACTTTGTTAGCTGGGTTTCAGAAAATCTTCGTCTAGTGACATTCATGAATCCAACCACCAAGAATCACTAGACTGATCATATAACAATTCTACACATAAGATAAAAAGGTCTATTAAACTCAGATTTCTAATCAAATTGTTTTCTTTATTTTTGTCACCAGCCCATAATGTCTGTCAATAGATGTTTTTCAAGACGAAAACTTTCGGCCAATACATGCTTTTAACCATGAAAATATTTGGTGTCGTTGTCCTTTTGAAATTTTGTTCGAAACTGTATTTTGTTTTTAAAAAATTTGATCAATGTTGTCGTTCTTTTCTTTTACAATTTTTTTTAAAGGAATAACACTAAAATCTTTATTGTTAAAAGCATCTATTTTTATTTTTTTTTTTGTTGAGAAAAAGCATCTATTGGTCGCTCCAACATAAATTGATAGATAACCCTTGTGAGGTATTTATTTTTCAAATACATAGTATCTCAGATAGATCTAAAATCAAACAACATATTTTTTCTATCGACTACCACTAATTATTATATGACAAAACTAAACTCTCTCACGTGCCCTTAGTAATTGGAGGGTCGGTGGAAGATTCTTCCACAGAAGTGTCTATTTCTAATATCATGGAGATCTCCATCTTGCCCTGTCATCTTTTATTAACTAAATATAGTTAGTTGACTAACATAAATTAAATTTAATTAGATACCCAATTAAGGCCACTTTTAAACTAAACTAAGCTGATATTTGCAGCTAATTTCACTCATCTTCATCTTAATTTAAATAACTATAGATTCGATATATGTTATACTATAAATACATGAAGATATCGGTTCGTTTTCATATCATCTAGTTCACTCATATTAGTGTTCTTGTTAGTAATTAGTGTTAATTGGGAGCTAATTAATATTCAAAGATGAATATTAACACTCTCATTATCTCCGTTTTGGTTATCTGTTCTTCATTGTTGATTGTCCCTACCCATGCTGATGATAAACCCAACCCAACACCCTACCTCTATGCATCACCACCACCACCATACATGTATTCATCACCACCACCACCGGCAATGTCACCACCAACACCACCACCACCTTCTGATGTAGCTGGAAAAGACTTCCCACCCCAAACCTTACAATGCAATGGTAAATGCACTGGCATGGTTACCTGCCCAAAAGAATGCCCATCTTTTAGGCCTACTGATCCTAAAGCCAAAAAATGCACCATTAACTGCAACACCCCCATATGTGAATCTCACTGCACAAGTAAGTTATTTAACTTCCTTAGTCATTCATCTTATCTACTTCTATTACAAAATATAATGTTTACAAACGGTCTATAGATGATACTTCCTACATTCGAGGTATTTTCTGTAGGCTACCCACGAGTTGCAGCAGAGTCAACTCGTGGTCAGCCTGACATTTGAGAGACTTGTATGTACAGACATATTGGCCATTTGTACAAACCAAAATCTATTGCTTATATGGTATTAAAAAGATTTTGTTTTACTTTTTGACCTTTTTATTTTCCTCTAGCGATTTAGATGTTACTTGTTTCTTCTACAAAATCGTTTGAAATTCACCTTAAATGCAATTTAAACACAAGATTCACTTTGAAATCCGTTTGATATGGTTTGTACAATATACTGGTGTATTAAATTAAATATGATACATTCTTGCAGGCCGTAAGGCTAACTGTGAAGGGCCAGGATCAGCCTGTGGTGACCCAAGGTTTGTCGGAGGTGATGGCATCGTCTTCTACTTTCACGGAAAAGCTAACCAACACTTCAGCTTGGTGTCCGACTCTAACCTTCAGATCAACGCTCACTTCATCGGTCGACGACCAGAGGGGCGAAATCGCGACAATACATGGATCCAAGCCCTAGGTCTCATGTTTGCAGGTTCTCACACCTTCACCTTAGCAGCTAAGAAGGTAGCAAACTGGGAAGACAAAGTAGATCAACTCCTCTTAACCTATGATAACAAACCACTATCCCTAAATGAAAGTCATCTCTCTTCATGGTCTGCACCTAATAGCCCTCTCCTAGTCGAAAGAACTGCAGACACCAACAGTATTACAATAACATTGCCCAACATTGTTGAGATCTCTGCAAGTGTTGTCCCTATCACTAAAGAAGATGATAGAATCCATAACTATCAGATTCCATATGGGGAAGATTGTTTTGCTCATTTAGAAGTACAGTTTAGGTTTTTAGATCTTACTGAAAGAGTTGAAGGTGTGTTGGGACAAACATATAGACCTGAGTTTGAGAGTCCAGTGAAGAGAGGAGTTGCAATGCCAATAATGGGTGGTGAAGACAAATACATGACTTCATCTCTGCTATCTACTGACTGCAACTACTGTATTTTCTCATCTTCGATGGCAGCAAAGCCTTTGGTTCTGAACCCTAGTAACACATTGGACTGCACCAGCAAGATGAGCAATGGTCGTGGAGTTGTCTGCCGCCGTTAGAACACATTTATAATGAAACAATATATAAAGATGATATCTCATAATTATAGAGATTAATAATAAGGTCCTATAGTTATAATTATGTAGGAGGTGAGTGAGAATGCCATGGAATAAAAATGGTGGATGAGAGTTTTTATCAGTTTCCCATACATGTATGGATGAGTTGGTCTAGCTAGGTTGGAATATCAACTTTTCTGTTTCGTTTTTGTTTTTCTTTTTCGGTTATCAACTCATGTAATGGTTCAAAATAATTGAAATTAGCAAGCGGGTTTTCGTGATACAATTCTTTTAATATTTTAAAGGCAGATAAATAATATCTCAGAGCTAAGTAGATGACTCAGGTTGTCTCGGACTCAAGTATATTCTTCCAAGGAAGAGTTGCATCATATGATACAACAAAATATTAGAATTAGTTCTTTTCTAATTAGAATTTTGTATACTAAAAGAGAGAAAAGAACAAGGGAATTGAAAGTTTTATTTTATCCTTTCGAAGGAAGAATTCATCACATTCATTTTATCATATGGTATGAATACATCTGATAGAGAATAGAATAAACCCATAACTTCCATAAAATATCGCTATATAATAGGGCATTGATACATCAAGATGAACCATCGAGGTCATGAAGAGCTACAAATATGAACAATAAACCATAAAGGTTGTAGAAACAAATCTCAAAAGCTATAAAAATGAACCCTCAAGGTCATGAAGAGGTACCTTTACCCTATTTACACCTACAAATTACATAGGAAATTCTAGCCTACACTACGCTCTTGATATTCGAACTCTACGTATCTTGATAGATGCACAATCGACTAGGCTACAAACCCATATAATGGGTGTTTCCTATGGATGTTATTTAAGTAGTATCCAGTTTCCAAGTATGTTTTTGGATCCTAGTCTCTCCTTTTTCCGGTTTTGTCCATATTTCGGTTTTTACCAAAATATATTTCCTTCTGTTCGTGGTTTTTTGTTTCTAGAATACACATAGAATCGTCTTACGTTAGTTACCTAAAATTTAAGGATCTGGTCCTACTCAGAGTGATTTAAATTCAAATAATAGGAATGCAACAATCTTGTATACGAAATCTGTACAAGTGAGTTGAAAAGGTTAAAAGCACAAGTCCTACATTTCCAGAACTTGGGATCTATACGGGCCTTTACATCCATATGTCACCTAATTTGAAACGTTGGATTTGCATGGTTTCAGATTAAGAGTAAAAATAAAAGAAAATTTCCAACCGCCAGCGTGTTGCCACAGAAATGTGTACCTGTACCGACCTTGGCTGATAATTGCCAACTAGCTGCCTCCTCAAACATTATCTGGCCAAAACTCCCTGTAGAAAGCCCTATCAAACTCCTTTTCCTGCATTTGCTTTTCTTTCTCCAGCATCTTCCTTAACTTCTTGGAGATTTTTCTATCTTTCTTTTCAGTTTGCAAATGATCCTGATTAAGGTTAAATAATTAGTTCATGTACAACAGTGCAAGACCGATCGACTAAAACTTCCTACAGAAATTAAAAAAATAATAATACATATGTGCAACAAAAATATAGATGTTAAAGTTAGCCTCAAATCATGATAGAGAGGGTAACAAAATTTTCGAGGATTATGTTTATAATGTAAAAATTCACAATTCAACTAAAATCTTTTGTAGCGACAAGCAAGAGAAACTCACAGTGCCACTTCTCCGTCGAGAAACACTTTCTTTAGGAAGCTGCGGTATCTTCTTGTGTAATTTTTCCGCACCAAGACCAGATTTGTTGTTCTTTACATGAGCCTGTAATGGTTCTAACCTTCCCTGTTTTCACGAGACATTACTTGCTTGAGACTAAATAAGATGGCATAAGAAACAAAGTACAATTTGAATAACATGAGATGCTTTACAAGTGTAATTTAACTTTGGCAGGAATATTAATTCTCTGAAATTAGTTTTTCTTCTTTCACAAAATTGCAAATAAGGCCATGTTTGGCATACGGGAATTGAATTCCATACTGGTAATCACATTCCATAACAGTGTTTAGTATGCAAGTTTGCACCAGGATCGCATTCCTAGCAGAACAATATTCTCCCTGAGAGGAGGAATACCAAACCCTAGGGGTGGGATGGTTCGTGATTCCCTTTCGCTTCGAATCTTAAGTCGAATTATCCAGGGTCGTGATAAATTTTTACAAATCATAATCCTAACCAAACCATACAGTACAATAATGTTTTGTGATTACCAAGAATCACACTACGATATTTGATATTCCTTGCAATGGCATCCTTTACTGCGCCCCAAACATGACCTAAAGATATAAGGTGGCGAAGGATTGACACTAAATTTATGTGCTAGTCCCACCAACTAAGGTACTAAAAAGGTAGAGAAGTACTTTAAAGAGTGAAAAAGAGGATGAAATTCCCTTTTCCGTATGATTTCTATAATTTTTCCATTTTCTTTGTTTCTAAAATAGATTAAGGTCCAGGGAAGACACCCTTTGCCCCATAGACAACTTAAACAAAGAATCAAGGACTTCTGACTTATAACATCGAAAACAACTAAAATTTTAGCCTAAATATAGTGACGTATTAAAAGAAATAAATGTAAAACAGTACGATGATGAAGGGACATATTACTTGTTAAAATGAGTATTCAGATAAGTGTAAGATGTTACCAGATACTCTACCCCCTCACGTCCCACGTACCCAATCCCCCTTCCCTTTTGGGTGGGTTCGCGTTCCAATACCCCAAACTTGGCGTACATGGGTTCTCTATCTTAATTAACACAATTTCTTTGTAACAATCAATAAGCTATTAAGCTTAGCTAGTTGAGTAGTTAACTACAAGATTTTCTTATTTAGCTATTTAAGAATTGAAGTTTTATGGAGATAGAATGTCTGAAAGTTGGTGTATCTGTTACATATTTTGATTTTGAAGATAGTACAAAACGTACTTCAATAATAGCGTACGGAAGAGGTATATCCTAGTGTACCCGATACTCACATGGTAGCTTACCGCATACCGGCACCACATACTAAAGCTTTACGTACCACGTAACGTCGTTTCTGGACTACTCTTCATGAATATTCATTGATCAATGACACAATATGATTTACAAGCTATCCCAGTGCAACTAACAACTTAAAAGACATCAGAAGAGAGAACTACTCGTAATTACCTGCTCTGAAACACCGAGACCAGACCCTTCTCTCCATCCAGCTTTCTTCAAAAGCTATGGATAAAAACATTTGACTAATGAGAAGTAATATTTTAAATCTTTAATAATGGAATAGTAGTTACTCGAAAGAATGATGATAAATTGGAGGAAAAATCCTAGAAGGGAGGAAGTCGAGACCTGAAAACCTATATTAGACGAACTGATGGCAGTTGAACTACATGAACCAAATTGATCTCCTGTTCTTAATTGACGCTCCTCAAAATTGGTCTCAGCCTGCAAGCAAGTACATGTCCATATGGATAAGGAGATGAAAACGAAACAAAGACACCCTGGAGAAGTAATTACAAACCACAGTGTATGCTATAGTTTCTAAGATTGCATATACTTATGAGCGACGGCACCAAGCACGAACATATATAGAACTGTTTGCTGCCCAGACAATTAAAAAAATTATCTTCATTCGTAGGAAAAACACATTTCTTTTCAATCTACTGATTCCACCACAAGTTAAGATCTGTTTATTTGTCCTTTATTCTACTGTAAATGGTTTCTTAGATTTCATTACTTGACCCCATGCTTGAATCATAGATAAACGTAAAGTCCATAACCTAATACATTATAAATCAATCTCAAGTCATTTAGCTTTAAAGAAAACAATTTACTCTTTATTTCAATTTTTTTAATTTTCTTGATGATGAATCAATATGTGTAGAATCTCCCGACAGAGACTATAGCTACTTGTCTAATGAACATCGAAGAAAAATCGAATTTTTGTGAAGGCCATTGTATGTATGAAACTTACAGTGTCAGTGTTCCATTTAGTGGTGGGGTCTTCAGGTAGCTGCTGCACTTTCTTCTTTCCTTTCTCCACACCAAGGCCGAATTTGTCATTCTTTACAAGCACTTGTAATGGTTCTAACCGTCCCTGTTAGTAATGCAGCTAATTAACTGTCTCTCCTACACCAATTTCAAGACAATCTAAAACATATATAGTAGGTTAGAATGTAAAAAAAACCTAAAATACCACAAGTAGGATAAACGATAACGAACCTTTTCCCCCTCAATCTTTTAATGTACAAGAAAATAGAATTACTAGACAACAACATAGAGGGGAAATTATGATTTAAGAGAAGAAAACAAGTCTAATTAGGATTATTTTTCTTTAAGCTAAAAATAGCCCTTTTTGGCAAGACAAACAAATTTTCAAGGGAAGGCTTTCGAGATAAAAATCTGTTTACTTTATAGAAGATTGCTTTCTTAGTGTCTAGCTAGAAAGAAAATCTCTTCCCAACCAATTAGGATTTTGTAAGTGTCAAGCTAAACCAACTAATTAGTGATTTGATTTTCATTCAATTTCAATTCAATTCAATTCCCAGATAGGAATGATTTGATGAGAGTTATACCTGCTCTGAGATACCAAGACCTGTTCCTTCTTTCCACCCAGACTTCTGTAGAAGCTGTAAATTGACAAAAAAAATATTAGAAAAGCAGAAGAACAAGTGATGATGAAAATAAGGGCAGAAGAAACTACTTTAGTAACAAAGAAAACCCTAAAAATAATTGGGGATGGAGAGAGAAATAGAGACCTTAAACCCTATGTTGGAGGAGTTGATGGCTTCCGAACTAAAAGAACCTATTTCGTCTCCCATTACTTTTTTTTCTTCCCTTCCTTTCTTTCTCTGCGCAACCCGCCCTATGCTCGAATCTAGACGGCAACCCGGAAACAAATGGCACCCAAGGAAAGCCTCTCGGGGTGCCACTGCTGGTCATTTTGGATCTACCTCAAGCCAAACCAATCAATAGTGGTTTCGTTAGGTCAAAGCCTAACTAGTCAAAGACCAAACTGACTCAACTAACTCAAAAGTGGTTGTTGTAGGCAGTGGCGGAACCAGAAGTTTTGTTAGAGGGGGGCCGAACTTTTCTAGTCATATATTAAATCGAAAATTTTATATAATAAATCTATGCAAAATTAACACTTAAGAATATCAAAGTCATAAAAGTTATAAAACACAAATAAAAGAAATAACAATGAGACCTTTTTCTATTTAATGTATCAAAATGTATACAAAATATCATACGGATGTTACATATGATACGAAAAAGTAAGAAATAAGTAGTCTAATAGAATAAGGATTGATCTTTTTTTATGCCACTTTTGGATCGTCATTAGTAATTTCACGGCTCGCTAGCCATTTGAACCATTATACCTATTTAAAATAATTCTTTTATATTAGTTAAATGTAAAGAGATGGAGAGAGATAGATATAGAGAGTCTTCTCTCCCCTCCCTTTCTCTGATAATAACTCTCTTCTAGAGAGAGAAACCGTATAGTTCTTCGTTTTGCTGCGACGAAGGGTTGTCCCTTCGTCGAAATCTCCGTATAGTTCTTCGTTTCTTGCCCTAATTTTAACTATTATAATCATCCCAGTAGAATTTTAGGAGTATAGACGCAAATATTAGTATGGGAAGAAGATCAGATCCACCAATATCGACAATTCATCATCCGACTAACCATTATCAATTGTCATTGAGGGAGGAGGAAGTGGATAAAAGTGGTGGATTCTTAAGGAGATTTCGTCCATTGATGAAGATTGATGTTTCTTCCATTGATGAAGATCGACGATTTGGTCTGTATAGTATGGCACCACGAGTCGTCCATGATCCAACCGATTGCAAGTGAAAGGAAGAAGAGTTTTCGATTTTTATGAGCCCAATTGATTTATCTTTACGATTAGAATAGATAAATAAACGTTAAAAAAATAAACTGAAATAAGCTGATTGAAACTTGATGTAAATAGAAGTGAACAATCGAAAATACAAATTGAATAAGTTAAATAAACAATGGCGCACTAGAGTTCTAAATTCACTAATTTAGGACAACCATAGAGTGCATGCTTAAGTTATCGGGTAGAAAGAATTGTGTTTATGTAGTGCCGGTTTGGAATTAGGGTTGTTTAGATTAGGTGACTAGGCATTTTGACTGGATAGGAAATAAGTTGGGTTAGGTTTCAAACTTGCATTGCGTTTGGGTTACAATTAAGAGGGGGGCCACATACTTTAAAAGGAAAGTTGTGGGTCCCTGCATGGACATAAATGACGAGAACAATGTAAGGGTCAGGGGCCAAGGCGACTCCTGGGCCTTACATAGTTACGTCCCTGGTTGTAGGTGTCGTTTGACAACCAAAAGTAGAAGCACTTTTGCTTGTAGTAGATGTTCTTTTTCTTTAAAAAAGTAAAATAAAATTAAAAGTATATTTGACAAAAATGTTACTTATAAGTAAAAAAAAAAAAAGTCAAAAAGTTAGTTTGGTAACTCAATTTACTTTTGATAATCTTATTTTTCTTTCTCATAGAGATACTTGGGTTGTGTTTGATACCAATTTGGAGAAAGAAAAATAAATAGGATAAATTTTACTCGAAGAAATTTTTTCTCGAAGAATAACTTTCTCTATAATTTTTTTCATATTTTCGAATGTTTGGTTCTGCAAGAGAAACAATCCAAATGATTTGTATTATCTACACCAAAATCTAGGATTATGAAATATAAAGTAGATTATATATCTTTAAAGTCTTCTCTCCATCCCCATAAACATAACCAAAACGTTAACTATGGGATGTACTCGGGAGTCAGGACCTCCTTTGTATTGGCTAATTGGTCCAAATCTAATGGCACATGGGAGCCTTGATCTCTGTATGTAAATTTTCTCATACCCTTCAAATTCAAGCTTTCCTAAACAATTAATGCACAAACTAGATGCCACCTATAGATCTCGGCCATTTTCTCTCTCTAAGATTGACTCTATCAACACTTTTGTGCTTATTGAGGGAAAATTCATCATTTCTATCACAATTTAACCAGCTCCCTAAACTTTAATGGGGAAGAAAGGAAATGGATTATGGTGTTAAGAGTTTGATTTGGTACTTCTGAAACTGCAAAAGCAGCATTTGAAGCTTATGAAAGAGCTTCAGGAAAGTTTTAGTTAGAGAGAGAAAGCATCAATTGTAGTGAGAAGAACAAGAACATTAGGTTTAACCCATGAATCAGTTCTCAGTCGACTTTTGTCGTTGTTTATTGATATTCATCTCTTCTAATCTCGGATGATGATGGAGAGCAATCTAACCTAGTTGATGATGTGTGTTCTCTGTTACTTTCTCAGCTAAAAGAAATGGGCGCCAAAAAATGATACTCCATGGAAAGAGAGGGAGAAAGAAGGATTATATGGTCGGGGTGAGTACTTCTCTACCTGCTTCTTTTCAATTGGTGGAGAAAAAAATTCTCTTGTAAAAGGTGGGTAACAAATTCCCCCTTTTAGAAGAAAAATTTGGATAGAAAAGTCACGTGAGGGGGGTTTGCTCTTTCTCCTAATTGTCTATCAAACATATAGAAATTTTAGGTTTTAGGGAAACTTTTTCTCTTTTCCCTGAGAAAGATGACTATCAAACAGAACCTTGATCTTAATTTAAAATTATTTATGATTTCCATGATTACTCTTGTACGCGAAGTAGTGGTGGTGCCATGAAGGTATGGTTATGGGGTGTGGTGATGGTTGAGGTTTGATGGTGGTGGTGGTGGTGGTGGTAGAGAGATATGATGTTGGCAGCGATGGTGGTGGAGGTATGATGATGGCAATGGTGGTGGAAGTACGGTGGTGGTGATGATAGAAATACGGTGGTGGTGGGGGATAAGGTATGTGAGTGATAGTGACGGAGTTATAATAGTGGTGGTGATAAAGGTGGTGGATAAGATATGTAGGTGGTAATGATGGAGGTATGGTGGTAATGATGGAGGTACGGTGGTGGTGGTGAATGTACCGTGGTGGTGGTGAAGGTATGGTGGCGGTGGCGGTGAAGGTAC
>BEHA01001198.1:371082-385870 GCA_002897215.1 Eschscholzia californica subsp. californica | reverse complement strand
AATCAGCTTGGAGGAGGAAGTAATCAACGTAACGAATAAAGTCTGCTATATTTCTTTATTGGACTGTAGGGTTCAGACATTATCCTATGACGACAGTTGCAGCTTCCTTAGTCGGTTTCGTAATGGGCATCGGATCCTTATCTTGAGGCTTATATCTCTATCATATATAAAGTTGTTGATCACAATATTGTTGGATTACTATTAGAAAGCTGCTCTGAGAAATCAAATTCTGAAGAGAAATAAAAAGAAATTGGAAGAAGAAATAGTACTCTGCGCTGCATTTGAACTGAAGTCTCCTTTTCGTGTACGCCTTCTTCTTCAACATGTCTGAAAATCTCATCTTCGTCTTCTTCAGGTGATGGGATGGCATTTAAGTCCATTGAGATGATCGTCCAGCATCAACCAAACTTCATATGTTTGTTCACAAACTCAGTCAATCGCTTCCAACAATTACTTATACCAACAAGGATTTCAAACTCATTACCTGGCCAAACATTAAAAGAAAAATCATAATGAGTAAAGACCGTCCATACTACCCGCAGCATATGTAGCCCTTTTAAACAAACCTCAAAACCCTAGTTTTAGTAGAGATATAAAGAAAGGCGCATAGACGTTAAAAGATGGAGGAACATAATCAAGAAAGAGATGAAGATTGTAAATGTGACTTGTATAGGATTAAGCGAGTTTCCATTAAAACCCGAGATTTTAGCTTCTAGTATTGCAAATATTTGAATTAAATTTATCTATTCACCAAAAACTGAGCAATTTGATCAATTAAACAGTTCACAATGGCAAATAAAGAATCCTGATTCGTGCATATTTTGTTCCAAATACAAAAGTTTGTAACTTCCTTGAGAAATAAAACATACAGACAAAACTCTCACTCATTTGCGGTAGAAAACTACATAAAACCTAAAAAAAATGTCAAACCTTTACCCTAGAAATGGAATTGCAAGAAGTTTCAACACGAAAAAATTGAACATATTGGAAGACCTAAGCTAGTTGAACTTCTAAATCGAGTTTAGAGAGTGATATGTATGTACCTTGACGAAGCGTGAGGAACGAATGGTGGAGTTCAGGGGATCAGAGTATAAAAGAGAGAGGAGAGATAGAGAAGACGTAGAAGAAGAAAAAAAAACCTAGAAAAATTTAAGAAGTTGCTGAAACTGAATTCATTCCGTGATGGGTTTAACCTATTTTAGATTAAGACTCCGAAATTGGAAAAGAAGAAGTCCGCAAAACTACTTTAATCTACTCGGATCCGGCAGTAATTTGATATCTATGTCCAATTGGTAAGTACATGTAGGGTTGGGAATCGGTCCGGTCGGGCTTACCGCGGATATCTTTTGTCGGGCTCGGGAAGTCCGGGCCCAACAGCATCATGGCCGAAAGGAGTTCCGGTCCGGGTCAACCCAAACTACTAAAGATTTTAGGGCAAAATTAGAGACAGATTTAGGACAACATTTTAGGGTTAGATTTAGGGCAAAATTAGAGACAGATTTAGGGTAACATTTTAGGTCAACATTTAGGACAAAAATTGGGGCAACCTTTTTGGGGAAAAAAACCAGGACCAAAATTAGGGCAAAATTTCTTAAGAAGAAATAAGAAGAAACAAGATGAAACTAGAAGAAACTAGATGAAATTAGATGAAACAAGATAAAATAAGATGAACCAAGATGAAACAAATCTTCTTCGTTCTTCGTTATTCTTCTTCGTGTCTATTTTATAGTGGTAAACCTAGTGATAAAACCCAGGTAATGAAGTAGAAAAAGAGTCTAGGAAATGAGAGACAGAGATATGAGAGATAGAGGATTATAGGACATGAGAGTGGTAGTTTAGAGTTGATGATCTTCTCTTCATTTTTGGCAGAAGAGGGGATTCTTCAAAGAAAATAAGAGGAGATGAGATATGAGTTCAGGTCTCTAGGAGATGAGAGAGAGATTGAGGTTAATGAGGTTTTCTTCTTAAGAAAATGTTTATATACCTAGGGTTGAAACCCTTAATCTAATGGCTCATAATATCCCAATCTCACGGTTCTAAGCATTCGGTCCTATATCGGGCCAATATCGGTCCGGTCTCGGTCGGACAACCGGCCAGAGTTTCAAAACCGAGACCGGACTGCCAACTCTAGTCGGTCGGTCCGGGTTTGGCCCGATCGGGTTTCAGACGGTCTCGGGTGTATGGGCCAAAATACGTTACCAGGAGCGCCCCCAGAAATCCACGATTAATGGGCTCACATGGTAACCAAGCATATGCATTACCGGTTAATAAGCCCGACCCACCAAGCTTCGGGCACCCCGAAGTAATGTTAAGATACGCAAGTATTCCAGCCTTGGGTAAAGAGGTTCGTCCTCACCAGCAGACCTACCTTCACATATCCGTTGGGAGACGTTACGATGATTGAAGATCCCGAATATACCCGTTAAGGGGTTATGATATTCTTATTAATGGTGACAGCTCCAAGCGTTACCCCATTGAAGACGACAGCTCGTGCCAGGTGACGATCGACCACAAACACTATAAAAGGACCGAGAGGAAGATGATAGGGGGCATCGGGTGATCGTCGAACGAAACCCATATTCACCCGATCCTGAGCGAATACATCGACTACCAATCTATCATCGTCATCCAATTCCCGACTAAAATATTCGATCATCTGATTCCAGGCAAACGTATCAAGTACTAGCTCAACACCTGCATCTGGAAATCAACAAATACAACCCCTTACTTTCTCTCTCCTGGTCGACCTGACAACCAAGGAAGGGCGACGTACCTTTCTCTTTCCTGGTCGACACGAGAAACAAGAAGGGCGACGTACCTTTTTTTTTTGAATTGTTCAGCGTGCGCCTCGAACCCTTGACCTCTAGGTGGAAGATTATACCTCTTACCTCTCCAACCAAGGGTTCTTGGCGATGGCGACGTACCTTTTCCTCTCTTGGACGACCAGACGACCGTATTATCCAGGAAGGGCGACCTACCATTATCTCTTTTAACGATCAACGTAGGCAAGCTACTTTATCTCTCCTAGAGGTCAGGCTTTCCTTACCTCACCCACGTGAACATTTACGATGTCAGATCCTAAAGCTTTCTGCTTTATTTACGGTACATACCCCCGAGCAAGGCATACCTCACCAGGGTTGCCTTAGTCCAGGACAGACTTTATAGGCTGACATAACCTCTCTCCAACCAAGTCAGTCAATCTGTAGAGATCGAGCTCCGTCAATTCTGCGAGTCGTGCCCACACTCCGACCACTACTCAATCGACAGTAACATTCCAATGACATCGTTCGCGTACCTTTTACTTCTCTTGTAAGCTTACTGACTTAACCTTCGGAGCCCCCTTAGGTCGGCATCATCCCGGTGTCCCAAGGGACTTACAATCATGTGTGTTCTTGTCTCTTTTGTCACAGGTTAAGTCCAAAGACGTCGTCGGTGTCCGCAAAAATATTAACAAGTTGAGGTTCGACATCCGGTCAACAACCCGGTCCAGCTGACTTCTTCACCCGCGATTTCTTACCCTCACATCGGGTACCTCCGGTTTCGGGCGGAACATTGGGCAGTTCTCGGTCAACAGTCTTTTTTCCCAGCCTCCATAGGGAGTTCCTAGTTTGAACTCGTGGAAGTGCAAATACAGGACTATTGAACTTGATTTCCAAAAAAAAAAAGGAATATTGAACTTGGTTATAAATAAAGTAATATTTTCGGGCTTTAGGCCATCACTTTCGTCGAACTTCAGGCCATTAGTTTCGTTGAACTTCAAGTTTGTAGTAGTTCGGCAGTTATCGTGCTTATCACATTGTATCGATGTATCAATGTCTTTGTTATGACCATTGTAGTCAGTAATAACAAAAAATAAAAGAACGGAGAAGTGGTGGAGGTGTGGTGGTGATGAAAATTGTATCATGGTGGAGAGGAAGTAGAAAGAAAAAGAAATAGTCAAGTAATTACTCATGTATACGTTGAACTTAAGTAACTTTACTTTGAACTGAACAACAAAAAGTGTTGAACTTCAAAAGAAAGTCAAATTCTAACTTAAGTAAAGTCATAAGTTTGTGCATTACCAAAGTAACATTTTTACTTGAATAGGTAAAAAAAATGTTACTTATTTTTGTTTTGCCAAACAACACCTAAACAGATTGGAAAGCAAGTTGAAAGGAAGCCACTATTGAAACTTGGCTCGGTTTGAATTGTCAAACTAAGAAAGGGAGAACATCATTGTGTTCATCTCGTTGGGTGAAATGTATTATACCAAAGACAAACTTTTGTTTATCTTAAATATAAAGCAAATGACAATAATAAATGATTACCTCAAATGGCAAAACCTTTCCTCCCCACCATTACTTTTTACACCATTAAGGGTCTGTTTGATACGTGTGAAAATGTGAGTAAGAAAGTCGTTTTTGCAAGAAAATCAAATTTCTGTTGTTTGATTCAACAAAAAGAGTGAGAAAACTGAATTCCATTAGAAAAAAAGGTTGGCAAATCAGGTGAAATTTTTTCCCATTTAAAACATGAGAAAGTCACTTTCTCACCCTCAATGACGCGCTCTCTCTCCTCCCGTCTCAGACTCTCTCTCTCTCCCTAACTGCCTCAAATCCATCTCTTCTTAGCAAACAAATCTGAAATAATCACCTTCCATTATGAGAATCAATGTACATATATCTGTAATCAAAGAAACAAATCTGATTCATCTAAATCAGTTGAAAGATCCATCTAAATATCTCCCTCCGATCCATCTTTCCCACAACAAAAGTCATCTACCAACCCTAACAGTAGTTTGATCTATTTCATTAGGAAATTAGTTGAAGTGGCTTGAATCAAGAATCAAGAAGTAGCTTAATTATGTATAAACAATTAAAATCAAAATTGATTCTTCAAAGCAATAACAATCAAAAAATGGGCATCACAGTAAAAAAAAAAAAAAAAACAAAATTTTCTACAGCAATCAATATAACAATAACAATAAAAAACTTATAACCCTAACCCATGAACGAAACCTGGATTCTTCGAATATAATCAAAGAACCAAAACTAATTAGAGTTTAACTGATGGGTATTTTTCTAGTTTTCTTCAAACTCAGACCACAACTAATTAAAGGGACCCTGATGGGTATCTTTTCTTCAAAACTAACCAGAGAATGGAACTCCATTTCTTCTTCAATCAGATCCCAACCATTTCCTTCTATGAGCCCTTTAATGAAACACAATAACAATACAAAGCTATTAGAACCCTAAACCCATGAAGCCTATAATCATTATCTTCAAAGTTCTAATCTCTGTGCTTCAGATTTCGTTTGTTCTTTAGATCGCCTTTTCTCTTCCACCATGAACCCTACATTGGAGACTTAATTTTTTTTAGCAACGAGACTTATTAATGGTTGTTTCTTAAATTGGAGAAGTTGAAAGCGCCCACCATTTTAGCAATTAAAACCCTTTTTAATGTGTAAATGGGGTGCCAAAATTAATATTGCGATGTGGTTTTAGAACTTCTGTTCAATTTTTCTTACCCCCTTCCAAACGCTTAACAATGTGGTGTTGGTAAAAAAAGCTTCATTTTCTTTCCCAAGGGAAAAGAATGGTTTTCTTACCCAAACACTTTCACATGAATCAAACGGACCCTTATGGAGACAATAACTAATATCACTATTCCGTCTTATTTCAATTGCCAAAATCCAACACAACATATGGAATACCAATTACCTTATTTTTGTCTTCAAGTTTTTTCTATCATGGGATCTGGTATGTTTAACATCTATCAATAGGTTCACACAATTTTTTTTCAATTTATATGTAGCATTAGGTTCGCTTTCTGGTTCAATCTATTCTCCATAAATATATGAAATTGATTTGTGTTTTAGAATTTTGCAGGTAATATGTTTACTTCTGTTCCAGTCTTCCATATTTTCTGGTACTTGCCAATATCTTTCCAAGTATTTCAGTTCGTTATTTTTCGAGTTTCTCATTTCTTTTGGTATAAATTGAGAGACAATAGGAGTAATTAATTTCACGATCGAAGCACATAGCATCGTATAATAAGACAAATGCGCTCAGCAGAGAGAAAACACTTAGACCAGTTTTATAGAAAGTAGCAAAGGCGGAGGCAAGGGAAACAGAAGAATAGGTTGATCTTGTTGACCCATAACCCGTTTCAAATACAACCCCGCTGCGAGGGCATAGGCAGGAGCAGGAGAGGAAACGGTACTAGTTGTTGTTTCACCGGTAGATACAGATCGAGTAGCTATGTTTCATGTTTAATTGAGTTTTTGGATGTTGGCTCTAATGAAACCATTTAGGATTTCTTGAAATCAACAAATTGTTTGTTTTTTGTGAAGTTGCGGTGGTTTGGTAGGAATCTATTCGCCATCCATTGAGTACCCGTGCTAAAGGAGACCGTCTCTGCGTTTGATTCATTTGCACATAGATTATTTCTTATATCTGAAAAAGAATACTTTTCCTACCATGAAATTAGTTATGATAATATAAAAGTTGGATTCCCTTAATTTAAATCAACTTATTTCCATCATTCACTTGAGAATTTTTTTTTCATACTTTTCTCTTTGCGATAGTGAATGAATACAAAATGACAGAGTGGAGATGTTCATCAAAAAAAAAAAAGTTCCTCACTTTTTCGACATTGAAAACCAAATGGAGCGGGTATATTTGGAGTTGCGGTATTTGAATTTATTTGATTTTTTACAATGTAAATCTTTTTTTACTTTTATTCATTAATCCACTGTTGATTGTTTTTTATTTGATATCTTTTATTCTGTTAGGTTTGCACAATACATTTGATTTTCTTATAAATCAAATATTTTGATGCCACACTATTTCGAGGTTAAATTTTAAGTGATCAACCACGTGTATTGTATTCGGGCAAACGACATGTGCCCTATGGGCACGGGTTATTCCTAGTATGTTGTAAATTACTATGTACAGTTGTAACGAGGAGGTGGTAATGAAGTAGTGGTGATGGACGTGTGGTGGTGGTAATGAAGTTATCGTGGTGATTAATAATGGAGGTGGTACAACGTGGTGGTACAACAATTGATTGGTGGTGATAGTGAGTTGTTGTGTAATAGTTGTAGTTGTGGTGGAGTTGCACCAAATGTAATAAAGTTGCGCCAGAAGTGGTGATGGTGGTGGAGCGGTGGCGCGGGTGGTGGATGTTGAAATCGATACTATAACTGAAATGTTGTTTGCACTTTTGACAATGTTTCGATTGTCGAAACAACTCGAGTAATGCACTGTTGCGTTATGATCTGATCAAAATTGCTTCCATATGAATAAGATATTTCGTTTTGGGTGTAAATATCAAAAAGTGCGAACTATTTAAAGAAAGTCTCACATCACATAATTAAAAGGAATGTGAAAGGTTTATAATAATTTTCCATCTCATACTAGAGTATTAATGAATCAATGACCCCGAAAGTAAGAAGATATCAACTTTCGAAGTTTTGGATGTAATATGTTTTATCCCTAAAAAGTAATATGTTCAATCTACAAGTATAAGGCTAGACTTTTAGCAAAATTATTCAGACAATGGGAATGTCTATATAACTTTAAAACTTATTTTTCTGTAATTCGAATCACTTTTGTTAGGTTGCTACCTGTAGGGTTTCGTGTGTATACAATACATTTATCTAATGTTCTAAGCGGAATCTCAAACATCGTATGTTTAACACTAGATTACCAGGATCGATATACATGACTAATCAATGAACTAGAATGGGAAGATGATTACCTTTTAATCGCTTTCCCACGAACTAAATCTCGACCAGTATTCGGAAGATAAGAGCTTCAATTGCCGCTCCTCTACTTGAGACACCGAGTGTATAACTTGAACTCCCTCCTTCGAGTCAGCTAAGACCTTCTTGAAGGTTAATATGTAGAACTCCTTCTTCTTGACTAGATAATCGAGAGAAATTCCTTTTCTCTCTCTTTCAGACAACTCTCTCTCTCTCTCTTGCTCTCTCTGAAAATTACACTGAACTTTTTTTCAGTTTACTTAGGTTTTCTCTATCTTTTTTTCACTTTAGGTTGTCTAATTAGGTTCTTATATAGAAATCCCTAGAACAGGTGTTTGACCCAAACTTGAATTCCTAAAACCTAATTATAAGGTATTTTTCCAAAACACCCTTTTAGGGTCCCTTTAGTGTGGCCGACCAACATAGCCCCTTTATAGGCTTCCTTGGCCGGCCCACTTAGGGCCTAACCGGCCATAAGATGGTCGGCCCCTTTCTTAGGTCGGCCATCACATGGCCGACCCTCCTAAAGCCTTTCCGGGCCTTCCTTTAAGGCTCGGTTATGTCTGTCTTTTATCCGGACTCTTCCGAACCATCTGGACTTACTAATAATGGATCTAATCCACCTATTTTCCAATCTCTCGCTAGTCAATTCTCTTAGTTTCTTATGTGTAACCTTGTAGGTTCCGGTCTATGTTAGCCGCGGATTACCGAAGTTATCCGACGATCGTAGTTGGCTTCTAGCTAAGCGTTACGACCCCTAATTCGACCGGACTAATAATCTTCCGACTAAGGTCATCATGATCCTATTCGCCAAATCGTACGCATTGACATCTTGGTCGAAGGACATTCCTTCGGAAGGATACCATTCCTACAGACCGAGGGAATATATCCTTCACTACCATCAATAGCATTCATACATAATCTTAAAATACACTAGATGAATGTAAAAAACTGTTTTCTTGAATGGGAAACTAGAAGAAGAAATATATACATATATAAGTCAACCAAAAGGGTTTGTCATTCCCGGTCAAGAAAGAACAATATGCAACGTTAGGGGCTAAAACTGACTCCGAAATAGTGACGTTTGATATTTGATAATATATTGGTATCAACTGGATTAAAGTTTAATGATTGCGACAAATGTGTCGATGCAAAGACTACTGCAAATGGATGTGATATCCTAATTTTATATGTAGATGATATGTTAATTATGAGAAATAATTTGGATATTATAAATTAAAGTAAGAAGATGCTATCTAAAAAAAATTGATGTAAAAGATTTATGCAGAGCAGAAGTCACTTTTGACATTAAAATTTGTAAAACTGGTAAAGGAATAAGTTTATCACAGTCGCATTATGTTAAAAAGATATTAGAAAAATTCTACAAGCCTAACAAAAAATTGTGAGTACACTTATAGACCCAAATATTCACTTAATGAAGAATATGGGTCAAGGAGTGAGACAACTGGAGTATTTTAGATTTTCATAAGGTTAATGCATCTAATGAACTGCACTCGACCATAGCTTATTCAGTTAGGAAACTGAGTAAGTATACAAGAAATCCAATCAATAGTGGTAGAAAACGGGTCATGTCAATCCGGGAATAGCCCTACACGACTAGTTAATTTAAGAACACGACACGACATAGAATGTGTCGTGCCGACCCGTCACGGGTTAGACGTGTCGTGGTGGGTTTGGGATTATAAAGTCTTAGGCCCGTTATCCTCGACACTTTAGGATCGGGGACACGACAAAACCTGTGGAAAAGGAACGAGATCGCTACTTAATCGACCTGTGTATGACTCGCCACGGAAACCCAACCTCATATTCAATATTTAAATTTAAATATTTTCAAGGGGCGGTGTACACCCTTTTTATTGGGTGTTGCACACTCCATTGAATGATGATGCGAATTTTCTTCACCCAACAACCATAAGGATAATATAAATGTTGAAGTTGTAATTTTTTTTAAATAAAAATCAACTTAAAAGAAATCTTATAAATACTTCATATGGTTATTAATCTATCCAAATCAACTAGCCTACTACTATTACTCTATGTTATTTAGCCTTCTACTGATTTTTCCTACAACTTTTTGTTACTTATATTTACAAACGAATTTATCAATTAAACTCCTCATTTAAATTTGAAGATCAAGTTACAACACTTCAAGATCATGTTTGGGAATCAAAATATAACACTTCAAAATAAAGTTCGGTATTTAAAATTAACTCTTCAAGATCAAGAGTTCTTCCAAAGTATTAGTTATATTTTATTACAATCCTTTTAATGTCAGAAAGTATTTACATTTTAATCTCTCTTTTTATATTCTTATTTTTAAAGACGCATCCTTCTTACTCTAATTTTAAGTAGTATTGATGCTTCTGTTTATAGTTGTACATATATTCTTAAACCAAAAAAGACAAGAAACATCTTTTGTTTGAGAACACTTTCAAATTAAAAAAACAACTTAATGGGGTTCGTCAAGATAAAATGTGTTGTACTAGTAGAGAGCAATTTAGAGTTTAATCAGACAGCTCAAAAGATACTTGACGAAAGTCGAGATCTAAATGAACGAATTAAAGAAAATGGAAGGGCTCTAAATAAAATACTCAATAAAAGAACTAATATTATAGAAGAGGATTACCAATATAATATAGAGTACAATACACAACAACCTATGTATGATGACGAGGATACCATTTTAGAGGACTATAGTTCTCCCGAAAACATCGTTATTGAGCCCAAAATCTCAGAAACGGTGGAGCCCAATATTGAAATATCTTCTCAGTGTGCCGAATTTGAAATCCCTTCAACCCAAAATGAAGAGGTTGCTAGAGTTGATGATGATTTAAAATCATCTGACTCGCTTAAGGACGATGAATCGTGGTTGATAGATGGGTTAAATGAGACCATTGTCTCACTTGACTTTGGTGAGTACATCGCTATCAAAGAGAGTATAGAAGGTTTATCTAAACCGACTTCTCGGGACTGTGAGTCTGATAGCAGAGTTTCTCCATTGCAGGAACCTGGAGAACCTGTTTTAGAGTACCCTAGTTTAAGTTTAGGTGTCATTGATAGTCCTCTCGATTACTTTTCATTTTGTCCGTCAAAATCATGTGTATATTTTGAAGCACTCTGTCCCTTTGTCTATCATCAATATAATGGCCCCTCCTATCCGGTCTGTGATCTCTCTGGTGCAGTACCAAACTTAACGACCTTATTGTCGTCTAAGTTTAGGGATTGCCCTTCTTTCTTGATAGCCTCACCTACACTATCACTGAATTATTTAAGTGTGAGACTATCATTCACTGAAAACTTTGTGTTTTGGGTGGACCCACAGATGTATCGATTATTGGTTTACAGTTAGTTACACTTCTATAATCCAGTAGGTATAATTTTTTCTATTTTTTTCGAGTCATCTGTTTCGTCTGCTGAAGACGTTAAACTTAGCGCTTTCTGGGAGGCAACCCACGGTTAGGACGTTAGAATCAGGTAATATCTTTCCCTTCACCCTGTAATTTTTTGCATAGTCTTCAGAACATTGAGGACAATGTTCGGTTTAAGTTTGGGGATAGAGGATTGAATTTTTTGCTAAGTGCTTATTTCAAAAATTCAAAAGGGTTCAAAAATTTTTCAAAATTTTAATTTTTTCAAAATTTTAATTTTTTTGATTGAAAAGGTGAGCTTAGTTGTTTTTACTTGTTAATAGTTATTGAGTGTAGTTGGTCAGATTATCTGTTTGCTAAAGGTTTTTCCATGAATTTCGAGTCTTGAAGTTGTATGTGCACTAGCCATGTGAGTGTTAGATAGGTGAAGAATAGACTTTTCTGAGAGAACTTGATTGATCATTAGTGGAGACTTAACCCATATGAGATTCTGGGCCTTTCTTTTTTGTTTTGACTGATCTCTTCTGTGCTAACTCCGAGTAGAATGAAGAGCTACTCAACCTCGCAATATTGAAAGAACTCATTTGATCTCTTGAGTTCAAATTTCTACAACCACAAGGGATGTCATCAGGAATGCAAACCTTCTCTTGTAGCCTGAGAAACTTGAAAGCGGTGTCACTAGAGGAAGAGAGAAAATTTCATCCGTCATTTAGAACCCTGAGAATAAGGCATGAAGCAAATTGGAGAGAATCATACCCAAGGAAAGTGTTGAGAAAGTACTTTGTGTATTTTGAGTTTTATTACCAGAAGTGTATTGAAAAAAAAAATGTTTGTTCAGTTGTGTTTATCCCAAAAGTAACTCTTGAAGTTTTGAAGACGTCGAGTTCTCAGGAGTTCTAGTCACATCATCATTAGTGTCTGTCGACCTCTGGGAAGCATTGTTAGATAGTTGATCAGGTGAGAAGAGTTGGTAAGTTTTCCTGTCCCATATTAGTGGTTATTTCCTTTCTATGAGATCGGTCGTTCGAAGAAAGTTTTAGTTCGTCTTTTGTAATGTGTTGAGTTTTCTTTCATACTCATACTCGCATATTGAGTGAACCATTTCTGAGTGGCTTAAATTTTTGAGTGTATGACTGTGAGGCAACAGTCGAGGCGAAATGTATTGAGAAAGTAATCGAGGTCTTGTCTTTTCGGAACCGAAATGATACTCATATCGGCTGGTCACGTGCACTTCGAGTCTAGATTACTAGTGAAAGGGTTTTTAGCATTTGTATGGTCTGGTTGACTTGGATTTCATTTCTATTAGCTTTCGAAAATCTACTAGATAAACATTTTTAATCCAGATCATATTTAACCCTTCTGCAATTTTGAAATACTGAATTTTGTGGGTATATTCACTGAAAACCCTCGCGGGACAAAACTCGTCCTCTAGGGCAACCTAGAGGATTAACGGCTTGTTGCACGTGCTAAGTGCAATCCTGATTCCCTACGAAAGTGGTGAAATAGGTTTAGTTTTATTTTTGTGTTTTGCTCGAGGAGTAGCAAAATCTAAGTTTGGGGATGTTAGATGAGACATGAAAATGTCCCATCTGAATCTCTTAACTTGGGCTAGTTAGTCTATTTCGAGCAGTTACTCTGATGAATTGTGTGTTTCTCTTTTCCAGGTGTCTATTACGGAGTTCAGTGTGAAAAACGGATACAATCGAGAGAAAAACGTGTTGGGGGTAGTTTGGTCATTTGGGAATTTTGGTAATTTGGCCAATATTGATGATCGGGTGATAAGTAGAATCCAAGACGAACTCAACGGCGAAAATAGAAGTCAAATCAGAGTCTGGATGAGTAAAATAGACCAGGTCAAAGATTTGATCTAAATCAGGTCTTCAATGACACGTGGCATGCAATCTGGCGGTTACTTGAATTATTTCGATACACTGTTGGGTATTACAGTTGGCGCTCGTGATCTTAGTAGGGTATTTACACGATATGACGCGAGACAAAATATTAATATAGGCCGCAAGGATCAAGTGGCCCATTTCCCCTGAGTCACACGTGGTCTCATCGGAGCTTATGTTGTAACGTTTTTTTTATCATCTGCACTGCATCTGATAATCCCACTTTAACTGTTAGCGTCGGCCAGCAATCACGTGGGGACGCGTGGCCAGCCAATGAACTCTGCACGGTCTTTCCTTTCTTCTCTCCACTCAAATTGTTTTGGAAATTAACTATTCCTAATAACTAATTTTAGAGAGAAAGCCCGGTTGGCTGAATATTTTAGAAAGACGAATATATCTTCTTTGATCTTTTAGGTTGGAAAGAGTTTGAGAGTGATTGCTGGAGGATATATAATCTGGAGAGAGAAAGAGATTGACGGACAAAAGAAATACAGCTGGAGATTTATCTCCATTGCTATTTTTGAGAGGGAGATCAGATTGAATGGAGATTTTCAAATAAAGAAAACAGGGAAGGATTCGATTGATTGCTATTGGAGAGGAGCTGAGTTTATGATTTTTTTTGGGGTCTTTAATTTATAAGAACGAAGGTCAGAATAGGTCAAGATTATCTCGGTTGGGGAGGAGCTCCATTCTTTATTTATAATTTGAGAGAAAGAGATAGATTAGTAGAGAGACAGAGAGCTTACAATTGATTCATTTTTAGTTCTTTTTACCTTTGTATCTTTGTGAGAGAGAGAAGAAGGTATTTGTAAAGAGAAAGAGAAAGAAGGATTAAATAGAGAGGATTATTGAGTTCATCATCACTTATTTTATATATCTCTTCTTCTTCTTTATCTGCAGTTTTTTTAGTGAGAGATAGAATACAGAATAGAGGAAGAGAGAGAGAGAGAGAGATTAATATAGTGAGGCGATTGGTAAGGGGAGCTGGAGATTGTTGTTGGGGAGCTGTAGTACAAAATCAATTTTTTGTACTACAGCTCCCTATACTAATTTGGTATTAGGAGCTATTTTTTTGGATCTGAAACTAAATAATGGAATATAAATGGATTAGAAAAAACTATATAATTCAATTTTTCTTTTCTATTCCTCCTTAAACCCTAAATATTTCAATAACAATATAGCTCTCTTTCTTCTCCACAATCAAGTTATACAAGAATCATTACTGATAAGCAACTAGTCCACTCTCTTCTCTAGTGGATACTAACGTTTATTATGTCTCACGATATCTATGATGTTGCTTCTTTAATGGAGGAAGAACATATTTTTCAATTGAACCAACAACCACCATCTCAATCAAACAATGTTATTATAGATGAAGATCTATCTCAAGATGTAAGAAACTTCCAAGACAAATATTTTAGATTAAATTTTATTTTTCTTTCTTCCTTCAATTTTAAAAAATTGCTCAAAAAGAGGCTGAACCGTTCGGTTCGTTCAGATATTTCCCTGGGGAAATTTTTGAAACATTTCCCCCCAGCTAAGGGAAATTAGGCAAACAAAGGTGAAAACAGTAAGTTTTCCCTAGGAAACCACATATTCATGATATTTTCTTTAACAAATTTCCCCCCAGTTGAGGGAAATTAGACAAAAAAGGTGAAAACTGCCTAGGGACCACATATCCATGATTTCGTCATTGTAATAACAGAACCTCAAAAAATGAAAAAAAAAAACTAGGTACATTACTAAAGTTTCTTCCCATTTTT
>BEHA01001198.1:348398-360304 GCA_002897215.1 Eschscholzia californica subsp. californica | reverse complement strand
CGATAGAGGTGGAGAATATACCTCAAGAACATTTGATATGTTTTGTAGAGAACATGGGATTGTTCATGAACTTACTCCGTCATACACACCACAACTAAATGGAGTTGCCGAAAGGAAAAATCGCACCATACTAGACATGGCAAGAAGCATGTTAAAAGAAAAAAGTTTGCCTAGAGAATTTTGGGGTGAAGCCGTTGCATGTGTCGTATACTTGTTAAATAGATGTCCCACTAAAAGTGTCTATATGAAGACCCCACAAGAGGCATGGGGTTATTACAAGCCTAGTGTATCTCATTTAAAGATATTTGGATGTATTGCTTATGCCAAGATACCGGAAGTAAGAAGAACAAAACTTGATGACAAAGGTGAGAAATGTATCTTTCTTGGGTATAATGAGCAAATGAAATGTTACAAGTTGTTTAATCCGATTGTCAATAAAGTTCTATTTAGTAGGGATGTGGTATTTGAAGAAGATTTGGCATGGGAATGGAAAGGAAAAGAAATTGTTCAAGTTGAACTTAGACTTGAAGGAGAAGAAGAAGAAGATGTGTCACCAAGAGAATTTCAAAGAGACCCACAAACACCATCGTCCTCATCTCCATCATCCTCATCATCGGGGGGAAGTTCTAATGAAGGGCCAATGAAAACAAGAAGTTTGAGAGAGATATATGAAGTTGTGGATAATGAAGAAGAATTAAATTTGTGTTATTTTCTCATGGATTGTGATCCTATTAGTTATGAAGAAGCCATTCAAGAAGAAAAATGGGAAAATGCTATGAATGAAGAAATTAATGCAATTGAAAAAAATGATACTTGGGAGTTGACAAATTTGCCAAAAGGATACAAACCTATTGGTGTGAAGTGGGTGTATAAGACAAAGAAGAATGCAAGTGGAGAAGTCCAAAGATACAAAGCAAGACTTGTAGCTAAAGGTTACAAGCAAAGAGCCGGCATTGATTATAGTGAGGTATTTGCTTCCGTTGCTCGTATGGAAACAATTAGATTGTTAATCTCTATAGCGGCTCAATATTCATGGAAAATTTATCAACTTGATGTCAAGTCGGCATTCTTGAATGGTATCCTTGAGGAGGAGATATATGTTGAACAACCTTTAGGGTATGTTAGAAAGGGCAAAGAAGATAAAGTTTATAAGTTGAAGAAGGCCCTTTATGGGTTAAAGCAAGCTCCACGTGCATGGAATGCAAGAATTGATAAGTATTTTCAAGAAAATGGATTTGAAAAGTGTCCTCATGAGCACACTTTATATATGAAAGTGAAAGAAGGTGGAGGTATGCTATTTGTTTGTCTCTATGTTGATGATTTGATATTCACCGGTAATGATTCAAGACTATTTGATGAGTTCAAGAAGAGCATGATTAAGGAATTTGATATGACCGATATTGGGTTGATGGGTCATTTCCTTGGTATTGAAGTGAAGCAAATGGAAAATGGCATATTTATTTCTCAAAGTGGATATGCTAAGGAAGTTCTTAAAAGGTTTAAAATGGAGTAATGTAATCCGGTAAACACCCCTCTTGAAAGTGGAGTGGAGTTGAGAAAATGCTCAAGAAGAAGTGATGTCGATCCTACATATTTCAAAAGTTTGATTGGAAGTCTACGTTATCTTACATGTACAAGACCGGATATTCTTTATGGAGTTGGGCTAGTGAGTAGGTACATGGAGACACCGGATGAATCTCATCTTAATGTTGCAAAGAGGCTCCTTCGATATATTAAAGGTAAGCTCAATGATGGTTTATTTTTCTCTTGTGAACAAGATTTTAAGCTTATCGGTTATTCCGATAGTGATTGGGGTAGAGACTTAGATGAAAGAAAGAGTACATCGGGGTTTGTATTTTTTATGGGTTACACGGCATTTACTTGGTCTTCTAAAAAACAACCCATTGTGACTATATCTACTTGTGAGGCGGAATATGTGGCCGCTAGCTCCATGGTTTGTCATGCAATTTGGTTAAGAAATATGTTGAAGCATCTTCAATGCCCTCAAGTTGGTCCAACCGAAGTGTTCCTTGATAACAAATCGGCTATTGCTTTAGCTAAGAATCCCGTTTGTCATGAAAGAAGCAAGCACATTGATACACGCTACCATTTTATTCGTGAACATGTTAAGGAAGGTGATATTGAAGTGATGTATTGCAAGTCTCAAGATCAAATAGCGGATATATTTACGAAGCCCTTGAAGCATGATGTCTTTGAGAGATTGAAGTGGATGTTAGGTATGAGAAGCTATGGAAATTTGGTTTAAGGGGGGATGTTGAAAAGGGGGGCTTTTAAACCAAATTTGGGTTTGGGCCCAATATAAAAGTGTGGGTTTGAGTAAATGGTTTACCAAACTAGAAGAGGTAAAAAAGTAAAAGCCTCATGAAATTAATTAAAAGGGTGTAGAGAGTTCTTTTCTTAGTCAAGTTCAAGAACAATCTAGAGAGAGAAAGTAAGAGGAAAATAGTATACAAGAAACTTGAAGAAGAAGACATAGATCTAGTATGAATGTTGTGTTTAAGGTAAGAACTAACTTCAATATCTAGTTTAATATTGTGACAAAACTTTGTGTCTCTTGTTTTATGAGATTGTGTAGATATAAAGAAGCTTTATTATATGAAAGTATGTTGATGTGAATGTTTTGAGTTTATTTGAGTGTATTGAAGTATCTATACCTCTAATCTCCAACAACCTCGACATCAACAGCTTCTTTTAAACTTTTCTAGGGTTTACACTTCAGTAGCTTCATCTCTCTCTCCCTCTGCGTATTTCTCTCTTTCTTATCTCTGGATTTCTCTCTCTCCTCTCGAACTACGCAGACGAGAAACTAGGACAAACGAAAAAGACAATCCATGTTTTTAGATTTTGAAACACCTAGCCCCTTAATAAACGTGCCCCTAGTAATTAACAACTTGTACCGACGCTTTTCAAAAAACCGTCACTAAGAATCGTCGCCAAAAGTCCCCATTTTTGTAGTGAAGTCCCTAGATCTAACGGAGGGCGTTCCTGCCGAGATTTTGAGCGCGATCTGACGGCTCTAATCCCAGCCGACATGTCTGTTGCTAAATAAGTTACCCGTCACTTTACTTACTCAACAGATGCGTCCCTAAACCCAACAGAAGTGTCTCTAATGAACGTGTCTATTCGAAACATATTCATAGGACCCAAATGAACTCCAAATTTCATTCCGTTTTTCCAGAGTATCAAGCATTGTTAGAAGATCATATTAGAGTGTCTAAGATAAAGATTTAGCAGAGTTTTCAAGGAGTTTCATAAGCAAGAAGTTTGATCCATTTGCATTAAGTCAGAGGTTAGTATATTTTCAAGTTTGACTGCTTTCTGTTTTGCTCGAGCACTAGCAAAATCTAAGTTGGGGGTATTTGATGAGACATGAAAATGTCCCATCTGAATCTCTTAACTCGGACTAGTTAGTCCATTTCGAGCAGTTACTCTCACGAATTACTTGTTTCTTTTGTCCAGGTGTCATTTACGGAGTTTAGTGTGAAAAACGGATAAAAATCGAGAGAAAGACGTGCTAGGGGTATTTTGTTCATTTCTTAATTATGGTAATTTTGGTCAACAGTGGTGCTCGATTCAGCGGTAGAGTCCAAGACGAACCAACTGGTGAAAACGAAAATCCGATTGGAGTCGAGACGAGCAAGATACGTTAGATCAAAGCTTGAGTCACAATTAGTTGACCAAGTGGGTAAGTGACACATGGCACGCAGGAGGGAAGTAAATCAGATGGTTCGGATCAGTTGTTACATTCCGTCAGTAATGTGGGTCACGGGACTCTCTAAGATCGCGAGATCTGGTACATCCGAGCGCAAGACGTGACCGTGTCCAGGAGTTTATCTAGTCAGATCGAACGGTCATTATAATTTCCGAGCACATGACTCCACTTGTGATTGCGCGTCCCACTTTTGTTCTTTGTCCCGTGATGCAGCTTATCATCTTCCTTTGGCCAACAAAACAACTTCTGGTTGGCCGATTCTCTTGTTTTCTTTCCTTTATCCCATCTCTAACTGATCTTCTTTCGATAACAATAGAAGATAGAAAAGAGATTTTTATTCTCTCAACATGGAAACAGAGAATATAGATAACTCTCAGTTTTGGGAAGTTCGAGTGATTCACATAGAAAGGCTTTCAAAGAGTTTAATCGAAAGATTGAGAGGTATTCTAGAGAGAGAAACCGAGAGAGAGATTGAGGAGATTTAATAAACCGTGAAGAACAAAGAGAGAGAGAGAGAGAGAGAGAGAGAGAGAGAGAGAGAGAGAGAGGATATTGATCGAGCTTTCTAAATAGGGATACATGAGAAAACATAAAAGGAAGGAAATCTAAACAACCGAAAGGAGGCAGAGAAGAGAGAGGATTGGATTGATGAGAATCACTGAAAGATAAAGAATTCGGTTAAGGGACTGATTTTATTTCTTCTTCTGCTACATGAAATAACAAAGAAGGAAAGAATGAGGGGATGAGAGCTGCAACTAATATTTTCTTCTCCTTTGTTCTCTTATAAAACAGCCAAGAACAGACAGTTATGGAAATCTCGGTTTTGGGGGAGACATCTTCTCTTTAGCTTAACCCAAACATAAAAAATCAGAGAGATAGAATAGTTGTGTTTCTTCTTCTTTCTTCTTAAGTTTTCTGTTTCATAATTTGTAGAGAGAGAGAGAGAGATACAAACATAGAATATAACTCATTATCTTTATCATCTATTTTTCTTCTTCTTCTTATGTTTGTTTCTTTACTGTTTGTTAGAGGGAGTGAGGACACAGAGAGTGAGAATAGGAGAGAAAAGAGAGAAACAGTAGAGAGAGAGAGAGAGAGAAATAATGGAGAAGATGAGAAATCCGTGGGAAAATAACTTTCCCACAGAGAAATTGTTTCCGAGAAGACGAGAAAATCGCGTTCCCTTAGGGCGCGTTTGGCTGCCAGACGGAAAAATCAGAAGGAAACCATTTCCAGGAAGAGAAAATAGTTCTGTTTTCTTCCTTCTTTATCTCTTACTTTATTTTCATTGATTCAATCTTGAATTCCATGATAACTATGATATCGGTATGTTTTGTATGTGAGTCAACAAATTCCTGGATCGAATAATTATATATTTTAAGTTTTTATTCGTTTTAATGAAGACATCTTCCGGACTTTAGACCATTCATGTGTTTAAAGCCCGAGTAATAAAAATAACTTTTTGACTCATAAGTTCACCTTTAGAGTTGTTCCGTGGATGGATTTTGAAGCCTTAGATCATCTCCCCATTTGAGTTCATCTTTTTATTTTTTTTAATATTTTATATATTTTATTTTAAAACCAAAACCAAAATCAAAACATTCGAAAAATCTTATTACTTCCTAGTTTTAAAATAAGCTTAACTAGTCTCCGAGGAACGAACCAATCTTACCGGAATTTATTATAACTTGACACCCGTGCACTTGCGAGTGTAGACCTATTTAGGGTAACCTTTTAGGCCCATCAAGTTTTTGGCGCCGTTGTCGGGGACTAGTTTTAAATTTTTTCTAAACTTGGAAAGTTTTTATTTTTGGTAAGTTTTGACTTTTTGAATACTTTGACTTGCTTTTCTATTTTTGTTGTGTAGAGCACTAAGGAGCTAAAGAGGAGGCGCAACAAGGAGGATGACCTCAAAGGGAAGAGTGGACCGGGTCGTCTACAAAGGTCATCGCCCGTCTTGAACGGGAGGTAACTTTTCTGATCTCCCACGAATCCCCTGTCAGTGGGTCCTTGTATGTGTTTTGTGTGCCTAATTGATTTGACGAACTGCTTAGTTTAATCGTCTTTAGTAAGGGCACAAACCCCATTACAAGATAGGAGTCGGATTTCATCACCGATCTCTTGACCATTTAGGAAACAACGTTGCGAATCCCAAACCTCACTTAAAATTAAAGTCTGGTTTAGACATTGGCCTTAGGGCATCGAGCTCATAGGATCTTTAAAACAATCCAGGAACTTGATTTTTATTTGGGCATTCCAAAAGGGAAAGTGTCATACAATTCTTTAAAAAAGGCTGTCTCGAGAAGAGGAAACGTTGCCTCAGGTTGGACGGTTGCAATTTTTCATAGTTGGCTGTCACCTGGATAATTGTTTGACCATAGTACTTTGACGGAGTAACTCTCATAACAATCATAGTTCAAGATTTGTTACGAAGTAGGAGCTGTCTAGATTTTTAAGTGAAATTGACCAACCTGTCTGTCGTCTAGATTTTGTTTAGGTTGCTTGGTTGAGTCAACTTGATTGTGGTTGTTTTCCTTCTAGGATCTTCGTAGTGCTTCCTCTGTTTCGATTCAAAAAAAAAAAAATTGATGAGAAATGGATAGATCGTGGTCCCAACATAATGGCAGAAGGACGAGAGTTCTTCAAATCTACCATGGTGGTATTTAGCAAATGGGCAGAATAGTATTAGTCATCCTAGAGACAATGTGCATAATGATGGTCGTAGGGATTATTATCAACCTCCAGAAGGTTATGAACCATATTATAGATACCCTGACAGATCATCTTACATGCATTATAGTAGAGAGGCTTATGCTCCAAATGTGTCCCAACCTCAATGGGATAACATTGAAACTAATGACTCTTACATGCATTATAACGAAGAATTTTATGCTTCACACGTATCTCAACCTCAATGGGGTAACAGTGAAACTGTTGATCCTTCATCTTTAGCATCACCTTCATTAGTCCAAGCTGTTAGTGATCTTCAAAAGATTACTTTCGAAGCTATCAGTACGCAAAGGAGGATTAATGAAGAGTCTTATGCCTTACACGTGGCCCAACCTCAATGGGATAATGGTGAAAAGATAGACTCTCCATCTTTAGGATCATCTTCGTTGGCCGAAACTATGAGTATGTTAAGGAAGATTAATGAAGAGTCTTATGCTTTAAATGTGTGTCAACATCAATGGGATAACGTTGAAACTATTAACTCTCTATCTTTATCATCATCTTCATTGACCCAAACTGTTAGTGATCTTCAAAAGAGTACTTTCGAATTTTGTCAGACTTTAGAAGAAAAGACTGACAATATCTGTAGAACTCTACAAGAAATAACAACTAGTATTAAAGAAGAAGATCACCATGAGAATGTAGAGAACGGTCCACAGTGTTCTGTGTACTATGATGACGAGGATACAATTTTAGAGGAGTACAGTTCTCCCGACAACATCGTTATTGAGACTAAAGTCTCAGAAACGATGGAGCCCAATATTGAGATATCCTCTCATTGTACCGAACTTGAAATTCATTCAGACCATAATGAAGAGTTCACTACAGTTGAGGATGATTTGCTAAATGAGAGCTTTGACTCGCCTGACTTAGGCGAAGATTTAGAATTCTTTAGGGATACCGATGACAACATGATAAAATAAGTTATAGAAGGACTATCTAACTCGACTTCTTGGGACTGTGAGTCTGATAGCAGGGTTTCTCCATGGAAGGAACCCGAAGTACCTGTTTTAGAGAACCCTCGTTTAAGTCTGGGTGTCATTGATAGTCCTCTAGATTGCTTTGCATTTTGTCCCTCAAAACCATGTGTAAATTTTGAAACACTCGTTCCCTCTGTCCACCATCCATATGAAGACCTCTTCTATCTGTTATGTGATCTCTCTGATGCAGTACCAAACTTAACGACCTTATGGTCGTCTAAGTTTGGGGATTGCCCTTCTTTCCTGATAATCTCACCTACACTATCACCAAATTATTTAAGTGTAAGACTATCGTTCATTGATAACTTTGTGTTTTGGGTGGACTCACAGATGTATCGATTATTGGTTTCCAGTTAGTTACACTTTTGTAATCCAGTAGGTTAATTCTTTCTATTTTTTCGAGTCATCTGTTTCGTCTGGCTGAAGACGTTAAACTTAGCGCTTTCTGGGAGGCAACCCACGGTTAGGACGTTGGAATCAGGTAATACCTTTCCCTTCACCCTGTTATTTTTGCATAGTCTTCAGAACATTGAGGACAATGTTCGGTTTAAGTTTTGGGATAGGGGAATGAATTTTTTGCTAAGTCCTTATTTCAAAAACTCAAAAGGGTTCAAAATTCTAAAATTTTTGGACTGAAATTGTGAGTCTAGTTGTCTTTGCTTGTTAATAGTCATAGAGTTTACTTAGTTGTACTGTGCTTTTGCTAAAGGTTTTTCCATGAATTTCGAGTCTTGAAATTGTCCGTGCACTAGCCTTGTTAGTGTTAGATAGGTGAAGAGTTGACTTTTCTGAGAGAACTTAATCGATCATTAGTGGAGACTTAACCTATGTGAGATTCTGAGCCTTTCTTTTTTGTTTTGAGTGATCTCTTCTGCGCTAACTCCGAGTAAAGTGAAGAGCTACTCAACCTCGCAATATTAAAAGAAGAACTCATTTGATCTCTTGAGTTCAAATTATACAACCACTAGAGATGTCATCAGGAATGCAGACCTTCTCTTGTAGTCTGAGAAAACTTGAAAGCAGTGTCAACTAGAGGAAGATAGGAAATTTCATCCATTTGTTAAAACCCTGAGAATAAGGCATGAAGCAAAAGGAGGAGAATATTACCAAGGAAAGAATAATTTTTTAGTATAGTACCAGTGTACTGAAAAAGAAAAAAAAAAGAAAAAAAAAGAAAAGAAAAAGAGAATAAAGAAATAGAAATAAAAATGTTTGTTTGTGTTTAAATGTTTATCCCAAAGTAGTTCTTGAAGATTTGAAGACGTCGAGTTCTAGTTCATCCTTAGTCTATCGACCTCTAGGAAGCATTGTTAGAAAGTAGATCAGGTGAGAAGAGTTGGTTAGTTTCCCCATTCCGTATTAGTGGTTGTTTCCTTCCTATGACATCAGTCGTTCACAAAAATTATAGTCTGTCTTTTTCATGTGTTGAGTTTTTCTTCATATTCATACTAACACATAGAGTGAACCATTTTTGAGCGACTTTAATTTTTGAGTGTACGACCGTGATGCAGTAGTCGAGGCGAAATGTATTGAGAAGGTAATCAAGGTCTTGTCTTTTCGGAACCGAGATGATACTCATATTGGCTGGTCACGTGCACTTCGGGTCTAGATTACTAGTGAAGGAATTTTTAGCATTTGTATGGTTTGGTCGACTTAGATTTCATTTCTATTGACTTTCGAAATATCCCGGATAAACATTTTTTGTCCATATCATATTTATGAAGGAGTTGAAGGAGATGTCCTTCGACCAATGTGACAGTGCGAACAATCTGTCGGATAGGACAATTGATGTGGAAGATCATCAAGTCCGATTGATTTAGGGATCGTAGAGTTGTAGCTAGAGACCAACTACGATCGTCGAATTACGAAGTAATTCGCGGCTAACTTCGATCGGATCCTACAACGGGTTACACATAAGAGTGACAAATTGATCTAGGATATGACTAGTGGGAGTGAGATATAATCATGGGAGTGTCCCATAAACATATCTCACAGGCCTAAAAAGGAATTAGGCAAAGATAGTACAAAAATGCAAAAAACAGGGTTTTGGGCCTAGACCGGTTCAGGTACTTCTAGGACTCGGATTGGGCTGAATTTTAGATGGTTAGTTGCTGATATAATAAACATTATATCTGCCAATTTTCGTGGTGTTTGGATACCTCCTCCTTAGGGAATTGAGAAAATACCAATAGTTGCTATTTTCGACTATTTCCCTAAATCTTATTCTAAAGGGTGTTTTAGGAAACCTAAAAGGAGGTAGATTCTTATTAGGGTTCTATATAAACACTCTTAGGGCAGAGAATAAGGTGTGGAATTTCTCTCTAAGCTTTCTTACTCAACCACATCAAGTAGAGAGGAGAAAGTGAGCTAATTCCCATTACTATCTATCTAGTAAAAAAAGAAGGTGTTCTTCTTTCCAACCACCATTGGTGTGCTAGCTATACAACAAGGTTGGAGATCAAATTGATTGCTCGTGTCCCAAGTAGAGGAGCTACACTTGAAGCTCTTGGTCTTCTTTAATCAATTCAACTAGTTCGAGGGAAAAGCGATTAAGGTAATCTACTATCTTCTTGGTTAATTACTAGTTTTGCATGATGATCTTGGGGATATTAGTGTTAGACATTAGATGTCGTTATCCGCTATAAACACTAGTATAAGGGTTTAATTCCCTACAGTGGCGTCAGAGCCTCTTGCAATTAACTAGTTTTTGCTAAGAATCAAACTAATTCATATATGATATGCTTGATAGTTTGAAAATTGAGTTTATAAAAGTATTTTAAAAGGTGTTTTAAAAGTATTTTAAACTCATAATTTGATGGGATTCAATAAATTTTCAAATTGAGAATCAAATTGATGATTGAAAGTGTTTTAAAAACTCAATTTGATGAATTTTGGTCTAATCCATGCTTGATTAAGTTGATAGTTATGTTTAAAAAGTTTTTTTTTTAAAACATAAGAATTTGATTGATTTTGAATGGGATTCAAGAATTTTTTAAATAGATTTCAAAATTTGTTCTTGAAAGAATTTCGAAAACCTAGATTTTGATCCAAAATTGGTTTGATTAAGAGTTGTTTTTCAGTTTTGGAAACTTTTGAAAAACAAAAATTTGGAATTTTAGAAGTGTTCTAAAAAGAGTTGTTTTGAGTTTAGGAAACTCCCAAAACAAACTTGGAAAATTTTAAAAAGTTTCTATAAGTTTTAAAAAGAATTTTTAGAAGTGTTGTAAAAGGAATTTCAAAATTTTAGAAAAACCTTAAAATTGGAAAATAGCAACTTAGAGTTACATAAGAAAAAAAAAAAAAAAAATTTTGGAAACTAGGGTTTTGAAAAACCCTAGTATCCGGCCAGGAAGCTCCTGGACGCGTCCAGAGCAGCTGCAACCAGAAGCTCCTGGACGCGTCCAGAGCAGCTGCAACCAGAAGCTCCTGGACGCGTCAAGAGCAGCTACTGGGGACGCGTCTTGGAGACGCATCCAGGTCGCGTCTAGGACGCGATCAACAGCTGCAAGGGAGCTCTCAATCAGACGCGTCTTGGAGATGCGTCTGGGAGGTTCTGGGTTTCTCGGACTAGGTCCGGGACACCTAGTGCTGGTCCGGTCCAGCACCAGACACGTCTAGGACGCGTCTGGTACATGGACTAGCGTCCTGGCTCCGGCCAGGACGAGACCAGGCTTTGATAGGCCTCGGCCAGGACATGCCGACTCTATGGGCCGTGCTATGTCCGGACCTTGTCCGAGCCCTTTTGTGGGCTTGGGCCGGGACTTGTCTAGGACTTGTCCCGGGCTTTTTCGAGGCTTTTCGGACCGCTAAAAGGGACCATCATTCGAGTGGGAGTTTTTGCGAAAATTTCTTCCGATTCCAACCAAATAATTCCAAAATCAATCCGAGCCATCCAGAAGGCCAAAACGGATTTCTCTTTAAATTGATTTATGAAATCATTAAGAATCGAACCAATATTTTTCCGAAATTGACCCGGGCTTTCAGAACCCAAAACGGAGTTTTTCTTAAAGATGATTTTAGAAATCATAAAAGATAAAACCGGAACGCACCATTAGTTAAATTCTTCGAATTTAGACTTAAGGACCGTAATGTGACATGTGATGTCAACAAAAGTATCTCCCAAGATAATCATGCATATATAATTCTTAGCCTTGATATATTATATGATTGCATGTGATGTGAATGCGGGAAACTAGTACGGCCATAGATTTATTTCTTTATTCTTGTTTTAAGCACGGATGGGTGCATGCTTTGTAATTAATTTTAATTTCAAGTTTATACGATCTGCGAATCGTTAGAGTCTTGTAATTAGAGTTTAGGGTCTATGAGTCCAATGAAGAAACTCGAGGATGAAATCCAAAGGCGAGTGGGAGAAATCAATGGAGGTTCAAAGATGGCGATCTAAGATGAACCAAAAGGCGAAACAAGAAGAAAACCAAAGGAGATTAGATCTTCTAGGTTAG
>BEHA01001198.1:329331-343484 GCA_002897215.1 Eschscholzia californica subsp. californica | reverse complement strand
AGCCAAGGAAGGAGTTTGGATAAAGAAGTTTATCTCCGAACTTGGTGTAGTTCCTAGCATAGAAAATGGGGTTACTCTGTATTGTGACAACAATGGAGCTATCGCCCAGGCTAAGGAACCAAGAGCACACTAGAAATCCAAACATATCCTAAGAAAGTACTACGTGATTAGGGAAATCACTGAGCGAAAAGATGTGGTCATTTGCAAAGTCGATACGGACGACAATGTTGCCGATCCGTTAACTAAACCACTGCCTCAGCCCAAGTATGAGAGTCATAGAAGGGGAATAGGTATAAAGCGCATCGATGAATGGCTTTAAGTTGTAATTGGATTATTGAAAGGAGTTTCATGTAATCAATTAGCTACATTCAATAAAAGAAATAAATAAGTTATTTCTGTCGTTAAATCATGGTTTAGTGTTTAATGACAGTCCAAAAGTAATGAGGAATTCCAGGTAGGTTTATCAGATACGTGATCTGGTAAATGGAACCCTACTAAGTGAACATGGAATAGATTCATTATTTAGTCCCTAGTCCAGGTCATTGCATGGACAACAATGACTCAAGAAGACTAGCATGGGAATTAACTGATAGCGCAGTTCCATGGGCTATAGGAATATGGTATTTAAGTCAATTACATGGGTGTATGATTGGGGAATATACACTGGATAACCCAAAGATGAAAGTTTTTCAAGGAGTTGAAAAACGTCACAAACTCTCATAGGCAAGATTGGAGAGATTCCTTAAACATGAGTACTCCACTCATCTTATGTAAGGAATGTCGAACTTTGGTACCGTCAAACGTCGCGCTGTAAAAGGAGGTTATAAAGGCGGGATACTGGGGGAGACAGGATAGACATGAAGTTAAGTGGGAGTACAAGACTGGATGATGTCCTCCTATTAAGTTAGGATTAAGTATCTCAGGGCCACTTGAGGAGAAGCAACTGGAAAATGTGTGGCCACACTAGAATGGATTAAGGGTTAATCATTTGAATTGACAGTTGTTCTCCAGATCAAGAAAGTCTAAACGGTGTGACGTATCAGATGAGATACTAAGAGACATGGGAATCGAGCATTGCACTTGTTCTAAGTACAAGTGGGAGACTGAAGGATTTATTCGTTCGGTCTGAAGGAGATGTCCTTCCGAAGGAGTGTCCTTCGACCAAGGTGGCAATGCGATCAATTTGTCAGTTAGGATAACGATGACCACACGTGAAGATCATCCAGTCCGGTCCAATTAGGGGTCGTAATGCTTTGCTAGAAGCCAACTACGATCTTCGGATCAAGGAGTTGATTCGCGGCTAACATAGACCGGATCCTACAACGGGTTACACATAAGAGTGGTAGCTTGATCGGAGAGACTTGACTAAACGGGAACAGGCTAAAGATGGATGGGATCCAACTGGAAAGGCCGAAAGGATTCGAATGGAGATTCGGAACAAGATAGAAAAGAATGCTCATTGGGCCGGCCATGTGATGGCCCACCAGAGTAAGTGGGCCAGCCATATAAAGCCCATGGTGGGCTGCCCTGGACGGCCACACTTAAGGGATTATCAAAAGGGTATTTTGGTAATTATCTTTTCTGTGACCCGAAAATAGAAAACCTAATCTGAATGGGATTCTAATTAGGGTTTGTCTATATATTGGGTCAGTTGAGAACAGAAAAGGTGTGGATTTTTCTCTAGTAGAAAAATATACAGCTCTCTTTCTCTCTCTCTCAATATACAGCTAGTGGAGAGAGAGGAATATAGAGAAAAAGCTCCCGTTCTATCAATCTAGTCAAGAAGAAGAGTTCTTCTCAACCTTCTAGTAAGTCCTAGCAGTCTGAAAGGAAGGGAGATCAAGTCTATTCACTCGGTGTCTCAAGTAGAGGAGCTACAATTGGAGCTCTCGATCTTTACATGCGATTGGAATGGTTCGAGGGAAAAACGCGTTAAGGTATTTATCCATCTTCTAGTTCATTGATTAGTTTATGCATATGATCCTGGGAATTCTAGTGTTAACATATGATGTTTGAGATTCCGCTTAGAACACTAGATAGTGTATAGGATACACAAAACCCTACATCTTTACTTAAAGTAATTCTAATTTTGTAACAAACAATGAGACCTTTCTGTTTTGCCGTATATCTAGTTATCTAGATAAGCACAAGTACATCATTTTTCTGAGTACATGCCAAAATAAAGAGTATGTAAAATATTATACAAGAACTAAATTGAGAAAAAAAATAGGGACAAAACAATTGACCGGTATAGAAACTACGCACATGGCACATCAATAAAGAAGACAAAAGTAAGATTTTCATTGCTCATTGTGTATGTGTGAACCTGATGCAGGGGCACCCGGCGTGGAGGCTTTTTCCATGACCAAACCAGGTCATGGGCCATCCGGCCATGGAGAGTAGTTTTAGGAAGTTCCAATTTTAGTATGATTATTAGAGAATTTAGGTTTAGGAAATTATGTTATTTTAGTATTTCCAATAATTGGAAAGGTCCAGATTTGAGTCTAGTTATTTAGGAAGTTGGAGTATTTTAATTATTTAGGAAAGTCTAATTCAAGTCTATCTAGGAAAGTCCAAAATCCTATAAAAGGATATCTAGTTTGTCCATTATTCTCAGATTGAAGAGAAACCCCTTTGAAGTTTTAATAAAGTTGAGTATTTTAGAGTTATTTAAGCCTTTATTTTATCGTTCTTATTTAGTTTATTCGTCTTCTTTAATTCCGCTGCGTTTCTACATCAAGTGGTATTCAGAGCCATAAATTTTTTTTCCCTCCTCTTCACTTTTATCACCATGGTTAACACTACTATCACCGCTACACCAGCTAGGGAGAAAACACCAACCTTTTCATCTGAATGGGACAACATTAAAGAAGGACTATCTGCAGGTAAAAAGTTGGAAGTAGGTTTCAATGAGTACAAAAAGGAAACAACAGAAAAATTCGATAAAATCGATCAACGATTCGATCAACTCAACGACTCCATCAACATCATCTCCAAACAACTCGAAGGTATGTGTAAAAACCAAACTCCACCTCCCACCACTATCACAACTCAACAACCCTCACAACTACCGACTACCACCAACGCCACCCGATTTCCACCTCTCGGTTTTCCTCCCGAACCCATGACACCACTCTTCGGTCACACCATTAGCAACCCCCCTCCGGTTATTACTCCTCCCTTCATTACATCTTACTCACAAAACACACCTTTACAAACACCTACGTACCCCTCCTATACCCACACGTCAACACCACCATCGTTCTCCTTCTCCGAGCCAACTACAACACCACATCGACCACAACACGAAACCCCCTTCTCAGCCGAACACCATCTCCTCACCAACTCCCAAACCAACAACCGAAATAGTGCAAACCACCTCCAACCAATCGTCCCTTTGGGAACCATTCCAACCTACCAAGACCCCCGTCTTCTTTACCCGTACACCCGATACACACCAAACCCTATCAACCAAACCGAGGATCACTCACAATATCAACCTCATCACACCCACCACAACCTCCAAACCGAACCAAGATACACCTCCACAGTTCGTGACCCGGTTACACCACCTATCCACCACCGCCGTCCACATGAAACCGAGACGACCCTCACCCTTCCTCAACAACCCGACCACACCACACTCCCACGTAACCGAGAACCATTCCATCCATTAACCCGAAACCGAGAACCCAACTTAACCCATACCCAAACCCGAGAACCTAACACACCTATCCACCGCCCAATCACCCTACCCCAATGACCACCCTTGGTTTTCCAACCCCTCAAACCGAACTAGAACACCACACTCCACCAACCGAAACCGAATGTCCAAATCCTAGTTCATCGTACCGTATTCGAATGGAAGTACCATCATATGACGGTTCGATAAATATTGAAGATTTCTTGGATTACGTCTCACGACTCGAGATCTTCTTTGATGTTATGCAAGTGGAAGGTCCTGAACAGGTACGTTGCGTTACTGGTTACTTATCTAAAACTGCTCTTACTTGGTGGAAACAGGAATCCGAAAATCGTCGTTTATTACACCTACCTCCTATTTCTTCTTAGTTAGAATTGAAACCATTAATGTTCTCACGATTCCTCCCTCCGGATTATGAGAACCAATTGTGTGTTGATTATTTACGTTGCTGTCAAGGAAGACGTTCAGTTGAGGAATATACTTCGGAATTCCAACGACTAATTACAAGGCTTAATCTCCCCGATTCAGAATCAATGAAAGTGGAAAAATTTAAAGACGGACTTCGAAATGATATTAAAGATTTGGTTAATCTAAGGTCTTTTAATTCGGTGTCTGAATGTATCAGTGTGGCTCGTTCTTTTGAATCAGATTCACGTTCCATCTTCCGGGGATACAGTACTAGAAGTCAATCAATTCGTACTTTACCGGATGAATTAGATCAAACAAAACAACCAGAGGAGGGTACTAAAATAGTAGCCGAAAATCCTTATAAAAAACCTCCACCAGTAAAGTGTTATCGTTGTTATGAAACGGGACACTATTCTAATGCTTGCCCCTCCCGCGGTAAAGCAAATATTGTGGAAAAAAAGTCAGATTCCGATTCAGATGAAGAACAATTGGAACGTATTAACCTTATTCCAGATAACGGTGATCGAGTTATGTTACTAACTCGGAGAGTTCTTTTTACACCTTTAGAGAAGACTTTATCTCAACGAAAGAACTTGTTCGTTACACGGGGAACAGTACTGAATAAAGTATGTACTATTGTGATTGACAATGGTTGTGTAGAGAATTTAATTTCTACTAAACTTGTCAATTTCTTGGGTATTTCTACAATTATTAAATCAAATCCGTATAAAACAGCTTGGATTCAGTCGGGTACTACTACACGGGTTGATCGAATGTGTACTATTAATCTTTCTATTGGTTCTTCTTATTTGTCTACAGTTACTTGTGATGTCACAGATATGGATTTATGCCACATCATATTGGGACGACCATGGCAATCTGATGTCGATGCTACTTACCGTGGTCGTTTGAATGTTTATGAATTTCCGTGGAAAAAGAAGATTGTGACGTTGTTACCAATTGAAGATGGATCGGAGGAACTACATTCTCTTCAAAAACGGTTCGGGACGAACCTCTTGGGAGAAGGGGATGTTGATGCAGGGACACCCGGCGTGGAGGCTTTTTCCATGACCAAACCGGGCCATGGGCCATCCGGCCATGGAGAGTAGTTTTAGGAAGTTCCAATTTTAGTATGATTATTAGAAAATTTAGGTTTAGGAAATTATGTTATTTTAGTATTTCCAATAATTGGAAAGGTCCAGATTTGAGTCTAGTTATTTAGGAAGTTGCAGTATTTTAATTATTTAGGAAAGTCTAATTCAAGTCTATCTAGGAAAGTCCAGAATCCTATAAAAGGATATCTAGTTTGTCCATTATTCTCAGATTGAAGAGAAACCCCTTTGAAGTTTTAATAAAGTTGAGTATTTTAGAGTTATTTAAGCCTTTATTTTATCGTTCTTATTTAGTTTATTCGTCTTCTTTAATTCCGATGCGTTTCTACATCAGAACCAAATATCAATATTCAAGACCTTAGAGTTAGGGTTTGGAATTTACAGTGAAGATGAACTCATTACTCATAAACCTGATTTCACTACAACTGAACTATTTAGGAATAGATAGAAACAAAAATAAACCCTAACCCTAATCTGATTTCTTTATATTAAAACTTACCTCCATCTGATTTTAATCCAGCTCCCATAACCCTTTAAACCAAAAGGTAGGTAGATTCATTAACCTATTTCAAGTTTTACAATAAACCCTAGAGAGAGAAAGTTGAAAACCTAAAAATTTAGAATCTTCAAATTGAAATTTATATAAAAAGATTACAGATTGAAGAGTATAAGTTGAGTAAGAAGATTAAACCTTCAAATTTTGGAGATCACACCTTTAGGGATCAAAGATAAGAAAGCAATCTTTCACGGGCTCACCCTGAAGAACTCAACACGCTCAACTTTCCCTCTCAAAAAATCGACCAAATTAAAAAGAAAAGAAAGACCAAAAGAAAACCAGAACCTTTAAAATACCATTTTACCCCTGCCTTTCTTAAAAAATTACAAAATCCAGCATGGGCCATCGCCCAGGCTGGTCTTCATTACGGTCCGCCCCTGCAATCACGCAAATACAAATACAATTACGCAAATACACATATACATATATAATATATAATTTCTTTCTCTGGGTTTCTCTTTCGTCTCTTCAGGAGAAAGAAGGTGGTGGGAGGAAAAAAAAATTAAGTTGGTGGAGAAGGTTGTCAGTCAATGATCTCTTGCAGGCGAGTATGAAGAAGAGGGAGAAGAAGAGGTAAGGTGAAAAGCTTGATGATGTGGTGGATAAATTTAAAAACATCAAAATCACAATAATAACAAAAGGGCAATTTTGGAAAAAAGAGAAACAAATTGAGTTTTGGTGGCCAAAACGGGATACAAAAAACTTATGAGGGTAAAAACAGTTAGTCTGTCACAAACTGTGAGCTAAAACGAAAGTAATCTATTCCTTTTACACGCATATTGACTGTAACTAACTAAACTTTGTGTCCTAATAAACTCTTTCTCTCTCTAAAATACTCTCATTTTCTAAATCACCATTCACAATTAAGGGTTAGGGTTTCTAATTATTCACAGTTTCCACCATTTCTCTGTTAATCTGACAGAGAGAGAGGAGAAGAAGAAGTTTGAAGAGAGAGAGAGAGAGAGAGAGAGAGAGAGAGAGAGAGAGAAATGCTTGACTGGTGCTTGGGAGCTCGTAGAGTTCGACAAATTGAAAGAACTCTTCGTCATGGTAAAATTACTCTTCTCTGTCTAGTCTTAACCATACTTGTTCTTCGTGGAACTATTGGTCTTAACAAACCTAGGGTTCTTTTAGTTACTGGGTCATCACCAAAACCTTGTGAGCATCCTGTTGGAGATCATTACTTATTGAAAATCAATTAAGAACAAAATTGATTATTGTAGACTTCATGGGATTGAGGTTTTCTACAATTTTGCTCTTTTAGATGCAGAAATGGCAGGATTTTTGGGCGAAATTACCGCTTATTAGAAAGCTTTTATTGTCTCATCCAGAGGTGGAATTTATTTGGTGGGTGGATAGTGATGCTTTGTTTAGTGATATGGCATTTGAGATTCCATGGGAAAGATATAAAGATCATAACTTTGTGATGCATGGATGGAACGAAATGATTTACGATGAGAAGAATTGGTTCGGGTCGAAACTGGAAGTTTTTTGCTTGGAAATTGTCAATGGACACTTGATCTTCTTGATGTTTGGGCACCAACGGGACAAAAAGGAAAGGTTAGAGTTGATGTTGGAAGTGACTCGAATGTGGGTTGATATCGCATCCGGTTTACGACCCGCCAACCCGCTTACAAGTTCGGCGGCGAATTTTGGACCCGTTGGCGGAGTTGATTACTGAGACAGGGTTGGTATGCGAAGCAGGGCTCTGAGGCAGAGATGATCTCCGAGATAGAGCTGGAATGCGAAGTTAGGCTTATGTCGATTATTAGTGTTAGCGTATCCATGTGTAATTCGAATTTAGAAAGAGAGAGTCGGTGAGGCGGTGGGATTAGGGTTTTAGTGGCTATATAAACTAAAACCATAAGGAGATATCAGCAGCACAATCTCACGTAATCTCTTGTGTAACTTGTTTGTTTATCATAGTCGATATCATCGCAGTGTTGTCGTCGTGGAGTAGGTCTCACCAACCGAACCACGTTGTCTAGGCCCTGGTCCTTAGCAATTCGAAGGCCCAGTTCCACTCCTTGGAGCTTATGCAAGAAAATTGTTCCTTTAGTTGTCGTTGCCGTGGCTGCCGCTAAAATCTGACCTATTGGATCTCGAACGATTGCTCCATAACCCGCACTGTCTGTATCCAAAGACCCATCTGTGTTGAGAAGAAAAGTTTATGGGCTTGGACCAACCCACCTAATAGCAGTATATTTTGGGTGGGATACATTTAGACTCAAATTCCACCTTTCCACAATGTCGATGGTCTCTATGCTAGCTTCTATCCGCTTTGTACCATTGCTTATTTTAATAATAATTTCTTCATTGATCTCACGAATCACTTCTGATTGTGGTCGGCACTTTCCTTCAAAAACATACTTGTTTCGCTCTCGCCAGATGTGGTAAATGTAGGCATTTAGAGTCAATCGACCCAACTAACTCTTTAAGGAGGCACCCTTAAACTGAGAGATACACCATTGAATTTATAATTCCCAGCTATCGACACTTTGGTGAACATAACCCAATTTCTAGAACAGCTGCTCCCATATAGGTTGTGTCGCGACACACCCAAAAAGTAAATGGAAGTCTGCTTCATTCTCCACTTGGCAAAACAGGCATTTTGGGTCTTCAACCACCCCCCACGCAGCAAGTCGCATTCTCGTTTTCAATCTTCGATGCAATGCAATCCATGAGATGAAACTATGACATGGTATATTGCCAGCAAACCATACTAGTCCCGCCCAGTCAAGAGGAGGTCCTCGAGGACGTAGGACTTCATAGGTGGCCTTTAGTTTAAACCCCCCTCGTCACTAGGTTTCCATATCTTCTCATCTTCGCACTCCATGTCTATTGATAGGGTTCGGGCTTCCGCCACAATATCTCCCAGCAAAGATTCGATATAGGTGGGAAACGTCCAGCCGTGAGTACCTAGAAAGTTTGCAACTGTTGCTTTAGGATGAAGATACGGGTCGAACCTGAAATTGACAGTAGTGTCATCTTGAAGCAATCCTCTTGGGTGCCAAATATCTTCCCAAAACTTTGTAGCTGAACCGTTCCCAAAAATTTGCCTCCAACACCACGAACATTAACGAGGTATTTTCATTGTCCAAAACTCTTGACGCTTTATGAGGTTATTAGTAACCCATTGAACCCACAGAGTATTATTCAAACTCACCAAATCCCATATATGTCGCATATTTGTTGCTTCAAAGAAGGTTTCAATACATCGAATTCCCAAGCCTCCTTCCCCCGTGAGTAGACATACCACGTCCCATTTAATTGCCGCACGATTCCGGTGTAGATCTGCTCCTCTCCACAGAAAACTACCGAAAATTGACTTCATTTCATTTATTGTTCTCTTAGGGAGCACAAAAACCACCCGCGTTTCGGCGACCACCGATGGACCCTTGTAACTCACTTTGTTGGTTGCAAACCTTGTGGGAAATCCGGTGACTACCCAGTCGAGATATGTTTAAAACAAATGGGTAGAGCTTTCAATTTTGGGGATAATCAGATAATGCAAATTTATGGGTTCAGACATAAATCACTAGCTAGTACGAGAGTCAAAAGGATTAGAAATGAAACGGATAAGCCTTTGGAAGTCAAGGATGAACTTGGCTTGATGTTGCTTCTGCTTGTTTGTTCTATTGTTATATAATAGTACCTATAGTGTTGTATCTTATTATATTCACAATTCGTTGTCGATGTAGTTAATGTAGATGTTTTTTTTTATTCATTTATGATCTCAATGTTTGAGACTTCAAGTTATAGGAAGATTTCTAAGTGAATCAAAATTTTGTGTCATATAATTTGTGTACCTTCATATGTTCTTAAATCAAATAACCTTATTTGGAGGCTTCCTTATCCATCTTCATAACTCTTGGATTAATCTGACCTTATTTATATCCAAATTCAATAAATCCTGAATTTTCACCTCCATGGGATCGAACTTGGGACCTCCAAATTGCAAAGTTGGGTGTGTAACTACTACTCTAAGAGGCGTGGACCATTAAAGTTAATTGATTTTGAAGTATGTGTTTTTATCACAAATTTTCATTAGTTATAGGTACAAAATTGTAGTACATAAGAGCTTATCTGTAAGGGTTAATGAAAGATGGAACTTTATCATGGCTGAATTGGAATACAACCGTGATACACATCCCGACACGTCACCCCACGGGTTTCGGCCGGGTTTCGTGCCGGATGAGGATCATTTCGTGCCGGGTTCCGTCAGGTTGTTAGCATTAAAGTCGTTTTGCAAAGTGTTAGGTTCTTTTGTCATCTTCACCCCGGAGATGCATGTTTGTGCTGTTGCTAGTGGTGCATTTGGATAGTGGTGGTGGTGGTGGTGGTGGTGGTGATAGTCGTGGTATTGCTATTGGAGGTGGTGTTATTTAGGTGCAGAAGTAACTCAGTTGGCAGGGGTCTGGTTTTGTTTGTCTACTTTATATCAAGGGTAAAATGTATTTAACAAGGGGATGTAGCTCAGATGGTAGAGCGCTCGCTTAGCATGCGAGAGGTACGGGGATCGATACCCCGCATCTCCACTTCGAGTTTGCTGTAATCTTTTTGAAATAGAAGAATTCTATGTCATATTATTTTTTTCTAAATTACTCGATTGTTTACCTTTTTCTTCAAACTTTTTGAAAAACTTTTTTCTAAAACAGTTATTGGTAAGGAGAGAGCGTTCCAATTCATGCGGAGTTTTTTTTATGAAACATCAATTGAGAAGGCATTTTTAAATCAAATGAACCAATTTGAGATCTTAATAATCTTTCATCAAATTTGAGAAATCTCTCTAAACATTAAAAAAATTATGATAGTAAAATTTCCAATCATTTGGCTTGGATGAGTCATACTACCATGGACAAAAGGAAAACCAAGTATACGCCTGTAATGAATCTCAGGATCAATATCTTACTGTCGACTGATTACGAGCGCCATTGTTCTTCAGATTTAGGCATGAAATTGCAACGAGGCTTAAACACACTCATCATGATGTTTTCTTCTTATGACCAAACAACAAGCTCCATGAATAAGTATTACCCTTCTCTGCTGCAACTTGTACTCGATTATCCCCAACCTAAATTGACCATAAGAACGTAAAAAAGAACAAGTGAGTATCAGATAAAGATCAGTTTTGATCTTACTAGATTAATGATTGAGATTAAAACATGAAGTAAAACACTCGTCACTTACGGGGCGAGATGTGCCTAAATTAGTAGGATGGACATAATAAGGTTTTCTTTTATATTAACATCTAACATACCTTGTCCATGAACCAGTAGCCAATGGTTGGCATGTATTGCACCAAATACATAACCATTACAGGCTGCGAGAAGAAACAAATCTGTCAGAAATTTAAATGAAAAAATTTTGGGTATCTAATCCTTCACATGTTTTCATAGAAGTAACAATTAGATATTGGAATTCTAGGATATCAACATGAAGTTATATGATAGATAATTAATCAGCATTGACACAAATTAGAAGGCGAAACTAATGGGAAGTTATTACATGGTTTGATATCCATGCTTCCTTCAGCCCGTGGGTTGCTGCAACAATTGTTAACTCTGCACATCTTTCTGATGAAACACGCTTCTGTAAAAACCAACATAAAGATTTCGTAAATGATCGAAAACTGGGAAAAAGTTGCAACACTTTGAAGCAGAAGTGGTTGTTAACGCCTATTTCAGCCATAGTTGATTTTTTCAATGGGGAATATTGTTATTATTATACAAATACTACTGTGTGGTACGATTTAATTTCTGGTTCATTTCATTAGTATCAACAATAGTACTCAAAAAGGTCAGGGTTATATATGCATACCCCAGAGGAACCATTCCGCGAAGAGCTTGCTCCAGAACCATTTGATGTCTCTATGGGTCCAGGACAAACAACTGTTACTTTTATCCCTTTTTTGTGGAGCTGTAAACGAGGAAAACAGAATAATAAGCAGGGTTACATGTTCACATCCACAAGACCTGTTACAAAAGTAATAAACTACATAAGCAAACAATGAGTTGTAATGCCCACACGAAGGATCAGAATGCTTTAACACCCATAAATCATCGTTGGGTAGTCTTGGGACACCCTCATCCCAAAAGCTAGCTCAACCAATGACCTGTACCATCCACAATCAATGTCGGATCATCCCAAGACAACAAAAAACCAACCAGATCTATTATCAATGGTCCGACTCCTCTCCTTTTCTTTACCTGATGTGTATGAGGCTGAGCAGAAGATCATAGAGATACAGAACCGAACGTTTATTGAGATATTAGGAACTACCACATCATACCCAATACACAATCAAATATTTATAAAAGGTATACTGTTTCTGTGGATCACAATCTAAGCACCTTGCTTAAGCGACTCAATTTTATGGCATAACCACAAATTTCAGAACTTCACTACAAGGGCCTATCTTATGTAAAGAGAGATTCCAGATGTGTTGTTTTATAAATTGATTAGAGGCAATGATATAAAAAAACGATCAAGGCATACACCTTGAGGTGCCGCCTCGAGGCGTAAAAACGTATTTTAAACGTTGATCAGAGGTCCTAGAGTTGGAGCTCTATTCATTTGGTTCCCAGACCTAGCACTCTAGCAGTAATGCTTACAAGCTGCACCATTTTAGTGAGCCCATTTAACTCCATATGCAGCAGTATTACAAAGAAATCTGAATTATGCCACTAAAAAGCTACATTAACCACTCCAGTACATTTGATATGTTTTTGCTATATCTGATATTATACCACTAAACCTTATACTGTTTTTTTTTTTGTTTTGCATTAAAACCTTATACTGTTTCACTTGGTACATGGCGCATGCTAACTTCGCCTCTTACAAAATTAAAGTTTACCAAGTCCGCCTTAAAAAAATTTAAACCATGTAAATGGACAAATCAAAAGTTGAATGATGTTATGCCGATCATGTGTTGTTTTCAACCTTAAATTCCTACACATTTGTTACGGAACCCTATTAATTTTGATCACAGAATTTGGTAATAAATGTGTCCCAAATTTTGTTTTGTCAACTCACACACACACACACTATATAATGACATTTATAAGTTGTAAAATCAAATGTCAAAAAGTCTGTCCTTGTGGTGAAGACCTTTTATACCTTTCTCCCAGAAAGTTAAACAAATATCTTGTCCTTCACATAATCTTATTTGCTAATTATACTATTGATTTCAAGTGATTTGACCAACATATCATTGCGTTTCTTTGGCACATAAACATATTTCTTCCTACATGGTGTCGCCATATGTCAGGAAATACAAATAAAGCGTCAGAACTTATACGAGTGATGGCTAACTGATACATCAAATAACATATAAGAAGCAACATAATCGCAATATCATGATTAATCCAGAAAATTATTGTTAAAGTTATACCTCTGAACGTAATGAATGAAAATATCCATTTAGGGCATACTTCGAACCAGAGTATACAGCCTGGCCTGGAGCAAGTGTCTTTCCTGCAGCACTGCTCGTCTACAAATGAAATTTTAGTTAGTTCACAGAAACACACACACACACATATATATATACACACACACATGGGGGTGGCAGCCACAGATTACAAGACTGCCTACATGGAAAATGACACTGAAGGGAGAATATTGTTCGAAAAAATCGCAATCACTGATCACCAATTTATCGGAATACTGTTAAAAAATGTGGATAACTATATCGAAGATATAACCAAATATGAGGTACCATAACACCGCGATTGACTACAATTAAATATGACACAATAATAAATTGAATTGTTTCTGTTTCAAAAAAATAATTGAATTGTTTAAGATTAACATCGTTTGCATATACCAGTCCTTAGATGGGTAGTTTGAACATACCACAACAAAATGACCCCTTCCCTACTCAAAATGAATGGTGCCAACAGCCTCGTGATAGTTATTGTCCCACTGACATTTACGTCGAAGATAGCCTAGTCAGAAAAAAAAAAAAAAAGTAATATGTCAAGGTAATTTTGAATGCTTACCACGAGAAGACAAACAATGAAAAGTAAAACTCCATTGAGATGTGAGGCGGAGAAGTATTTTTGGTCCGATACCTTCAGGCTTTTATCCAAAGCGGAGGTCTTCTGCAACATTGAGCAATAGTAGTAACAAGTGAGTGGGGAATCGTCTGCCAATTCAAGTACGTTAACTACTATATATGACTTGTAGCCTCTTTTTGATGATAAAGATATTCGTGCAGCATTAGCAACTAGCATACAACAATTCGTTCTATATTTCCTCCAGTAAGCTAGTAGAAGGTATGACATAGTAATCATGTTTCTTAAAACTCTCGAACTGTACATAACGTATTCCTCTATTTTATTTTATCCTATGGTTAACAAGTTGTAACCACTAT
>BEHA01001198.1:281430-295118 GCA_002897215.1 Eschscholzia californica subsp. californica | reverse complement strand
AGAGGAATCCTAGCCGATGGACAAATAGTAGCCATTAAAAGATCTCAGAGGGGATCAATGCAAGGCGGTCTTGAGTTCAAAACAGAGATTGAGCTTTTATCTAGAGTTCATCATAAGAATCCTTGATGGATCCCAAAGCTTTTCTCAAGCTCTTTTGTGTGCCTCCACTAGACATTTTCTCTCAATACGACAAACCTCTATACACAAAAAGAACGAAGAATTGTGATCCATAATGTGAGCTTCCTAATATAACTAAAATTTAATGAGCAACGAATAGTATTAAATTTCAAACACTCGGGTAATAAATTTGACCGTAAAAATAACAAAAAATGCCAGACAAACACCTAGAAAAGCGATAAAGTGCTGAGATATCCATTTTCTTCTTTGTGAATTTTGGATCTATATTTTCACTTTATGTTGCCCAATATATCAACGGTTCATGACGTGGCGCTTAAAAAATTTCAGCACTTCCGTGTCGTTTATGAGTTCGTTTAGCCTTTTCCATGATATATACTATAACAATGTATACAAAAAAAATTCTCCCAACATGAAAAATCCAAATAATCTAATTTCAGATAAAGGGTTCAGATGTATAAGAATTAGGTTCTAATTCCATGAATTTCAATCGGAAAACAGTCGGATTTTGATTAAACTTGTAATAAAAATAGGGGAATCATACAAAATTTTGATAAGCAAAAGAAACCCATAATTTTTTCATATACAAATTGAGATGAAAATTGAAGATGAGTTTGAAATTCTAACTTTCTCAATCATGCATGAATGAAGTAATACAAGAGGGAAAATCTTTGTGTTTTAGAAGTAATTGGAATTCAAAATTGAAAGATAAGTGAATGAAATACAGATTAAAGAGATCAAAGGAACTAGAAACTCACCTGAATCTGAATTCTAGAACAGAGAGAGAGAAAGAAAGAGAGGAAATAATGAAATAAAGAAAGAGAGGAAATAATTAATAAAAAATTAATAAAAAATTTGAAAAAGTTGGGGGTTTCAGTAATTACTAATAAAAATGGGGGTTTCAGTAATTACTAATTAAAGTGGGGGGTTTCAGTAATTATAAGTAAAAGTGGGGGGTTTTAGTAAACGTATTATCAGAAGTAGGGGAAAACGTAAGAGGGTAAAAAAGTAATATTGAAAATATCAAAGTTAAATCAAACGGAGTTGGGGGGTTTCAGTAATTACTAATTAAACTGGGGTAAAGGCATTATCAAAGTTGGGGGGTTTCAGTAATTCTCCCAGATATTTAAGCCCTAATTCTTAATGAATAAATGAGTGAAAAACCCAAAAATCTAGACTCTAATAGGAAAAAAACCCACTCAAAAATAATAATGTCAAAAAGACCCATTTTTTGAACACTTTTCAAAATGTTCACAACATATGTAATTATGTTGTTAACAAGACAACATATTTTTTTTATAATTCCATTTTTACCCTTATATGTTGACAACATATATCATTGTGTTGTTATAAAATGTTGACAATATCTATAATAATGTCCCGACTTATTATAAAATGTTGGCGTCATGTATAATTATGTTCTTAACAACATATATAATGTATTAGTCAAACTATTATTTGTTCGTTAACGGATTTGTTAAATACAAAGGATAATATGTATAACATTTTAATTTTTGTAAAGGACAAATAAAAATTGCTTTAGTCTTTATATTTATGTCGAAAGCAAAACAAAAAATGCGGAAACCATTTATTTTTTCACAAGACAAATCGAAAAATGTTGTAGCCAAAATGTTTGTGTTAGTTTGTCTATGTAAAATGCAAAAGAAAAAAATGCGAAACATTTTGGCAAAGCAATGTCTAAGCAAAAACGAATTTGTTCAAAAATTTACAAATTGTTGAGACAAACTAAGATTTGTTCAGAAATTTACAAAATTTTCGAGAGCAAACCAAGAATTGTTCAGAAATGTTCAAAATTGTTTTTGACGCTGATTTGGACGGAAAATTTCATTTTGGAGGGTAAAATTGTATTTTTACCTACTGGATTTTTTCCTCATTATTATTTAGTATTGGGCCTGATTCTCTTTAACTTCTCCATTTTGGGCCTTATAATTACCGGCCCATTCTTAATTCTAGAGAGAGAAAGAACTTTTAGAGAGAGAGAGAGAGAGAGAATAATCGTCGTCTTTGAGGAATGATTTTTTTTTAAGTAGCTGTGACGACGTTCACAGGGTAACCGGTTGATAGGAAAAAAATGGTGGTCGTCGTATATGGTAATGAGTTGACTCGGAAATCGGAAGAGAATGTATCTGGACGTGTATCTGGACAAGTGAATCTAAATGACGTTTGCGGTATGAACCGGAAGAGTCGGTCATCAAGTGGAATGGGGGAATTTGTGACAGTAGTTATTGCTGATAACTAAGAAAACGGCTAAATACGTAAAATTGAGAAAGGAAAGAATATTAACCATAAAATGGACTAGATTCAGTAGGTTGTTTTTCGGATTTTTGTGGCCAATGAGAACACACAAAAAGGGTATTAGCATTTATGTTGAATAAATAGATAGATTTATTGAACTTTTTAAAGATTTTTCTTGGCCAAGTTTCTTTTGCTATGAATAATATATTTAGGCAGAATAATATATTTAGGCAGAATAATAGTATATTGTATGTTTTTTTTTTTTGTTAAGGTAGTATATTGTATGGTAGAAGCCTCTGTCTAGTAGCCTTTGTAATATAAAGAAGAGTATATGTTTTCGTCAAGTCAAAAAAAAAAAAATTGAGACACATCTCATGTTCGCATTATTTTTATTTCTCAGTTTAAAATAATATTATTAGTTACAAAATTTATTTTATTAAGCGTGTTGTTTATATTAAACTATGTATAGCATGCGCTTGTGGCACGAAACTAATAGTTGAATGCAATGAAAATGCGGTGCCATCACAATTCATCTTGTAGAATCCAACACCACAAATAGATATATACTCAGTGGGTTTTTTTTGTTGAAGATATTCGAGGATTTTTTTGAAGATATTCTTAGGGTTTGGACTAATGTAATATGCAACTTAAGATGTCATTATATAATGTGACTCTATGACCCTCAAAATAAAAATTTTGTAGACTTTCATCTCTTCACAATTTCTTCTGTATTCTCTAAATATTTTGATTATAGGACACTTGGTTACAACATTATTGCAAAAGAAGTGAGACACGAATATTTATGGAGAATTGATAAAATGTGATTGAAATTCTGAATTTAAATTTAATTTTCAGTTATGCGACAATTCAAAAACGTTGAAGTACCGAGGCACCTATTTATCTATCTCGCTTAAGTCTTGTTCATATATTCTTATACCATTTTAGTTACATTTCTCACTCAAAACACGGTGTAAGTAGAGTGAATAATCTATTGTTGTATAATCTCTATCCATCTTCTCGGTTACTGAAATTGAAACTTTCACCCATAAGGTTGCACATGTGTTTTGTCAAAAGTGCAAAACACAAATCTGCAAATTGAAATTTGAAATTTTGGTCTCAGCCCGCCCCACACTGGATTTGCTCTCAGTCACCCCTAATGTTAGGGGTGACTGAAGCAGTCGGTTGGGGCTCCACCCAAATCGATTTTGGCCTCAGTCCGACCCACACTGGAGTTGCTTTAACAACACCACGAAAATCCGTAAGGTTTTGAAAATAAAAGTCTAAAGGTTTGATCCTTCTCTAGCCACCTGTATTGTCTTTAATAATGCGCTCTATTATGTTCAAGTCCCTCCCAAGCAATGAACCCATTTAGCAAGACTGTTCTCTAGTATGACCCAATACTATAAAGAGCGAGGCATTCTCACAGGTAGGAAACATGATGAATTTAAATTCACTAGCTGATCATTTGCAGAGCAGAGCCAGTAGTGGGCTCCATCGGGCTGCAACTCCGGTCGAAATGTAATAATAAGAGTAAGTAGTACGACAAATCATGAGAAGAGTTGTAGATAGATGGCAAAATCTGGGATAGTATAATACTTCAATCAAGACGTAACAAGTTCGAATTTGACTATCCGTTTTATTAGTTCTAATTTTCAGCCCGTGGCTTAATTAATTTCTGGCTCCACCTCTGTTGAAGAGGTTAACCTTTATGAACCAAAAACAACTAAATAAGGTGTTCATAGTTGTGTGTTCTCGTATAATGATAACTTCCTTTGGCATATGTGTATACATCATTTTTCCATTGATAAAAAAAACATATTTTTCATAGTTTCCTGCATGTTGGTTACCATCGGCTCAAAATATTTTTTTTGTAACAACCAAAGTTATCAAGAATTTTCATGGGATCAATTTCACTACTCAAAAAAATTTCCTTTTCAACAATCATTTTGCTTCATCTATACCTCATTTGAGCCTCAGTCTTGGGTTGCATTATTGATGCTATTTTATAACTAAACCGATAAGAAGATAATTGAAGCAGAAATGTTGGGGTTTTCCTATCTCTGATGGCATTTTCCAGCAGATTTACGACTCTCTTCCTCTCATGTTGAGATCAATAAGAGGTTGATCATATTGTTTTCTCTTGTTAATTACACCCGCTTCCCCATGAAGGAGTTGAAGGAGATGTCCTTCGACCAAGATGGCAATGCGAGCAATATGTCGGCTAGGACAATTAATGAAGAAGATCATCAAATTCGATTGATTTAGGGGTCATAGCGTTTAGCTAGAAACCAACTACGATCGTCGAATTACGAAGTAATTCGCGGCTAACTTCGATCGGATCCTACATCGGGTTACACATAAGAATGGGTATTTAATCGGATGATATGACTAGTGGGAGTGTGATATAACATTGGGAATGTCCCATAAACATATCTCACAGGCCTAAATAGAATTTGGGCAAAAGATAGCAAAAAGGCCCGAAATAAGGGTTTTGGGCCTAGGCCGATTCGGGCACTTTTAGGGCTCGGATTGGACTGATTTTTGGAGGGACGTTTCCTTATGTTATGAGCATTAAATATGCCAATTTTGGTTGGGTTTGGACGTCATATATTTAGGGAATTGAGAAAATATCTACTAGTTGCTATTTTTGACTATTTCCCTAAATCTTATTCTAAAAGGTGTTTTAGGAAACTCAAAAGGAGGTGGATTCTTATTAGGGTTCTATATAAACACTCTTAGGGCAGAGAATAAGGTGTGGAATTTCTCTCTAAGCTTTCTTACTCTACCGCATCAAGTAGAGAGGAGAAAGTGAGCTAATTCCCAAGCTAGCTTCTAGTCAAGCAAGAAGAAGGTCTTCTTATTATCAAACCACCATTGGAGTGCTAGCGAGCTTTCAAGGAGGGAGATTAAATACACTATTCGGTGTCCCAAGTAGAGGAGCTACGTTTGAAGCTCTTGGTCTTCTTTAATCTATACAACTAGTTCAAGAGAAATAGCGATTAAGGTAATCTACTATCTTCTTATTGGTTAATTACTAGTTTTGCATGATGATCTTGGGGATACTAGTGTTAGACATTAGATGTCGTTATCCGCTATAAACACTAGTGTAAGGGTATAATTCCCTTCAGTGGCGTCAGAGCCTCTTGCAATTAACTAGTTTTTGCTAAGAATCGAACTAATTGATATTTGATATGCTTGATAGTTTGATAGATTGAGTTTATAAAGTATTTTAAAAGTGTTTTAAAAGTACTTCAAACTCATAATTTGATTACAATGAATATGATTCAACTAGTTTTTCAAATTAAAATCAAAATTGATGATTGAAAGTATTTCAAAACATTGAATTTCATTGATTTTGAATTGGTTTTCAAAAATGTTCTTGAAAAAGTTTCAAAAACCTAGAATTTTGATCCAAAATTGTTTGATTAAAAGAGTTGTTTTTGAGTTTCAGGAAACTCCCAAAAACAAAAATTTGGAATTTAGAATTATTCTACAAGAATTGTTTTTGAGTTTTAAGAAACTCCCAAAAACAAAGTTTGGAAATTTTAAAAAATTTCTAAAAGTTTTGAACAATTTTGGAAGTGTTCTAAAAGGATTTCAAAATTTAGAAAGAGTTTAAAATTTGGAAGTTAGCAAATAGAGATTTGCAACAAAAAAAAAAAAATGAAAACTAGGGTTTTGGAAACCCTAGTGTCCGGCCAGGAAGCTTCCTGGCCGGACAGAAGCTGCTGGTCGCGTCCACTGGACGCGTCCAGAGCAGTTGCTGAGACGCGTCCAGCAACTGCGACCAGAATGCTACTGGACGCGTCTTAGAGACGCGTCCAGAGCAGCTGGGACGCGTCTTCGAGACGCGTCCAGGTCGAGTCTAGGACTCGACCACCAGCTGTGATGGAAGCATCTGGACGCGTCTTGGAGACGCGTCCAGAGCAGCTAGGACGCGTCTAGGACGCGACCAGAAGCTGCACTGGTAGCTTCCTGGACGCATCTAGGACGCGTCCAGAGCTCTCGACCAGACGCGTCTTGGAGATGCGTTTGGGAGGTTCTGGGTGTCTCGGACTAGGTCCGAGACACCTAGTGCTGGTCCGGTCCAGCACCAGACGCGTCTGGTACATGGACTAGCGTCCTGGCTCCGGCCAGGACGAGACCAGGCCTTGACAGTCCTCTGATGGGTCATGAAAATGTCCCATCTAAGTCGTTTAATTTAGCCAAGTTAGTCGGTTTCGAGTCTTTATTGTAATAAAATGGTTGGTTTTCTTGATTAGGTATCTTTTGCAGAGTTAGGTGTGAAAAACGGTTAAAAACGAGGAAAAGATGCATAAAGGGTATTTTGGTCATTTGGAGTCAAGGAAATTCTGGTAATTTGGCCAAGGTCAGTGCGTGGTTGAGAAGTAGAGGTCGTGACGAGTCCGTAGGAGAAAACAGAAATCAAATCGGAGTCCGGATGAGTGAAATATGCAAAGTCAAAGATGGGTCAAATTCTGTTGACCAGGTGGGATACATTCGGTGCAAATTCGGGCGTGCGGGATTCTGCGGGACACGTGTCGAAGGGCGGAGGCCGGTGCATCTAAATCCCGTGTTTTCGCTAAGCAGCGAAATGGACCCTATAGGCCTGATCCGGTGGAGCGCGCTGCAACTTAACTTGGTGGTCCCGATCCAACATTTTAATCTCAGCCTCTCCCTTCCGCGTTTTTGAGATCGGACGGCTGCTGTGCATCTGGCCCTTTTATTGGTGCTCCCGTGTTACCCGAAGCTACTTAGAACCGTGCTCCCAGACGCGTGTCACCTTACCAACACTCCAGATCCGCGCGTCATCTAATCCGACGGCTCCTATTTTACCCGCAACTTAACTCCATGCATCTGGCTATATCCAATCATCCGAATTTCCAACATAAAACCCTAGCCGCCAGCCCAACTAGGGTTTTATCCTTTTAAACCTTTCTATTTACCCTTTTAACCCTCATCTTCACACCTTTTACCATTTGACCCAACCAAAACCCTAACCCAACTCTATAAATAAATCTCTTGCTCCTCCATTAAAAGCTAGACTTAAAATCCCTCTCAAAAGGCTTCCTTCTCTAATTTCTAAGCGCCACTTCCCCTCCCCTCTTAGCCTCTCTCTCCTCTTTTAGCCTCATTTTCTCTCTACCTCTTCTAAACTAAAAACCCTAGCCCCCCATTCTTTTCTTCTACTTTCTCTACCACCTTCATCTCTTCTCTACATTTTCTTTCTACTTCTAATTTCTTCTTCTAACCTTCTAATTTCTCCATACCTTCTTCTCTAACATCTCTTCTTCTTCTTCTTCTATCTCACTTCTAAATTTCTCTTCTTTTTGAAGGATATGGTGCCTAAAGTCTGAAGGAATGGTATCCTTCCGAAGGAGTGTCCTTCGACCAAGGATGCAATGCGTGCAATTTGGCTATTAGGATCTTAATGACCTTATTCGGAAGATCATTAGTCCGGTCCAATTAGGGGTCGTAATGCTTAGCTAGAAGCCAACTACGATCGTCGAATCAAGAGTTGATTCGCGGCTAACATAGACCGGATCCTACAAGGGTTACACAACAGAATAATGATTTGAACGGAGAGAATTGACTAGATGGATAAAGGCAAATAAGTGGATTGGATCCGTTATTGGTAAGTCCTGAAAGATTCGGAGAAGTCCGAAAGAGATAAACATGTCCGGGCCCAAAAGGGAGCCCCGGAATGGCTTTAGGGAAGCCGGCCATGTGATGGCCGGCCAAGGCAATAGGGCCGGCCATGTGATGGCCGGCTAGGCCCTAAGTGGGCCGGCCAAGGAAGCCCATAAAGGGCTATGTTGGCCGGCCACACTAAAGTGACCCAATGGAGAGTATTTTGGGTGTTGCCTATTAATTAGGTTTATGGAATCCTAGTTTGAGTCTAATACCTCTTCTAGGGATTTCTATATATACCTAATTATACAACCTAAAGAGGGGGACATGCAACTGAGTGTCTGAAAGAGTTTCAGAATATACATCTCAGAGAGAGAGAGAGAAAAGGAGTTTTCTCAAGTATCTAGTCAAGAAGAAGGAGTTCTTCATCTCAACCTTCAAGAAGGTCCTAGCTGACTGAAAGGAGGGAGTTCAAGTCATTATTCGGTGTCTCAAGTAGAGGAGCTACACTTGGAGCTCTTATCTTCCGAATACTGATCGGAATTTAGTTCGTGGGAAAGCGATTAAGAGGTAATCATCTTTCCAATCTAGTTCATTGGTATGTTCATGTATAGATCCTGGAATTAGTGTTAAACATATGATGTTTGAGATTCCGCTACCAACACTAATAGACAATTAGGTGTATGAGATACACTAGGTTATTCCCCATCAGTGGCATCACGAGCCGTTTGCATGAACTATCTTTGACTAGATGAATTAGATTCATACTTGAACAACTAGATATTAGTGTTTTAATGTTTGAATAGAGATTTAAACATAAGTTTGATGAGATCAAATTAGGGTTTTGGATGAGATTCATGACCTAGAAACACTAGAAACATAGTTTTATGAAAAGAGTTTTCATAAACAAGTGTTAGGGTTTTACAATTTTGATAAAAATCATCAAAACCATGAAGATTGGTTGATGAATTGATCAAAAACAGTACCTAACAGCAGCTGGAACAGAAAGAAAGAAAAGAAAAATTAGTTGGAACGGCAGGATTTCAAAAAAAATTTGGAAACCCTACTGGCCGGACCGGCCAGGACGCGTCCGGGCCGGACCAGCACGTCTCGGACAGACAGTCCGAGACAGACAGGGACACGGACTGGACATCTCAGTCCGTGAAGGACCGGGAATCCTAGTCCGAGCTGGACTAGGAGTCCGAGACTCTCGGGTCTCGGACATCCCAGAGCGTCTAGGACGCGTCTGGGAATCCCAGTCCAACACGGACTAGGAGTCCGAGACTCTCGGGTCTCGGACGTCCCAGCGCGTGGGACGCGTCTGGGACATCCCAGTCCGAGACGGAATAGGATTCCGAGACAGGAGCGTCTCGGATATCCCTGACGCGTCTGGGACGCGCTCGAGGGAACCTATTTAGAGTCTCGGTCTAGGACCGAGACACTGGACGAGCGTCCGGATGCATCCAAGATGCGTCTGGAGCAACCAGAAGCATCTCGGATGCGACTGGAAGCTTCCGGACGCAACTCGGATGCAACCGGAGCATCCAGAAGCGTCTAGGACGCGTCTGGACGCGTCCAGAAGGCATCCCAGATGGGATGGCTAGCCGTCTGTGCACAGAAGCGTCTGGGACGCAACTGTGAGGCATGGGTGCATCTCGGACCAAAAATCTGAGATGGCACGTGTGCTGTCCCGAGACCAGACACGTCGGGGACGCGTCTGGGAGTTCCAACAGCTCTCGGATTAAGCGTCCGAGAGGCATATGCAGCGACCGGATGGTCTGGACGCGTCTGGGACGCGACCAGGATGCATCCTAGACACTCACCCGAGATGTCTATGGTCTGTCCTAGGACAGAAGCGTCTAGCTGGGCTAGGACGCGTCTGCCCGAGAGACATAGCACGACAGGAAGGTGCTGTCTCTAGGACCGGACCTTGACCAGGCTGAGTCAAGAGTTGACCAGAGACCAGTCAAGGGGCTTTGACCAGGGTTGACTCAGATCCTTTTTTGAGTGAGACTCAAGGGCTTTTTGGGCCATGATCTGAAAGGGAGTTTTTCAGACTTTTCTCCCGGTTCCGAGCATAATTTTTCCGACTTAGACCCGGGTTAGAGGAGTACCCGAACGGAGTTTTTCCTTATTTTGATTTTGGAAACAATTAAGGAAGAAACGTAATGTTCTAGTTTGAGTATTGAGAATACGAAACTTTAGAAACATTAGACATAGAGATGTCACAAATTCCCACGAAAAGCTATGAGATAGCAAAACCTAGAAACGAATCTAGGATACATACTTTATTTATTATGATTGTCATATTTTTGTATGTATGGATATATGTGATTGCGTAGAATAGTATACCTTTAGATAGGATTATCGTTTCTTGTTCTAAGCGCAAGGAGTTGTGCCCGAATAATACTTAGAGTATAGGGTCTTAGAATCTATTGACGAACTGAATGATGAGATCATGGTTCAAGTGGGAGTAGTCAATAGAGTTTCTTGGATATGAATCCAATCGAACCATAGGCGAACAAGAAATAAACTTAAAAGATGGGATCTTTTAAGGGGTAATACTAAGATTTAACAAATCATTACGCAAACCCACATAAACTTTTACGTAATAAATCATGAATGGTTATGCAAGAGTTCACAGTAACGCAACTTGATAAATTACGTAATAAGTCCCAAAAAGAATTTTGAGTAAAGCCTACCCAGATTAAGACACCTGTTGAGCCCTTGTTCATTGATGGTGGGTCATGCCAAAGCAGGGTGCCATCTTTTACCTCGGGACAATACGGGTAGATCTATGAAGAGGTCTACATGTCTAAATGGTTATTCTCAAACGAGTCAGCAAAAGGGTTTTGGTCTTCGAGGCTAAAGGACGATTTAATGTTTAAATCGTTAACCAAGAATCATATGAGATATGATCAGTAAGGAGTTACTCACCCAGGAGGGTGAAGTTAAGGGCAGTGCCAAAGTACGCTTAGCTTCACAGGAATGGGATCTTGGAATTATATTATTCTAAGGGGACAACGAAAGTAGAATAATATAGGCAAATTAAGAAAATTGCCAGGATAACAAGTTTAATCACTTTCGCATTTCTTACATGTAGTTTAATTATGACAACAAACATCTTCAACCTCTACACCATACTTGAGAAATTGAACGATACCAACTTCGTTCAATGGGAGAGGAACCTTAGAAAGGTTCTAGGAAGAAGCGCAGAAATATTGGACATTCCGATCCCCGTGCTTTCAGAAACTTCTTCTGATGAAGAACGTAAGCAAGTAGACGATATTCGAAGGAAGTCAGCGCCAGTAACCGGTTTAATGCTAATGGCCATGGAAAGAAAATATATAGATATGTTCATTGAAATGGAGGCATACACCATTATTCGACGGCTAAGAGAAGTGTTTGGAACACAATGTCGAATAGAAAGATTTAGAATCACAATGGTGATACTGGGAATGCGACTGGAGAAAGAGAAACCCGTTCGTTATCATGTTTTGGAGATGATTGATCACTTCAAAGACATGGAATGGATGGGATCTCCTATGCCAGTCGAACTGGCTGTTGACATCATCCTGAATTCATTAGATGAAAGGTTTAAGGATGTAGTAGCAAACTTTGAAGATAAGTTTGGACGGGTATCCTTCGAAAGTCTACTGGCGATTCTGGAAGTTGCTGAAAGTGGTTTCAGCACCCCTGAAACTCTAGAAGAGATTCTAGGAATTCAGGAGACTGTAAATACGGGAACGGAAGACGTTAGGAGAAGGAAGCCGTCTGGCAGGAGAATGGGCAAGAAAGCACCAAGACCCAGAACTATCCTTCCTAACAAGAGATGTCTTGTGTGCGGTAGTACATCTCATATTCGATTAAGAGATTGCCCGCGATTCTTGGAAGAACAAAACGACGGAGCTGGGAGTTCCGGTCAAGGTAAAAATTATTAAAAGTTATTCAATTAAATACACATTCCTCAAGGTATGCGATACCTAAAAGACTCTTATCATTGTGAATGACTGGAGCGAGAGGGAGCTGAGTATTTATTGAAGAGGAGATGAACCTGTTAAAAGTTGAGAAGGCAAGAGTTGCTGGAAAAGCTCAAGAAGGATCATAGACTCGATAGGCAATACTTTAAAGTAGTTTTAGTATTTCTTTTTCTTTTAGAACATTGACTCTGTAATGAGATTATGGGAGTGAATAAAATATGAGATATTTTATGATGTTCTTAAAAGAGCCTATCTAACTTTTAAGTAAATTTTAACGAATGATCCGACTTAGTCATTCTAAATCTTGTAAGAGTACAAGAGTTCAGTTAATCGTAGAAAACAATGTTGGACATGAAAGTCTGCGATTAGTGTGATTAGAATGGACGTAAGACTTGATTGTGGAGGAGTTTTAGAAACAAATCCAAAATCGAGAAGTGGGTCTGGATGACTAAAGAATATGATGAGATCATGAGTTCGATAGTCATCGGTCTTCCAAAACACAAAGTCTAATACGTATCTGCCAAACCACTAAAAACCTAAAAGCTATAGTGAATAATTGAGTCCATCCGGATATGGATATTATTTTAGAAGGAGTTCTAAAATTATCAATTATTCTAATGTCTAAAGCATGTTAGACATAAGTTCTTCAAGAAGAAGAACGGGGTTTTCTCGCCAAACATCGGAACACAATGAGATTGTTGCTCTCGATGGTGTCTTCATTAAAAGGAGGGTCCTTCTAAGAAGACAAGTGGGAGGAAAAATCGAATGGGATTCGATAAAGAGCAACAAGAGGAAGTAAGGAGTTACTTGCCTTAAAACGAAAGAGAGTAAGAGTTACTCGGCTTAAAACGAAAGAGAGTAAGAGTTACTCGTCTTACTTGACAAGGGATGTCGACTTGAATGGTTCAAGGGACGATCGCCTAGAAACTTCTTAAGGAGTTAAGAAGGTTGCTCAAAAACCCCAATGAATCTTGAGAAGATTCAAATGAACTATAGCAGAAACCACTCTGAAATTGGATCGGAAATCCAAAGAGATAAGAGTAAGAATGGTTAAATCTTGTGAGACAAGAAGGTAAGTGGGAGTGAAACAAGAGTTGTTTCAGGTCCTGTATGTGGGAGACATACAAGAAAGGACAAGAAGACGAGGGTGTATTAACCATGGGCATCAAAAGTCTATGGAGATAGACCTGAGATGATAAAGAATCGTTCAAAAGGAGTTTTGGAGAGGTCTGAATAAGAAGTTCTCTTAGAGAGAAATTCTACCCAACTCCCGTGATAAACACAGGAGAGACACTTATGTAAGAAAACATAAGAACGATCATGAGATGATTGTTGTTTACCCGTACATCTAAAAAGTACTTGGAGTACGAAAAGATGTCGTCGCCCATACAAGTCAGAAGATTGAAGAAAGTCATAAAAGTAATCTTCCGAAAATAAAGATAGGAATCTTTTAGGAAGGGCTAACAGATGGGAAAGAGTTTTCCATGCTGGGAGTCGTTACTTAACTCTACTAGATAAGAAAGTAAAATTAGAACTTGGGAAGTACTAATTTCAGTGGGAGAAAACTGATAATATCATAACAGCTTGCGAAGAGTTCGAAAGCGAGATAATTACAAAGCGAAGTGAAAAGGAAACTAAACTGTCACCTTAGAACGATCATGAGATGCTCGGGTCTAAGGAATTAGG
>BEHA01001198.1:268823-279020 GCA_002897215.1 Eschscholzia californica subsp. californica | reverse complement strand
AAAAAACAAGGAAAAATGGAAATGAACGAAAATTTAGAACATAGATAACTTATTATTCATGAATTTATTTATCTTAAGCTTAAACTATATAAAATCTTTTATTTGAAATTGTAACTAAGAGTCTCTTCCCCGACTTATCACAAACACTCCAAATAGTTAAAATTAGTGTAGCGAGTTTAAGCATATATTTGACAATTAAAGCGACAAACACATTTTTCGCCCTCACATGTTCCAAGTCCCTGTTCATATTTGTTAGAGCAACCTTGGCTAACGAGGTGACACCCACCGTACATGTAACGAGGTCACACCTCGATTTTCAAATTGATTTCCATATTTCCTATGTTAAAGCTTGAATCGGAAATCTTTTGCCATGATCACATTGATTGTTATAGAAGCTTGAACCAAGAATTTTTTTTATCCATGATCAGGTGTTGATCTTTACAATTTTTTTTTCTCTATGTGTTAATTTGATTTGGGGATCTAAGGAAGTAGGGGAAATAAGATTTGGGTCATGTGGGGAAAGAAGATTTGGGTAATTTTGGGAATAACAGATTGGGCCCTTACAAATTAAAGGTGGAGTGACTTGATTTTGTAAAGGCACCCGAGTTTCCCACAACCAATCAAACACAGATTTTAAGATTGTAATCCAGACGGCTCAAAAACCCTAAATCCCTCCATCGATATACTTACAAAAAAAACTCTGTTGAGGTTAGACGACATAAAAAAATTCGGGGAAGGGAATCAACCAAGAACACGCGATGGGATTCTGATTTATCCAGAAGGGCTAGACAAATTTAACGTGGTTGAGGTAGTAGGAAGGGTTTCCGACAGTGATGTTGTAATCGTAAATCACCCAAACTTTTTGGTGTACAGAGGTAAATTTCATTACAAAAAGGAGGATGTTCAGGTCTATGATAGATACTATCTCACACTGCAACAGTTTATTGTGCATCACCCTGACCTTCTATGGGATTCTTCACATCCCTCGGATATTTTAGTGAAATTCTTTGAAGATCTTTTTTACGCGTATACCTATTTGAGGAGGAAAGGGATGACACACGGGGACATCACTACCGAAAATATTGTTATTCTGAAATTAAACGACGGTTCATCACCACCTTTTACGGCCAAGTTTATCGGCCTCAAGAATGATGGAGATTCTAGTAAAGGTAACTGTTAGAACTTTGCCTAATCTTTTTTATTAAAAATAAATATTGATATATTGATAATGTTAAAAAAAATTTAGATCTCGAGGGTTTTGCGGCAGTCATCAGAGATTTGGTTGGCACTGAGAGACAGTCCAAAGAAGTATTAAACTTGCTTGAAAGATTTGAGTAAGTTTATTTGTTTTTTTTCTCTTTGTCGATCTATTATTAATAAATTATTAATATTGAATTTTTTTTTCAGACCTGTTAAAGGGAAGCACAAGAATGACATAGTCGATCTGTTTTTGGGTAGTCCTGTAGGTGTTTACAATCTTTTAAAACATCCTTTCTTTTATAGTAAGAAAACTTCCTTTAGTTTTCTTCTACGAACTGTAGATGCCATTGATGAATTGTTGAAAAGACAGTCTAATATCATTCAAGAGCTTGAAACCATAAATCAGACAGAAAAAGGGTATGATGATTGGGGTGCCAAACTAAAGACCGTGGAATTATCTAAAGCTGCCGAATCAGATAGAAATTATCCAAAGAATCCAATGTCATATCAGAATTACTATTGTTCGATGATTTGTCTCCTTAAGTTCTACCAGAACCTCAAAACTCATTACAGCAGATTTGTAACAGAAATCCCTGTAAGTATATTTTATTTTTTTATCTTCATTTCTTAATTTTTTATATACACGTTGCTTACAAAACTTTTATATTGCAGTATCTTTTTGGCATTGATGAATCTCGCAAAGAAAAAATGGGATTGGATAATGTGTTGAATACTATGAGGTTGAGGTTAGACGACATTAAAAAATTCGGGGAAGGGAATCAATCAAGAACACGCGATGGGATTCTGATTTATCCAGAAGGGCTAGACAAATTTAACGTGGTTGAGGTAGTAGGAAGGGTTTCCGACAGTGATGTTGTAATCGTAAATCACCCAAACTTTTTGGTGTAGAGAGGTAAATTTCATTACAAAAAGGAGGATGTTCATGTCTATGATAGATACTATCTCACACTGCAACAGTTTATTGTGCATCACCCTGACCTTCTATGGGATTCTTCACATCCCTCGGATATTTTAGTGAAATTCTTTGAAGATCTTTTTTACGCGTATACCTATTTGAGGAGGAAAGGGATGACACACGGGGACATCACTACCGAAAATATTGTTATTCTGAAATTAAACGACGGTTCATCACCACCTTTTACGGCCAAGTTTATCGGCCTCAAGAATGATGGAGATTCTAGTAAAGGTAACTGTTAGAACTTTGCCTAATCTTTTTTATTAAAAATAAATATTGATATATTGATAATGTTAAAAAAAATTTAGATCTCGAGGGTTTTGCGGCAGTCATCAGAGATTTGGTTGGCACTGAGAGACAGTCCAAAGAAGTATTAAACTTGCTTGAAAGATTTGAGTAAGTTTATTTGTTTTTTTTTTCTCTTTGTCGATCTATTATTAATAAATTATTAATATTGAATTTTTTTTCAGACCTGTTAAAGGGAAGCACAAGAATGACATAGTCGATCTGTTTTTGGGTAGTCCTGTAGGTGTTTACAATCTTTTAAAACATCCTTTCTTTTATAGTAAGAAAACTTCCTTTAGTTTTCTTCTACGAACTGTAGATGCCATTGATGAATTGTTGAAAAGACAGTCTAATATCATTCAAGAGCTTGAAACCATAAATCAGACAGAAAAAGGGTATGATGATTGGGGTGCCAAACTAAAGACCGTGGAATTATCTAAAGCTGCCGAATCAGATAGAAATTATCCAAAGAATCCAATGTCATATCAGAATTACTTTTGTTCGATGATTTGTCTCCTTAAGTTCTACCGGAACCTCAAAACTCATTACAGCAGATTTGTAACAGAAATCCCTGTAAGTATATTTTATTTTTTTATCTTCATTTCTTAATTTTTTATATACACGTTGCTTACAAAACTTTTATATTGCAGTATCTTTTTGGCATTGATGAATCTCGCAAAGAAAAAATGGGATTGGATAATGTGTTGAATACTATGAGGCGGTGCCACCCCAATCTTTTGATTGATCTATACATTTTGTTGAGTAAGTATCCAACTGAGTTGAAATCGTTCATAGTAGATAATAACTATGTTGGAGACTTTTTGATGCTCTTGAAGCAAGGTTCCATGACCCCAGACTACTGATACTTTTGAAGCAAGGTTCCATGATCCCTAGAGCTTATTAACAGAACTTGAGTACTCAAAGAGAGATTAGTAAATAGTAATATACATTTTTGAAACAAATATGGTTTTGTCCATATTAGACTATGCTTGATATTCTGTAATATTATGAGAATAGTCCAATTTATGCTTTGGTATTCCCTTTTCAAGTGCAAATATACAACTCAATTTGCAGTTTGTCAATATGGGTTTGGCAGAAGTTGGTGCGAAATGTATATCATGTTTAAAACTACAAACAATCAATGTCGAAATTTGTATTCCAAGACATAATTGTAACACAACAAAAATACTTAAACAGATAATCCAGTATTCAAAAGAAATGTACAATACAAATAGGATACAAAAAATTGAAGCAATATTCATGCATTTTCCAGGCAGTCCTATCACCATGAGGAGCTCTTCCTTTATAGAAAACAAGTGTTCTCTTCATCCCAATCAAAGTCGAATTTGATTTAATTGTTCGATCCTTCCCAGTAGCTTTCCAATAACCAGCTTCAGTTGCCCTATTAGAACCACGACCATTCGGATACTTAGGATCAAGGGCACAAAAAAAGAACCACTCCATCATATCCTTCGATTTAACCACCGATAACCCTAAAATTAAAACACAGTTAAAACCCTAAAAATTGAACCTTTATACTTAAAACAAGCTTATTAAAGAAAAGATCATAAACCCATATCATAATTCTCGATTAGTAACAAAACCCCCATATTAAAAACCAAAAATTATAGAGAGAAAATAGAGAATTGAGAAAAGAAAGAACTTACTAGGTAAATCCCATGGCTCCCACTTGCAAACATCAATTTCACGAATCACTTCAACTTCAGATTCTTTACCATTGATCTTCAACCGAAGATAATGATTCACAGCCATCTTCTCTCTCTCTCCTTGGGGAGGAAGACCCAAACAAACAAATATAATAGAAGATAAAACCCTAAAACTATAAGACTAATTAACTTACTACACAATCAATTCCAAGACCAAAACCCTAAATCAATGGAACAAAGACTTGATCTTGTCCTGATCGAGTTAAGAATCAACAAAAGTTTTTATGTTTCTCTCTCTCGTCCAAAATGAAAGTGAATATTTGTAGAAGAAGCTTCTTTCTGAAAAGTCGACTTCACCAAGTGGATGGACCAATTTGTAAGAGTACCCCTGTACTTTGTTTTAATATCGATAATACCACTCATTATCCAGAGGACTGAGAAATGAGCTTAGTGAAGGATAAAGGGGTAATTTGGGGATAATAAGAAAAAAGACATCATGACACATCAGATTAATGATGTCACTCTTTTCTTAAATCTGGGACCCATACACGGTCCAGTTAAACCGTGTGTGAATCGTGGAGTTTTGTTGGAACTGTGGATTAGGGCAATTTGACTCATCCTAACCCAAGGCCAGGGACAATGTCACGTGATAACCATGACCCTTTAACAGACCCGACGTTATTTTGTCTCCTTTGCGTTGTTAAGAATATTGTTATGCCCCCTTTGGGTGCAACGGTTAGACACCTTTCTTAAGTCCAAGGAGTCCTGGGTCGAATTCTCAAAAAGAAAAATGTATATATATATATATATGTCGGACTTTAAGCTTCTTTCATCAATGATTTAACCGAGGCGGTTATCGTGCTTATCATTCTAAAAAAATACACGTGGAGCATGGAAGATGAATGGACAGTAAATTTGTCAGATATGTTCATCGCATCGCATGGACAGTTTTATTTGGTGGCGTTAGAACAAAAGAAACATAACGTTATGGTCTTAAAGCCTAGAATGTGAATGAACTAGACAAGAAGATTTTTGGCAATTAGTTTCTTGATAAAAGTAAGCAAATTATCTAAAACTATATGATATTTGGCAATACAACTATTCTACACAAGCAACAACTGCATAGAAAAATATGATTGTGATGATAGAGGGTGTAACGGAAAAGGAAGATGTTATTCGACGGGTAATGAAATAACTATTTGAATATGAAAAGATCCACGGGTACCTATAATAAGGGGATTCAATAAGAACCACAGCAAGAATTGGGAAGGGTCACTTTTAACGATATTTTAGCATAGGCAGTACTAAAATTGCCTATTCTCCCACCAAAAAATGAGGATTACATAGACCTTAAGTGAGAATGAAGCATTCTCAATGAAATCTCTATATCAATCAATAATTGTAGGGAGACCTTCGACGTGAGACCTTCGACGTGATACCTTCATGGCGATGCATATGATTTTTCTTAGACGAGATTCTGGACTAGAAGAAATATGAGCAAGAGTCCAATGTTTCATGTGGAGATTTCTGCATATTGTGTTGCCGATAAGAGCAAATTCACTAAAGACTGCCTAGTATGTTGGGAATTAACATGAAAACACCATCGATCATCTATTCGTTTGTTGAAGGTTCAGAAAAAGTTTATGGTTCTTATCCCCACTAGGAATGAGATCCCCACCAAACCTAACTGTTTTTGCCATGGGCAAAGAGTTGTTTCAACATATATAATTGGGATCTAAAAGGCTCCCATCTGTGAGAACTATCACTTTGATAGTTCTATAAAGACCGAACTTGAAAAACAAAGAGAAAGACTGCTAGGAAAGTAAAGAAGATGTAGAGATTAATTCTTCTCTGTTGTATTGATTACATTGGGGTTTACATGTATTTATAGTAATAGAAAACATAATTAGGGTAAATCTATGATAACATACAATAAAGATTTATGCTAATCTAAATTACAAAGAGGAGGTGGAACCGGTGGGACCGGCTGCTAGACCCGACCGGATCGGTCGTGTGTGGCATATGGATCGGGTGGCCGATCCATATCCATTACTCTAACACTCCCCCTCAAGTTGGAGCCGGAATGTTAATGAGACCCAACTTGCCAATAGTATTGCGGAAGGCTTCTGCACCAAGTGGCTTTGTAAAGATGTCTGCGAGTTGTTCTGAAGAGGGAGTGAATTGCGGAGAGATTAACTTGCCTTTAATCTTCTCACGAACCAAGTGGTAGTCAATTTCTATATGCTTGGTCCGTTCGTGAAAAACCGGATTTTCTGCAATGTGAATTGCAGCTTTATTGTCACAATGTACTGGCATAGGAGAAGAATGATTAATGCCGAGATCAAAGAGAAGTGACTTGAGCCATTGAAGCTCACAAGTCAGAGTAGCAAGGGCCCGATATTCGGCTTCCGCAGAAGATCGGGCAATTGTGTGTTGCTTTTTAGATTTCCAAGAAAGCGGACTTGAACCAAGCATGGTGACATAACCCGTGGTAGAACGACGGGTTGTCGGGCATCCAACCCAATCAGAGTCACAAAACCCGGAGATAAGTAACTTGCTAGAGGAAGACAAAAGAATGCCTTTCCGTATGGAGCCTTTAAGATAGCGAAGAACGCGGTAAGCGACGTCTAAGTGAGCGGAGCGTGGGTCCTGCATGAATTGACTAAGACTATTAACAGCATAAGTGATATCAGGACGAGTGACTGTTAAGTAGATAAGACGGCCAATGAGACGGCGATACACGGAAGGATCCTGGACCATCGGTGGGACCAAGTTTTAATTTTTTATCCATGGGAAATGGTGAAGTCTTGGAGGCCGTGAAACCAGAATCTTTGAGGATGTCGACAATATATTTCCGTTGACAGAGAAATATACCTTTGGAAGAGCGAGAGACCTCAATCCCTAAAAAATATTGAAGGCGGCCAAGATCTTTCATGGAAAAGGCCGATCGTAGGAAACTTTTGAGAGAGGAAATTGCAGCATCATTATTTCCTGTAATGATGATGTCATCAACGTAGACCAGCACATATAATGCGGTGGACGAATTTTGATAAGTAAAAAGTGAGTAGTCAGACAGTGATTGAACAAAGCCCCGTTTGAGAAGAACGGATGAAAACTTGGAAAACCATTGACGGGATGCCTGTTTGAGTCCGTAAAGGGATTTGTGAAGGCGACAGACCCTTGTTTCCCCTTTAGGAGAAAATCCAGGTGGCAGTTTCATGAACACTTCTTCATCCAGGTCTCCCTAGAGGAAAGCGTTGTTAACATCAAGTTGATGAAGGGACCAACCTTTGACGGCTGCGATAGAGAGAAGTACACGGACGGTGACTAATTTTGCGACTGGAGCAAAAGTGTCATTGTAATCAAGTCCTTCGACCTGGGTGTATCCCTTCGCGACTAGACGGGCTTTATACCGTTCAATGGACCCATCGGCCCGAAATTTGATTTTATAGACCCATTTACATCCAATGGGTTTCTTACCGTTGGGAAGATGAGTTAGAGTCCAAGTTTTATTTGATTCGAGAGCCTTGATCTCATTAGCCATTGCTTCTCTCTAATGAGGTGAAGTCATGGCCTGAGTGAAGGAGGTAGGTTCGGAATGAGACAGGACTGATGTTAAGAAGATTTTATGAGAAGGAGAAAAGGAGTTGACGGATAAAAAATCAGTGAGTGGGTAAAAAGTATCTGATTTTGAATGCAAAAACGGGAAGGAAACATTGTTACAATCGTAATCCGCAAGATGAGCCGGGGGTCGTCGATTGCGAACCGGTCGGTCTAATGTATCAATATCAGTCGGTATGTCGGCCGAGGCCGAACCGGAGGTGATGCGACCAGAAGTGATCTGGACGGTAGAAGGGTCCACAGGGGTGCCTGTAAGATCTAGGCCAGTGGGTGTGTCGGCAGGAGCCGAAGTGGATGGAATTAGAGGAGTGCCTCCAGAGGAGGTGCCTGTAGGATTGTCGGTATGAACGTGACTGTTAAGAGGTGGATTTGGACCCGTTAGGAGCTCCCCCTGTGACCGAACCGAGGAGTTGCCGTTAGACAGTGATGGTGACACAGTGGGCCGACCCGAGCCCAGTAGACCAGGGGGATGTGGTGCCGATAGAGGAACAGCCCCGTGGCCAGTAGGGTAGTGGAATGACCCATCATCCCGAATCGAAAGGAATGGAGCCGATGGTGAGGAAGTCGGCCGATCAAACTCTTGCATCGGGAACCAATCTTCTTGGAAGGTGACATTACGTGTCGTAAAAATCTTATGACTCGACAAATCATAGACACGATATCCCTTTTGTCCGTTAGGATATCCGATAAATATTCCTCGTGTAGCACGTGGATCGAATTTGTGTTTAATATTTGTGTTATGTGCATAACATAAACAACCAAATACTCGAAGATGGTTAAGAGATGGTGGAGAACCGAGAAGGACTTCATTAGGACATGAGAATTTGTTACTCTTTTCTATTTGGTAATTTAATTGATTATGTAAATTTTATAAGAATTATTCTCTCTTGTAATTTCATACATTTTTATTTCATCTTTTTGTATGTTCATTGAATAAAAAAAAAACTAATTATTTTAAGGCGTTTGAGAGACAAGATTATCTTATTTCTTTGTGTTGTTTTCTTTCCTCTCTTAAATGTAAATGTGTAAATATTACTCTTATTTTGTGAAATCTTACGGGTGAGTCTTTCTCTTTCATATAGTTGAGTCAATTTTTTTATATAGGTTTGTGACGAAATTATTGCCAAACTAGGTGAGATCCCTTTTGGCTAACGCCGTCGTGTCTAGAATATAAGGAGGCATGAGAAAGTACCTCATGATCAACTGCGTCTCATTAGTGTGTGTACATCGGGATTGTGTGTATACCCAGACACTTATACGTCGAGAAATTCATTTCTAGACCATCTGGGATTAGACAGAGACCTGTGATTCGCAAATGCGAATTAGTTCAGATTGGGTAATTCAGCAATACTTAAAAGAAACATTAAAGGAATTCAGATTGGGTAATTCAACATTACTTTAATGTATGATTCCATTAATGTCATTATTACATAAATTCAACCTTTGGAGCTTCAATAATTCGCCTGAGTTCTTGGGGTATTGTTTCATTAATCTGATTACGACAATCTTCAAGATTACTCAGTTTACCAAATGAAACAGGAATTCTTTCTGATATGAAGTAATGATCTAGGGTTCAATTCACCATTAAAGTGAAGCTGCAAAATAGTAAAGCTTTGATGTGTCCTTCTCATTAGGAGTGAAGAGAATAAGATGGAGAATGATTCAATTCATAGAACTCGTGGGAATTTTTAGTGGATGATATTTTCTTATGAGATTTTTATCACAACTTTTACTTACACAATCATTACAATAAGGTGATTGGTAAGGGGAGCTGGAAATTGTTGTTGGGGAGCTGTAGTGCAAAACCAGTTTTTTGTACTACAACTCCCCATACCAATTTAGTATTAGGAGCTATTTTTCCGGATTTGAAATTAAATAATCAAATAGAGAGGGATTAAAAAAAATAGTTACAATTAAAAAATTGTGATAGTAATTTTTCTTTTCTTTCCTATTTTTTCTTAAACCCTAAATATTTCAACAACTATACCTCTCTTTTCTTCTCCACAATCAAGTTACAAAACAACCATTACCAATATCGCAAGATATTTATGATGTTGCTTATTTAATGGAGGAAAAATATATTTTTCAATCGAACCAACAACCACCAACCCAATCAAACAGTGTTAGTATAGATGAAGATCTCTCTCAAGATGTAAGGAATTCGCAAGACAAATATTTCCAGTTAAATTTTATTTCTCTTTTTTTCCTTCAACTTTAAAAATTTGCCCAAAAAGAGGCAAACTATTTCTGTTCGTTCAACAATTTCCCTAGGGAAATTTTTGTAAAATTTCCCTCCAGGTCAGGGAAAAAAATCAAATAGTTTATCTATTTGTGAAGTTTCTCTATTTAGAAAAAAGTAAAATAGTTTCTCGATTTTGGTTGATGTCTTCTTCATTGGGGAAAATACTTGGGTAGAAGTCGTCGTAAATTTGTAGTTGATGAAGGAAA
>BEHA01001198.1:245007-256630 GCA_002897215.1 Eschscholzia californica subsp. californica | reverse complement strand
AAAGGGATAATGGTATACAATTCCCCTATAGAGAGATTGTTGTTGTACCTGGACTTAGAGCAACTCCAACCCCAGTCTGTCTTAGGCCGAGAAAACCACTTTTTCACCCGAAATTTTTGGCCTCAGCTCAGCCTCTAAAAGTACCAGCCCCAGCCTCTCTTGAGGCCGAAAATTTGAATTTCCCTCTTTTCTACCATATTAAATATCTTTAACCATCCATGATCCAACCACCATATTAAATATCACATATTTCTCTATAAATACATCCCCTTTCCCTACAAACTCATCAAACTTCATCTTCTTCTTTCTCATCAAACTTCATCTTCTTCTTTCTCATCGAACTTCATCTTCTTCTTTCTCTATTATGGATCATATGAATCCATTAAATCCTTTGAATCCCATGAATTCTAATTTTACTTTATTAATGTTGATGTTTGAAGAAGATGAATGGGCTCGAAGTAGAGATGACGATGATCGTAGAATGTTAGAAGAAATGGAAAATAACGTTGCACGAAAACATTCTTGTCATGTTGGTTCTATTTTGGGTCGCCAACTATAGATCGTAATAGACAACTCGGTCATGAAAACATCATGAGAGACTATTTCAACGAAACTCGAACTTATGATGACACATTGTTTCGCACACGCTACAAGATTAATCGTGGTTTATTTTTGCGTATTGTCAATGCTGTTGGGGGGTACAACCCCAAATTTACTGAAAGAGTTGATGCATTGGGGAAAAAGGGATTGTCACCTCATAAAAAAAATAACAGCTATAATGAGGATGCTTGCATATGGATGTGCCGTCGACGCACAAGACGAATATTGTCGGATTGGTAAGTCTACTGTCATTGAATATTTAAGAGAATTTCTAATAGGAGTCATCCATGTGTTCGGCCCTAGATACTTGAGAGATAGTTAAATATATATCTAGACTCCTAGTACTTGGTGAATCGCAAGGATTTCCTGGAATGCTAGGGAGTATTGTATGCATTGGGAATGGAGTAAATAGCCCGCCTCATGGCACGGATCCTACACTGGTCATGTCAAAACCCCAACTATCATCCTAGAAACAGTTGCATCGTTACACCTCCACATATGACATGCATTTTTTGGGATGCTTGGATCCTGCAATGACATTAATGTTCTTGAACGTTCACCGATTTTTGATAAACTGTTAAGGAATGAGAGTCCCCCAGTTAATTATGTAGTTAATGGCACACAATATAATATGGGTTATTATCTTGCTGATGGGATATACCCTCCATGTGGTACTTTAGTTAAAACTATTGCTAATCCACATGGTCCAAAAGAAGCATATTTTGCCAAAAGACAAGAGTCGGTTCGAAAATACGTTGAACGAATTTTTGGTGCACTGCAAGCTCGTTGGGAAATTATTCGGGGACCCTCACGTTGGTGGGACGTAAAGACCATGAGTGATATTATGAAGGCATGTATCATAATGCATAACATGATTATTGAAGACAAAGTTCCAAATGCTACAATCAATATTGAGGGATGTGAAATTGGTCCGATAGAGCGTGGAGAAGATTTATCGGACGAAGTGCTTGAACGTGTAGGTCGAATTAGAAGCCAAGATACTCATTCTCGGTTGAAGGTAGATCTTGTTGAACACTTATGGAATACGAGATCTAACGATGACAATAAATAGCTTTTGGTCGTTGGATTATTAGTAATATGTGTTGGATCGTCGGATTATTAGCTTTGAGTTTTGATCGTTGGATTATTAATGCAAAAGTCGGTTTGTATTAATATATTTTTATTATTAGTGTTGGTTTTGATTTTTAAGTTATCTTTAATTTTGTATTTAATTTTTTTAGTATTTTTTATTTTACCAAAAAAAAAAAAAATTAAGCCAGATCTGGCCGTTAGGTAATCCAACGGCCAAGATCAGCCCCCAATGTGACCGTTGGGTCTCCAACGGTCACATTGGGGACAACTTCAGTCGCCCCTAATGTTAGAGGCGACTGAAGCGTCGGCTGGGGCCGACCCAAGCTGGAGGCCCGGGCGCATGCCTTAATTTTGAAATTATGGCCTGCGCCCTGCCCGCACTGGAGATGCTCTTACTTTCAAGTCTAGTTCGACTGGTAAGTCTGAAACCATATAAAGCTTGCCGTCAAGTCTAGTTCAATTGAAACCAAAATCCTGCTCCAGAGCACCCAATCATCGCAAATCCTGCTCCAGAGCACCCAATCGTTGACAGGCTTGACTTTTAGCAAGGCGTGAACATGTCAAAAAAAAACTACTGACATGACAAAAAAAATTACAACAACATTTTGTTTCCGAGAACACGATTTTCTTTAGCAATTTTATTTATTATTTCTATTACTTGTAAAACATCCTAGAAGAAACTACGACTGCAAAACTGAAGTATGTTGTATAATTGTTCTAAGTTCGTCGTAACGATAGTTCTACTCTTTTTGCTTATCGATTTTTTTTTTTTGCTTCTTATGATGAGTACTATAGGTTGAAAGCACATTTCTTTAGGAGTTGACTGTGTTGGGTTGGGATGTAAACTACAAGGAAGAATTTGTACCAAATGGTGAAAGGATCTTACACCAAAATGGTTAAATAATGAAAGAAAATGAGTTGTAATAGAGAACCAGTTCGAACTCTGTCTACAAATAATGAATTGTCACAATTGAGAATGGATAATGTAAGAAGAAGCGAGTTCTGAGTTCTCTATCGATACAAGACAAAAAACAGTTCATCTCTCGCTTAATTATAATGCAGTTTTTCATCTTCTACCCCTTTATATGAGTTACTCCCTCCATTCCAAAATAAATGACCTAATTTCCTTTTTGGGTTGTCCCATTTTAGCGTCCTATTTCTAAAAGTAAAGAATATAACTTTTTGGTCTTTACAATAATACCCACTACTATAAATTGAATGACAACTCTACTTAAAAGTAAGTTAAACTTTTTATTGTAATGTAAAAAAGTTAATGAGGGTACAATTGAAAAAATAATGCAATTTTTGAAAGTCAAATACTAATTAATGATGTTCCTATACAAAATTGGGTTTTCAAAAGAAAGAAATGATAGAGAAGCTAAAATTAACTAACAAAAGATTCAGTGAAGGGCCCATTATAGAGGTGGGTCGACACCTATAAGGTCCATTAAGGTGAGTTGGTCTGAGGGGGCCATAATGTAATTAAGCCCAATTTTATCTAATCCACTTCTTCTCCTTCTTCTTCTTCTTCTTCTTCTTCTGAGAAGCAGTCACTCTTCATCTTCTTCTCCAAGGATCCAAGGGCACTCCACCAAATACAGAGACAGACAGACAGACAGAGAGAGAGAGAGAGATTCTTCTTCAACAACCAGCTTCTACTTCTTCCCCAAGGATCCAAGCTCCCAAATCAGTTCTCCAATATCAAATGTAATTGTTCTCCATTTTCTTCATATTCTACTTCTTCTCTTATAATAGCTGCTACCCTCTTTTCATTTTTTCTTTTTCAAGAACCTTATGTTTTTTTTTTCTTTCTGTTATCTCTTCTCTTAGTTCTTCATGTTCGACTGAACAGTTCCTTGGATTTGAATACTCAAACTACACCTCACAGCTCATGTTTGATGTTTCTAAAATCTGAATGTTATGACTCATAGAGGTTATTTTGATCACTATTCCATTTTTTAGATATAATTTTGCTTCCCCTTTTATGAAATTCATCAAGAAATTGATGAATCTCTTTGAGAATCATAGAGATGGTTTAGGTTGTAGTCTTATATACCAAGTGTTTGATGAAATTCCTCTTACTCTCTTATAAATTAGAAGCTTAGATAAGTTTAAATTTAGTTCATTACTTGAGGTCTAATTGTCAATTGACATTGTTTATTGATTCATGTTTAGTTTATTTGATTGTCGATTGATATTGGTTGATGTATGATTCATGTTTAGTTGATATTTGATTGATATTGATTTATGTTTAGGATAAAACCTACTTATAGGGACTTGTAGTTAAACAATGGTGAAGTTAAAGTTTAGCCCGGACTAAGTTTAAATCCTGGCTCCGCCCCTGCTTACAGATTATTAGAAGCTGATTTAATTGAACCAAGATCAGTCATGGTGGCGGTTCTCAGTTTCTCTTCGCTCACACTCCTATCGGTTTGCAATTCATCTCCTTTCTTCATCCGTCACCTCCATTACCAACACAAGCTCATTCGTCGTCTCTCCTGCAACCCACCTTTACTATCTTCAATATCAAGCAATTTCTCCACTACTGAGAGTTCAACAAATAAAAAGCAGCCAATAAATGAGAAGAACCAGATAAAATCAGGGCAAGAGGGTTTCATCACTCCACGGTCTCAAGATTTTAATGCTTGGTATCTTGATGTCATCGCCAATGCTGAACTCGCTGATTATGGCCCTGTTCGTGGAACCATGGTTATTCGCCCTTATGCTTATGCTATATGGGAAGCAATTCAGGTATACTTTTTTTGTATATTATGCCCTAATTAATAAAATCCCCATGTTCCTCCTAAATCTCAGTGTTGTTTTCTTATCTTTTTCTCTTTTCATTGCAGGATTATTTAAATGTCAAGTTCAAAGAGACTGGTCACAGTAACATGTACTTTCCACAGGTAGATTTTTTTGTAACTGGTTTGTTTTACGGCTGTCAAATAGATATTAAATCGCATTCAAAAAGCTTTTTAAATTTTCCCTATACGACTAATACCTATATTATTGACTCATAAGCACTCTTTTCTCATTGCATTTTCAGTTGGCTTATATTTTCATAACGACCGTTTGCAGTTTATACCGTACTCATTCATAGAGAAAGAGGCTAGCCATGTTGAAGGTTTCAGCCCCGAACTAGCACTTGTAACCATCGGAGGAGGGAAAGAGCTCGAAGAAAAACTTGTGGTAAGTTTCTTTCTTGCGTTCGCCAACATTAACTTTTTGGTTATTTGATTAGTTTATCTATGATGAGGTCCAAAGGTGGGTGTTGGTTTTGATTCTTTTCACTTGTACTTTTGAGGTATTGGCAGGTGCGACCTACAAGTGAAACAATTGTAAATCACATGTTCACGAAATGGATCCAAAGTTACCGTGATCTTCCTCTCATGGTTAATCAGGTAAGTTGATATTGAAGTGTCGTCTGCTATTTGTTTCGTATATTTTCTTTTTTACTGAAGCTGATAATGATACTTTGCAGTGGGCAAATGTCACGAGATGGGAACTGCGAACAAAACCATTTGTAAGGACCCTTGAGTTTTTGTGGCAAGAGGGTCATACAGCTCATGCAGATGCGGAAGAGGCTGAGAAAGAGGTTGGCACGATATATGTATATACATTCGCTCCTTTTGATACTCTAGTGGTTTCATAGTTAAAATTTGTAGTTCATTGTTGAAATGCAGGCATTACAGATGATTGATGTCTATACGAAATTTGCATTTGAGGAAGCTGCAATACCAGTTGTTACAGGTCGGAAATCAAAAGCTGAGACTTTTGCAGGTGCTATTAGAACGTACACAATTGAAGCTATGATGGGTGATAGAAAAGCATTACAGGCAGGAACCAGTCACAACCTAGGGCAGAATTTTTCTCGTGCATTCGGGACACAGGTCTGACTAAATTAAGCATTAACATAAGTTTACATATTTCCATTATAGCTACGAGCTATGTTACTTAGAACCTTGTACTAGTCCAGACTTCAGTGAAGTTTCTAGTTGACGTATTTGGCTAATTGTACTTGGCCTCCTATGTTATGAGTACAATATAATCCTTGACTACGTTCCATGTTCGAATAGATGGTCAGTTTAATCCTCGACTCAAGGGTATTTCAAGCATGAAACCATGACTCGCATGTCTAGGCTTTGAGTAGTTCCTACGTTATTAATTACGCTCCTTGTTTTGGTAATTTCCTGTTTTCTGAATTACCAATTCATAAGGATTTATTAGCTAGTTTCCAGAATATGCTGTTCCCTTTTTGACAGAATTAGGTTCCTTTGGGCATAGAGTTTAACCTCTACAGACTGTAAACTCCAGGCGGTGTAAACTCGTTGATTGAAGCTTCAACATTGATTTACTTCAAGTCATATAGATTACATTCAGGCAGAAATCTCTCTTGAACTCTCAAATTAAGTAATACTCTAAAGTTAGAAATTAGAAGCCTAAGTATGGGAGGAAAAGTAACTCAATCTCTATCTCCGCTTGTGTTCTTTTTCCTTCTAAGTAATGCTTTTAACCTCGCAATGTCAAATCAATTGTAAGGATTTTTTTTGTCTGTTACAGTTCACTGATGAAAATGAACAAAGGAAACATGTCTGGCAGACATCATGGGCTATCAGCACCCGCTTTGTTGGTGGTATCATCATGACTCATGGAGATGATGCCGGTTTAATGCTCCCTCCGAGAATGGCACCAATACAGGTTGGTTGGTTCTCTTTTCCATTTTACTGCAGCCTATATTTTCTGGTTACATCTAAAATATTGTTTCCTAATTCTTACCTGTAAAAAGTGTCTCTTTCTCGCTGTGACGACAAATCAGTATGTATGGGCATATTTATACATTTCATGTGAACAATGTCTAGAATAAACATTTTTTCTTGTTGTGTGGTCTTGGGCCTCTCTTACCCCAAAAGCTGGCTGAAGAAGTAAGGCTTTCCCTCCACTTATAAACTCAACCCGTGCCCCTTCCACAACCAATTTGGGATTATCCTAACAATCTTCACCTCACACATTGGCTTTAATTTCAAAAGTTATTGTGTCGACACTTACTTTATCTTGGGCTCTGATACCAGTGTTGGGTGGTCTTGGGCCTCTCATACCTCAAAAGCTAGCTCAAGAGGTAAGGCTTTCCCTACAGTTATAAACTCAACCCGTGCCCTTTCCACTATCAGTGTGGGATTGTCCTAACATTTTCCATCATATGGGCATATATTACTTCTTTCCAAGTCCAAAGAATCTCATGCAGTTACGTTACATTATCAGGTGGTTATTGTGCCAATTTGGAAGAAGGCTGAGGAGAAAACAGGAGTTCTTAATGCCGCAATGTCCGTGCAGAAAGCACTAAAAGCCGCTGGGGTCAGAATTAAATTGGACGACTCAGAACAACGAACCCCAGGATGGAAATTCAATTTCTGGGAGATGAAAGTATGCATCGGATTTTGTGATTGCTAGTCCTTATTGCGTGTTTCATTCTAGCTATGGTTTTTACTACCCTAACCAATGAATTTTTTTGTTCATCAGGGTGTGCCTATAAGGATAGAAATTGGACCTCGCGATGTTTCAAGCGGAACTTTGGTTGTATCTAGGAGAGATATTCCCGGAAAGCAAGGGAAGGTGTTTGGAGTATCAATGGAATCTTTGGTTTTGGAGGCCTATGTGAAGGATAAGTTGGAGGAGATTCAAGCATCCCTTTTACAAAGAGCAATATCATTCAGAGATAGGTATTTATCTTGTTCTTTCGAGGTCTTACTGCTTTTGAAATGTCCTCATTCTACCTATTTAGGCACTGGTCACCAAGTATTGAAAGATGAAATTTTCTGCGTCCAATTGTTCAGTATTTAGTTGTTTGATGTTAGGAAACGCAAATGATAATATTTAGGCTGCATTTAATTAGTGTAACTAATGTCTAAAAAATTGGATGTTTTCTCAGTAATTTAGTATATTAAATATCTTAAACCATATTTTATAGACGAATGAAAACTATTGCAACTTTTTTTGTTTCTTTTACGATTTGTCTTTGAGAATTCATTTTATGAAACCTTACCCCGCCGAAAATCTCATTTTCGTGATTTCATTTGTATCCCTTCTCTTTTCCCATCTTTCTGTATCACAATGAACCAACTAATGTTATTGGCCTTTATGAGGAAATAACGGCCATTTTCAGGAACGGTCCAATATCGCCACCCTTTTTCCTCGTTATTCCAGAATTTCTTTCTTCCCTCTTTGCCAGTCATAAGAGTTTGCCTTCTAAGGACGCGTTTTTTAATCGTTAAAGCTATGTTACATTTTTAAAATGAAGTGGTAAAATCAAGAGACCATTTTTACCGTGATTTAACCACTAATAATCATTTTCTGAATGTTATTTCCATATTTCAGGTACATCCTTTTGATGAGAACCCGATATAGTGACCTTTTCCTTTACCTTTTTTTTATAGTGAGCCATGAGCCAGATCACTTTTTAACTGTTGTATAAACATTAGTGCACCTTATTTTCTTTCTCTTATAAAGATACTGAAATGGTTTTGAAGTAAAGCCGTTCCATTTGGTAACTGAAAAGGTATTGTTTATTTGTGTGTAGTAACATCATCGATGTGAGTTCATATGACGAGCTGAAGGAAGCAATCTCTCAAGGAAAATGGGCAAGGGGTCCTTGGTCTGCAAGGTAAAGTTTGTGTATAGTTTCATTCTTGTCTTGCTTGTATACTTGTCTAGGCATCGATTGACAAATTTGTGATTATTTTTTTCTTGCAGTGATAAAGAGGAATTAAGGGTGAAAGAAGAAACAGGTGCAACAATTAGATGTTTTCCTTTTGAGCAACCCCAAGGTACCAAAACATGTTTGATGACTGGAAATCCTGCTGAAGAAGTCGCAATTTTTGCAAAATCTTACTAAAATTTAGAAGATTCACTTGTGGGTATTTGAAAAAGAGAAGAATAAGAAAGAAGCATGGTATCTCATCATCGTAATCAAGAGATGGGGTTTCTTTTTTTCTGGTGAACGCATTTTCGACTTTAATTTGTCTGTTAGATATATTAAGTTATATGGAATATGTTGCTTCTATATCTAGCTTCTGGGGCTTCCCTTACGACTTTCCACCAAATTCCATTTTTTTTTTTCTGAATGTTCGTTCGTTATTGAGGTAGATTCTTTTGTAGGTTTCAAGCTTATGGTTGATTTAGCGTACGGATTTTTTTTGTCATGACCAAAAGAAGCCCCAAATCTGTACTTCTGTAAGATTTTGGAAGGTGCTGAGCTATTTCTGATCAGCACCTCACAATTGTCCTTCTGAGTTTTGTCTTGCTTCATCCTTACCCCTTGGGAAGTATAGGTAACCTAATCGACTAGAGTCATCAGTGAAAGTAATGAAGTATTTATTTCGGCGTCTAACCTAAAACATCTTTGAATCATAGATGTCACTAGGTATCAAGTCTATTCTCTTCTATTGATTGAAATGAAGTCTCGGTCATTTTTAGCTCGGCACATGGTTGACACTTACTCTTAGGGTCTGTTTCAAAATTTCGAATGAAATCTATATTTATTAACTTCTTTAATGATTTACTATGTACATGGCCTAACCTGTCATGCCAATGAGACTCAAAAATACAAACAAAACTATTAATTTGATTAATAGTAGGTACATTTGGCATTACACATGTTACATTCAGTTTAAATAAGGGTCCATGGGTGTAAGGGCCTAAAATAATGTTCAAAAATGATTTAGGATCCAATCTTTCCAAAAAATGAGTTTTTAGTCTTTTTACACTTGGGACATAATAACCCTTACTATATAAAAAAATATTGTCCATATCCCGTTCGGACTTCCCGCTACTTTCGGGCCGGATCGATTTTGAAACGATTTTGAAACGGCAGGTTTCAAGCGTGATTTAGGGTATTAAATAGGAATAACGGATATTTTTCAAATCAGATTTTCTCTCTCATCCTTTCAGATTTGGAAGCCAAATCAAAACAACTTCTTCCTAAATCAGATGGACCAGATTTTTCTATGATCAATTTAGCGTGATTTGGGGGTTAATATACACAAAACGTATATATATCACTTTCTCTCACATAACTTTCAGATTTAGAAAGAGTATATTTTTCTGGGATCAATTTAGCGTGATTTGGGGGTTATTATACATAATGTATATATCACTTTCTCTAACTTAACTTTCAGATTTGGAAATAGTATATTTTCTGGGATCAATTTAGCGTTATTTGGGGGTTAATATACATAACATATATATCACTTTCTCTCACATAACTTTTAAATTTGGAAAAAGTATATTTTCTGGGACCAATTTAGCATGATTTGAGGGTTAATATACATAACATATATATCACTTTCTCCCATTTAATTTTCGTTTTTACTTATATATAACCAAACATCCCTTACAAATTATGAAACATGTTCATAATTATGTACTATTTACGAACATCACAACAACATTCGTTTTCGTTTTCTCATACATAACCACACATCAAATACAAATTATGAAACAAGTTCGTAAACTATGTGTTATTTATGACGAGGAAACCATCATTTGTCATGTATACAACGTAATTTATCTAATGGTTCACATTATTTATACCAAAACTTAATATTTTTTTTTCACAAGTACACTGCAGTATCTTCTCAACTATTTGATTCATTCAACAAATAGCAGTTACACACTTTAAATCATTCTTGACAAACCTGAAATCATGTCATGTGTTTATACTATACTGTTGAAGGGCGAATCGAAATGCTTTAGTTTTATCTTCTTCCCTACGTTGAATGATTCTGTAAGAATTTCCATTAGTAACAGCTAAACTACAAAACAAAAATGTAAATAATTGTCAACAATACGTATCTTTTATGAAAAACTACAATGAAAAATGTTATAAAGTATATGCACTGTTTAATAAATTTCATCATGTGTTGGAGACAACTGAACTTTAGTTTGAATGACAATGCTACTGTTATGTGAAAAAAATATATGTAAAGTGCAATAAATTACATATAATTTTTGGAACATTACACAATGTTTACCTTCTGTTACAATAAAATTTTACGGGATCTTCACTGGTTCAAATGTGTAAAGCGCAATAAAGTACATATAATTGTTTGAACAATACACATTGTTTACATTCTGTTACAATGACATTGTACGAAATCTTCTCTAGTTTAAATGTGTCATGTTCAATAAATTAAACATCATTTACATTTTTTACAAAAAAGACGTACGGAATCTTCTCTTGTTCAGAGTACGGTTACCAGGATCTGATATCAAGAAATGTTATAAACATCAAGATCTGTAACATAAATCTAATGAAAAATAAAATAATACATGGATACAAACAAAACATAATCGAATATAATGAATTAGTAAACAAGAATATAACATTAACATCATAAATCGGTTATGAAGATCTTAGAGAGAGAAAATCATGAATATTTGAAAAGATGATACAGAGATGAAACCGGTTATAATGAAAATCATAAATATCTTTACAGATGATGATGAAAACATTAAATAGAAAGATTCAACTTGTTGCTTTAACCTCAGAAGCAACTGTTGATCTTAAAAATAAAACAAACTGAATCTTTGATGATAGAAATCGAAATAACCGATGGAGGTTTCAGCTAGTGTAATAGATTGGAAGGAGATTTCGAGCTTCTTCAAATCTAGATTAAGTAGAGTTTTCGTTTTTAGAGAGAGAAAAGTAATGGTTTCCGGTTTGAAGAATAAAGAAGATAATGATTTTTGTTAATATGATCGTTATTGGAGAGAGAAGGTGGAAGATCAAATTTGAAAACAGATATTTGAGGATTTTGATGGAAAAAGAGTTTTTGTTTATATAGAAGGTTAGTTTAGGTATTATGATTTAATATGAAATCTAGATATTTATGTTCTCTCTAGAGATGAAAACAAATGGACTAGATTTCCATTTTTT
>BEHA01001198.1:233653-243900 GCA_002897215.1 Eschscholzia californica subsp. californica | reverse complement strand
AGATAGAATATTTAGGTCTAACCATAATGGACTTCCTTCTCTTTATCTCCACAGCCCCACTCTTTTCACATTTCACGCGTACCACTTTTTGACCTATAAGTAGCTGCCACGTACACAGAATCTGGTTAAACGGAAGGATAGTAGGTGAGAAAAGTATTTTCTTTGACTGGTTTGTTTGATCCTTTTCTATTTTGTGGCTTGAAAATCATACCTTTGGCTTGCTCCAAGCTTTACCTAACTTATGAGACAGATTGAAGATAATTATCTGTGAAATTGGAGCATTTAAGTTCAGTTTTGAACAATTTTTTAAGTGTTTCAAAAGTCAAAAAGATAATCAAGGTAGTCCAATATGGATTACTTGAAGTTTCACCTATTCACAAAGAAAGCTAGGAGTCCAACTTTCCCTGAGACAAACCTTTCATTCTATATGAACTGGTCAACCCCTCTTCTTTACCTTGTTGGTATTCCTTCCTTGATGAAGATTAACACCAACTAGTAACATAACTTCCAAATTTCCTCCCACCATGTCTTCTGCTGTAAAAAACGGGTCGAGTCGACGCAGCGGAAATATAATTTTTTTTCCCTTTGTGTTAGTTACGAGGATAATACAGAAGAATAGCGGGAACAATAAACAAAGAATAGAAAGTAAATAAGACAACGATTTTTAACGTGGAAAACCTCCTCAAGATGAGAAGTAAAAACCACGGGACTCGTAGTCCAACCAAATCAACTATAATAAGCAAAGTAGTTACAGACTACGTCCACCCGAGACTCAGACTCCAAAAAGAAATCAATCTCACACACGAAGAAACACGCAGAAACCCTCACAAAAAAAGAACAAAACAACCAAGAAATTTGCAGTCCAACACGACCCTAAATTCACTAGGATTTCGGCCACCAAATCACAATCACACCGTACAAATACTAGCTGAATATGTTAAGAACAGTTCTGCCAAATTTCAGCTCAATCGGAGAAGAACTCGTCGTCGGATTTTTCGAACAACGAAGATTTCGCGTGCTGAAAAAGTTTTGCCCCGCTCTTCTCGGCAACCTCCTTCACTCCCTTCTTCTCTTGTGCGTTTCTAATTGTGTTTTCATACTTCTAATTAAGATTAAGGAAGTAATTGTAGACTTACCCTTAACCCTAATTCCACCGTCATAAGTAACCGACCCAAAGAAACTCGACTAGGGTCCGGGTTTGGTTTCCTAATCCAAACCCAACTAGGTTTCCCAACTAGGAGGAAAACCCAACAAACTGCCCCTCCGACTAGGTGGGAGAAACAGCCATGCTTGTTGTCCCCTTGACAACCCTGGAAACAGCCAGCTCCGCTTTTCCTCGACAGTCTTGTACAACCATCCCCGCTATCCCTCGGCAGACCTCCAGCTCCCCTTCTGCAGAGCCTTCGTTATCATATCAGCACCGTTTTCGTCTATATGAACTTTAACCAGCTCTAACTCCTTGGAAGCAACCACATCTCGTATCCAATGATACCTCACATCGATGTGCTTCGAACGTGAATGAAACGTCGAATTCTTGTAGAGATGTATTGCACTTTGACTGTCACAAAGCAATACATACTTATCTTGATTGAATCCGATCTCCTCAAGATAATTCTTCATCCACAACAACTCCTTACAAGCTTCAGTTGCGGCTATAAACTCAGCTTTAGTGGTAGAAAGTGCAACACACTTTTGCAGCCTTGACTGCCATGCTACAACTCCCACTGCAAATGTTACCAGGTAACCCGAAGTAGACTTCCTTGAATCAATGTCCCCAGCCATATCAGAGTCAGTATAACTGACCAGTAGTGACTGATCACCTCCGAAAGTGAGCTTCAAACCAGAAGTCCCTCGAAGATATCTCAAAATCCACTTCACTGCAACCCAATGTTCCTTCCCCGGATTAGAAAAAAACCTACTAACAGCACCAACCGCATGAGCTATGTAAGGTCTGGTACACACCATATCATACATCAAACTACCAACTTCAGAAGAATATGGAACCCTCTCCATATCTTCTCTCTCTGAATCTGTACTCGGACTATGTTGACTGTTCAATCTAAAGTGTCCAGCAAGAGGCGTGCTGACAGCTTTAGATTTGTCCATGCAAAACCTTTGAAGTATCTTTTCAAATACAATTCTCCTGAGATAAGTGAATCAACTTGTTCTTTCTATCTCGAACAATTCTTATACCAAGAATCTGCTTCGCTGGACCCAAATCTTTCATGGCAAAGAACTTGCTAAGCTGCTTCTTCAACTCTTGGATTCTCCCAGAGTTCCTGCCCACAATCAACATATCGTCAACATACAACAACAAGATGATAAAATCATCTTCACCAAATCTCTGAACAAACACACAATGATCTGAAGTAGTCATGTTATAACCATGCTCCCCCATAACTGACTCAAACTTCTTATACCACTGTCACGGTGCCTGTTTCAATCCATAAAGGCTTTTCTTTAACCGGCAAACATAGTCCTCTTTGCCCTTCTTCACAAAGCCTTCCGGTTGCATCATGTAAATCTCTTCCTGCAAATCACCATGCAGAAAAGCAGTCTTTACATCCATTTGCTCCACCTCTAGATCAAGGCTCGCTGTCAATCTAATTGCAACCTGAATGGATGACATCTTCACAACAGGAAAGAATATTTCATCGAAATCAATTCCCTTCCTTTGGGTGAACCCTTCCACAACCAACCTAGCCTTATATCGAGGGAGCAAACTGGTTTCCTCATGCTTAACTCTATACACCCACCTGTTAAGCAATGCCTTCTTACCCTTAGGTAATTCCACCAGCTCAAACGTATGGTTCTCCTCCAGCGAATCCATCTCGTCTCTAATGGCCTTCCACCATTCATGTTTGTGTTTATCTTCCAAAGCTTCATCAAAGCTTTCAGGTTCTCATCCATCAGTAAGTAACACATACTCACTAAGATCATACCTTGTCGAACGTCTCAAACCTCTCTCAGATCTCCTAACAGTAGGGAGGTTCTCGGTAGTTGGTGTTCCATCATGATTGTCACCGTGACCACCAGTACTACCTTCTTGTGCGGGAGCATCAGCACCGGGTGTATCAACTTGAACCTCAACCTCGACATGACCATCGACAGATATAGAAGGAGCAACCTCCAAATCAATCAAACCTTCATAACCCTGAGCTGAATTTCCGGACTTGTCAATGTCCTTAATCGTTTGATCTTCCATAAACACAACATCTCTGCTCCTCATGAGCTTCTTCTCCACTGGGTCACAGAACATATACCCAAAATCATCCGGACCATAACCGACGAACACACACTCTCGCGATTTCATCTCCAGCTTCGATCTTTCATCTTTGGGAATGTGGACAAACGCCTTACACCTAAAGACCTTCAGATGACCATAAGAAATATCCTTACCGCTCCATGCCCTCTCTGGACTATCACCCTCCAACGGAGCACTTGGTGACAGGTTCAACACATGAGCAACCGAGCTCAAAGCTCCTCCTTAGAAAGTTTGCGCCAAGCCTGACTGTGAAATCAAACACCTAACTCTTTCGATAATCGTCATGTTCATCCTCTCAGCCAACCCATTCAACTGTGGAGTCTTGGGTGGCGTCTTCTGATGTTAAATACCGTGTTCTCTACAATAAGCATCAAATGGTCCAGAATACTCTCCACCATTATCACTGCAAATGCACTTCAGTTTCTTACCTGTCTGCCTCTCAACCAATGCCACAAACTGCTTGAAATATCCCAAAACCCGATCTTTGGACTTCATAAGATAAACTCACAACTTTCTAGAGTGATCGTCAATGAACGTGACAAAATATGATGAACCACCAAGAGATTTTGTCTTCATTGGACCACATACATCTGAATGCACCAGATCAAGTATCTCGGGTTTTCTAGAAGATCCAAAAGACTTGAACGATACTCTGTTTTGTTTCCCTGTAAAAAAATGTTCACACTTTTGTAATTGCAAACCAGAAATACCTGTAATGACATCCCTCTTGGATAACACAGACAATCCCTTCTCACTGATGTGACCGAGTCTCTTATGTCATAACTCCATGGCATCATCATTCTCCACTGCGTTAACAGCATCCATGGAGACCTTAGCTTTCAGTTAATAGAATGATGAAAACTTATCACCTCGAGCCACCACCATAGAACCTCGTGAAAGTTTCCACTTACCCCCTCTAAATAAGCTATAGAAACCTTCATCATCAAGTCTCCCTGTAGAAATCAAATTCAATGGAATGTCTGGGACATGCTTAACTCCTTTAAGCAAAAACCTAGTACCAATACTAGTCTCCAAGCAAATATCGCCAATGCCAACAACCTCAGCCAAACCATCATTCCCCATCTTCACGGAACCATAACTACCCGAAGTATAGGAATAGAACAAATCCCGTCACGATGTAGCATGAGTAGTCGCTCCACTATCAATAACCCAACTGGATTCATTACATGCAACGTTAATAGCATCACTCTCACAGAGTATAAGAAACTCATCTTCAGTAACAGTTACTCTCTCTTCACTATCATCTTGCTTCTTTCCTTGCTCACTCTCTTTCTGCAACAACTTGTAATTCTCCTTTAAGTGCCCTCTCTTATGGCAGTAATGGCACTCCACATTAGCAAATTTATTAGATTTGCTTCTGCTTCTGTTCTTCTTTGATTCTCTATGTGAACTTCTCCCCATCAACTCAGTAACCAGCACATCTGAATGCGAAGAAATAGGATTTGACTGTCTCATAGTTTCTTCATCCAAGACATTGTTCTTCACTAAATCCATTGAGATAACTCCTTCGGAAGTAGAATTACAAAGAGACATCCTGAACACCTCCCAAGAATATAGTAACGTACCAAGAAGCCATAAATCGTGAATCTCCTCATCAAATTTTATTCCCATGCCAGATAATTTATTGAGTAACCCCTGAAACACATTCAAGTAATCAGTCATGGGAGTTCCCTCTCGATACCTTAACTCGAGCAATTTCTTCATCATATACATCTTATTGTTTCTAGTCTTCCAAGCAAATAATTGCTCCAGCTTCAACCACAACGAACGAGCATTAGTCTCATTCTCAATATGATGCAACATGTTATCATCTACCCATTGGCTCATCAAACCGCACACTTGACGATTTAGCAATGTACACTGATCATCAGTCTTCTCATCGGCTTTCTTCTCATAAAACACCAGAGCGCGAAATTCCTTCACAAAGAGCAAGTCTTTCATCCTACCCTTTCATAGATGATAATTAACACCATTCAAACTTATCATTCTACCCATATTTTCCATCACTAACACAAACAAACCAATAATCAAAGTTATCACAATCCAAAGAACTTTCTAACCTGGAGCTTTGATACCACTTGTTGGGAAAAACGGGTCGAGTCGACGCAACGGAAATATAAGTTTTCCCCCTTTGTGTTAGTTACGAGGATAATACAAAAGAATAGTGGGAACAATAAACAAAGAATGGAAAGTAAATAAGACAACGATTTTTAACGTGGAAAACCTCCTCAAGATGAGAAGTAAAAACCACGGGACTCGTAGTCCAACCAGATCAACTATAATAAGTAAAGAAGTTACAGACTACGTCCACCCGAGACTCAGACTCTAAAAAGAAATCAATCTCAAACGCGGAGAAACCCTCACAAGAAAGAACAAAACAACCCAGAAATTTGCAGTCCAAAACGATCCTAAATTCACTAGGATTTCGGCCACCAAATCTCAATCACACCGTACTAATACTAGATGAATGTCAAGAAAAGTTCTGCAAAATTTCAGCTCAATCGGGGTAGAACTCACCGTCGAATTTTCCGAACAACAAAGACTGTGGCGTTCTGAAAAATTTTTGCCCCGCTCTTCTCGGCTACCTCCTTCTCTCCCTTCTTCTCTTGTGTGTTTCTAATTGTGTTTTCATACTTTTAATTAATATTAAGGAAGTATTTATAGACTTATCCTTAACCCTAATTCCACCGTCATAAGTAACCGACCCAAAGAAACTCGACTAGGGTCGGGGTTTGGTTTCCCCACTAGGAGGAAAACCCAACATCTTCTTGATAAGCCCAAAAAAGTGTTCACCCAAGAGTATGAATCAATTAATAATATCCGGTTGTCGGCAGGGTTCGTAACACATGAATAACAAATTCATAATTTAGCGGTTGAGTGTTAATTTTATCCACAAAAATGACTAAAGGCTAAACCTAGGCAATTAAACTACTAAAAACGAGCAAGATGGGATTTCTGTGATTAGGTGTAAAGCCAAGAAAATAACTACTATATTACTAATGGTGGGAAGATATGGAATCCACCTTGAAACACGTAAAGATATGCTCGCTTGGACTAGGTTTTTGAATTTTGGTTTACTCCACTCAAATTTAGATACTCGAAGTGGTAGATTTAATGGTTAAAACTAGTCAATAGGTTATCATACGTAATTATACATTAGGTCATTATCGAAAATAACGAATAACAAGTAACTATGAAATATTCTCAACAAAAAACAAAAGTAATTATGAAATATGCATACATAAAACATCGAACAAAATTAATCACGTAATAGAAACACGTATCGAATTTGAGTATCAAACTAATAAAAAATATGCATTAATGTAATAAAGACTTTGTCACAAAACTCTCAACAAGATAGTTAGGTACTCATGGATTTATTCTTATATACATATTCAATCGAAAGTGAAATCGAATCTAGAATTATGATCATAGAATAGTAGTCAAACTCAACTCCCTTGTATCAATGTTAATATGGATCAAACCGAGTAGAAATTAGAAATTAGTGAATAGCTAGGCAATTTTCAATCACAAGAGTATCCAATCATAAATATCAAAATTATGCATAAGGACATGAAGGACTCTCATTATGAGGTTCCTGTGTCCAGAAATTAACAGCTATTTAGCTAATTAAAACCCAAGAATATCAATAAAACTTGAAATGACCCTAGAACTTTCATAGAAGATGAACAAACAAGAAACACAAAGAATGACCCGTGAAAAATCAAGAAGAAAAGGATTTGGCTTGGCTGGCATAACCTAAATAACTTGTTCAGGAATATGGAAGATAACAGATGTGAAAGTAAAAACAGGGACACCAAGATAATTTAACGTGGCAAAAAACCTCTCTAAGATAGAAGGTAAAAAACCACGGTGCAGATGTCAAAAAATGGCTTTCCGTTAGATCAGCATGAAATCGGAAGTTGATGCATGACAACCTCCTTTTTGTTTGATTCATCTGTTAAGTTGAGTGTTGCTCGGCTTAGAGTTCCTAACTCCTGCTTTCTGCTCTACCTCATTTTCCCTGCTCCTTGCTCCTGCTCCTTGCTCCTTGCTTCTGTTCCTGTTCGTCTGTTCCCCAAGGAGGGAAAACCTGCAAAGGGTTCGAAAACCGCTCCGACGCTCAAGCCAGTCAGGGTACTCTTTGCAGTAAAAAGAGAAAATTGATTGATCCTTTTGGGGGCGAGTTATGGGAACTCTGAGTTTTGGGTGATCTTTTTAGGGTAAAGAGATCGTGTCCTTTGAAGGACAATGTGGGGTGCCTTTTATAGGCGACGTTAGGCCGACTATAATCAGTGGCGGTGGTGAGGCGGTTGCCGTCAGACCAAAGAGAAAGTTTCCTCTCTGGAGTATCTAGGGTTTCTTTTAGAGTCTATCTCGGATCTTGGATAAGTGGAAGTTCCTAAGTTCAAGAATCTTTCGTAGATATCTTGCCGATGTGATAGATCCTAGAAGAGAAGTTTCCTCCTTAGTTACGTGGAGTTCAAACTGGCTTAAACACTTCGAGATGTGTAGCCGACTGAGATCTTTCTAGAAAATTCGGGATTAAGTCGGTAGATCGCCTAGCGCTGCTGCCTCCCCAGTTCTGGACGTAAGGCATTGGCCGGATCTGTTTGGACCCCCTTACTCCTCTGAAGACCCCACGGCCGATCTATCTATGCCATGGGTGTTTGCAGGGCTGGTTTCTTCTAGCCGACCTCCCAGTTAGGGGAATATTTGGTGGACCATCAGGGGTAAGCCGGGTTGACCCAGTAGACTTCAGGTCTGATCTTGACTCTTCAGACGTTAGTCAACTTCTGGACATTTTATGCATCATCACATGGGACCTAGTCCAGAAATCTTCCACTATGATTAAATAATGGGTTGCACAATTCTTCACCAAACCTATGGTGAACAGGGACGTAACTACATAAGGGCCATGAGGGGCCATGGCCCTTGGCCCTTTAGTTTTTTCCCATGGAAGTCCTTGCACAAACTGAAAACTTCCCCTTTTTGAAGTATGTGGCCCCCCTCTTAATTGGAACCCAAAACCCAATGGAAGTTTATAACTTTTTTTTGTTGACAAAAATGCAAGTTTATAACTTAAGCCCCCCACTTAAACCAATTTATTTTCTATCCCATCAAACTGCCACACGGCCCCACACAGTTCTTCCCCTGCCTAATGACAATCACACTGCCCAAGCCCCCAAATATATATGGTTGCCCTAAATTGAAGAATTTAGTATTTGTGTGTTATTGTTTCTTAACTTGCCTTGTTATTTCTTATTTTATTCGATTGATATTTTTTTTTTAAATCATTCGATCGTTATTTCCAATTGTTCAATTCTAGTTATATGTTTTTAAAAAAAAAAGATTTTAGTTATATCATGTTTCAATTGTTAACTTCTTTCAATTTCTTTTTATGTGTTAAATGTCACTTACAATCAGAAAGAGAAATCGCTTTTGCTCGTCCAAACTTTGATCTCTCATAATGTAGTTCAATGTCCATATTTTATGATTACAATCTCTGATTTGTGCCAATGGTTGGTGAAGACAAGAAAATTAATAAAGTACCTCTTGTTTATCGACCAATTGAGCTTGTCCTAACTCTTCTTTTTTCTACTGCAATAGTTGAATGATCTTTCTCATCTATGTGCAAACAAGGCTACGTAACAAGATGGATGACAATTTTCTCTCATATTTTTTGATTTTGTACATTTAAAAGGAAATTGTTCAAAAGTTTAGCACGACCTCCATCATAGACGATTTTAGAGATTTGAAAGAGCAACGGGTTCCATTTTGATACATTAAAAAAAGTCTCATGTTATTTTTTTATTTATGTTCCTTAATCTTTATGCCTTGATTGATATTTTTGTGGTAATTTTGAATGGATTTACTATATAAATTTCTCAAATTAATTTATGACTAGAAAAATCCGACCCCCTCCTAATAAAAATCCTGGTTCCGTCCCTAATGGTGGAACCAATCCTTCAAGAATGGTAGAAACACTCTTAGATAACAATGCTTCCCTAAACAAATAGAGGATTAACCAACTCTTCAAGGTGTGTGGAAACACTCTTGGATAACAACTCTTCCCTAAACATATACAGGATTAACCTATTCTTCAAGATGTGTGGAAACACTCTTGGATAACAATTCTTCTCTAAACAAATAGAGGATTAACCAATTCTTCACAAAACCTGCAGTGGATAAATCAAACAAGAAATGAAAAATAAAAATTTCTTACTCCTTAGGATTTGAACAAATCCTAGATTACCAAAGGCTGAAGAAGTTAACCACTAACTAAATTGCTTCACAAGATTAACAATCTTATTTACTTCAAACCAATATTCTTATCTTTCTATCTCTCTTGAAAGAACCGCTTCAGAAATCTCTCTTTCTCTCTCTCTATTTCATCTCTATGATCTCTCTCTCTAACCTGAGAGAATATGATGTGGGAGGATTCTCTATCTTTTTGTCTCATCTTTCTCTCTCTCTCTAACCTAAGAGGATATGATCTGAGAGGATTCTCTCTCTCTGTCTCATCTTTCTGACCTCTTTCTCTAATTCGAGAGGATATGGTCAGAAAAAATTATCTGAGAGAGGATACTCTCTGACTTGAAAGTATGAATAACATTTTCTCCTTTATTCCCTTTTATAATGATACTTAGGGATGTATTCTACTAGAAATAGGGTTCCTTTTTAGGCTTGAAATAGGAAACCTATTTCACCCGGAAAGGAATAAGGGAAATCATATTTCAGCTAGGAGTCATTTATTATAAGGAGGGACCCCAACACGTCTCGCATAAGGCACTGTTCCGTCCCGAGCTGCTGCTTGTGTCGGCCGTTGGCTTTTCCTTCTCGGGTATAAGCCCGACCTTCAGCTATGTCCCAAATTGTTTCATGCCTTCTTATTAAACTCTTGTCGAGCTTTGTTCCCTCCAATTTAGCACTTGTCTGAACCTCTTTTTTTCTCTTCCCC